>OY992892.1:6058369-6070757 GCA_963921405.1 Cepaea hortensis
GAGAGATAGAGAGAGAGAGAGAGCTATAGAGAGAGAGAGAGCGATAGAGAGCGAGAGAGAGAGAGAGAGCGATAGAGAGAGAGAGAGAGAGGAGAGCGATAGAGAGAGAGAGAGAGAGAGATAGAGAGAGAGAGAGAGAGAGCGATAGAGAGAGAGAGAGCGATAGAGAGAGAGATAGAGAGAGAGAGAGAGAGAGCGATAGAGAGAGAGAGATAGAGAGAGAGAGAGAGCGATAGAGAGAGAGAGAGAGAGAGCGCGATAGAGAGAGAGAGAGCGATAGAGAGAGATATATATGAGAGAGATAGAGAAAGATAGAGAGAGATTGAGAGAGATGGAGAGAGAAGAGAGAGAGAGAGAGAGAGAGAGAGAGAGAGAGAGAGCGATAGATAGAGAGAGAGATAGGAGAGAGATAGAGAAAGATAGAGAGAGATGGAGAGAGATGGAGAGAGAGAGAGAGAGAGAGAGAGAGAGAGAGAGAGAGAGAAAGAGAGAGAGAGAGAACGAACGAACGAACGAACGATGGAACGAACTTTATTTTCAAAGGGTCACAAATTGGGCACTCAGGCCCGTCTTACATTCGGCCCTTCCAATCACTCATCTTTCGTATATCAATTATCTATTGTGCATATTACATTCACTTCCAGTGTCCCTATCTACTATCTAGCGAAACCACAGCCAAGGGAACGGGCTCGGTAGAATCAGCGGGGAAAGAAGACCCTGTTGAGCTGGACTCTAGTCCAGTGGTTCTCAAACTTTTTTGGCCCATGCACCCCTTCACCATATGTTCAGAATGTCATTCCCCCCTTTCGTATTTCTTCCCTATAAATCCTACCCCCACCCCCTTTACACATGTAATAAACAAATGTAATAACACATACTAGAACAAGTCCAGACGTCTATATAAAACGTGATTTCCGCGGTCTACTTAGCAGGACGCTGCAGTCAGCAGAAGCATTTTGCAGCTGCTGTTGATGTACTAGGCAAGATTACGCTCAGTAGTTTGCCATTGATTTCTGAGCGACGGGCTCACATACCCCGTAAGTTACCAACGCGGTGAGAAAGGTACCGATTCTCGCGCAGGTTACGTTACTCCAAGAATATACGAGATTACAGAGAAAGACGTTAACGCCTAGGCAAGGGAGACCGGCCTACTTTCATTATAAAACGAATTTGATAATGACGAGAAGTACAGAACTGTAAAGTATGGAGGGAAAAACAATATCAAGTAATCGGTTCTTGTATTAACGCGATCTTGAAATAATTTTAATTCCTCCCTTGGAAACCCTAAAATTCCTCCCTGGGGGGGGGGGGGGGGGGGATTCCCCACCGGTTGAGAACCACTGATCTAGTCCGACTTTGTGAAGACACACGAAGGGTGTAGGATAGGTGGAGGAGCAAGCGCAAGTGAAATACCCTACATTTATCGTTTCTTTACTTATTCAGTCAAGCAGGTAAATTTGTTCGCAAGCAAACGGACAATATCTCCGGCGGGCCGATTCTAGCTGGTCGCGGGACCCGCACTGAAGACGGTGTCAGGCAGGGAGTTTGACGGTAGTACACGCTTTTATAGGTCCAGACACCAACGATTGACAGGTGTACACGTTCATAACGAATGCACTGTTCATGTCATCTTCGTGTCATCACGTGACATCATGACGCCGACACCATGGCAACGTATGTAATGGCCAAGTGATAGGGTGTTAGTAAACAGTGAAACTCCTCAAACATAGAGCCGCGGGGAGTGCAAAATGCCAAAATCAGTACTGAAACTTCACACCTGTGGAGAGGCATATTTAGAGAACAGTCTCAAGTGCCGCACCAGGGGTCTGTCGTGGCTATGTGACGTTTTAGCATCATCACGCGTTCGTACGGCGAAATAAGTGGTCAGTCTTTCCCTCCCGTAGCGATAAACGGTCGACCCGGGCTCAGATGAGTACCAGAGAATATTATGGAGAATAAAGGCGGCCGGCGTATAATGACAACACCCTCGATAGACTGCCGAGTCGTCTCGGGATGAGGGGCAAGAAATGTATACTTAGGTACGCCTAACAGAAAAATACCATGGTGTGTAGGGAAGGTATCACAGATATACACAACAGAATAAAGTAGTTTTTGGGGAAGATATCACAGATATACACAACAGAGTGGGGTGGTTTATTGGGAAGATATCACAGATATACACAACTGAGTGGGGTGATTTATGGGGAAGATATCACACACACACACACACACACACACATATATATATATATATATATATATATATATATATATATATATATATATATATATATATATATATATATATATATATATACATACATATATATATATATATATATATATATATATATATATATATATATATATATATATATATATATATATATATATATATATATACAACAGAGTGGGGTGATTTATGGGGAAGATATCAGAGATATATACAACAGAGTGGGGTGGTTTATGGAGAAAATATCACAGATGTACACAACAGAGTGGGGTGGTTTATGGAGAAGATATCACAGATATATCCAACAGAGTGGGGTGGTTTATGGAGAAGATATCACATACACAACAGAGTGGGGAGTTTATGGAGAAGATACCACAGATATACACAACAGAGCAGGGTTGTTTATGGGAAAGATATTATAAATATACACAACAGAGTGTGGTGGTTTATGGGAAAGATATCACAGATATATACAACAGATTGGGGTGGTTTATGTAATAGATATCACAGATATACACAACAGAGTGAGGTGGTTTATGGGAAAGATATCACAGATATACGCAACAGAGGTTGGTGGTTTATGGGAAAGATACCACAGATATACACAACAGAGTGGGGTGGTTTATTGGGAAGATATCACAGATATACACAACTGAGTGGGGTGATTTATGAGGAAGATATTATATATATATATATATATATACAACAGAGTGGGGTGATTTATGGGGAAGATATCAGAGATATATACAACAGAGTGGGGTGGTTTATGGAGAAAATATCACAGATGTACACAACAGAGTGGGGTGGTTTATGGAGAAGATATCACAGATATATCCAACAGAGTGGGGTGGTTTATGGAGAAGATATCACATATATACACAACAGAGTGGGGAGTTTATGGAGAAGATACCACAGATATACACAACAGAGCAGGGTTGTTTATGGGAAAGATATTATAAATATACACAACAGAGTGTGGTGGTTTATGGGAAAGATATCACAGATATACACAACAGAGTGAGGTGGTTTATGGGAAAGATATCACAGATATACACAACAGAGGTTGGTGGTTTATGGGAAAGATACCACAGATATACACAACAGAGTGAGGTGGTTTATGGGGAAGATATCACAGATGTATACAACAGAGTGGAGTCGTTTATGGAGAAGATATCACAGATATATCCAACAGAATGGGGAGTTTATGGAGGAAATATCACTGAAATACACAGTAGAGTGGGGTGATTTATGGGGAAGATATCACACACACACACACACACACACACACACACACACACACACACATATATATATATATATATATATATATATATATATATATATATATATATATATATATATATATATACACACACACACACACACACCACAGAGTAAGGTGATTTTTGAGAAAAATTACACATAAATAAATAATAGAATAGGATGGTTTAAGGGGAAACTATCATATAAAAGTATCACATAAATAAACAACAAAGTAGAGTGGTTTTTAGGGAAGATGCCACAGAGGTGCACAAGAGAATATGATGGTTTATGGGGAAGTTGTTACAGAGATACAGATAAGAGCGGAATGGTTTACTGGGAAGAAACCACAGAGATACACAACAGAACTGTTTTTGAAGAATTTAATACAGAAATAAATAATGAAATAGGAAGGTTTATGGAGAAACTATCGCACAAAAGTATGACAGAAATGATGAAGGTGTTACAGAGATGCACAACAGAATAAAATGATTTATAGGGGAAATACCACACAAATAAACAAAAGAATGGGGTGGTTTATGGGAAAACTATCAATTAAAAGTATCCCATAAGAAAACAAACAAACAAAAAGAATTGTTGATGGGGAAAACACCATAGAGATACACAATACAATGGGATGGTTTACACAGAGATACTCACAACTGAGACTAAACCAATTGCTCTTTCAGTTACCTGCTCATCTCTAGACTATCAATTTTATTTCAATGGCTCATTCCTCTTTCAACCACCCATTCTTCTCTCAACCACTCATTCTTCTCTCAACTATCCTTTCTTCTCTCAGCCACCCGTTCCTTCTCTCAATCACCATTCTTATCTCAATCATCTAATCTGATCTCAGCGACCCATTCCTTCTCCACCATTCACCACTGTCTCAACCACCAACTCTTGTCTGAATCAACCATTCCTCTCTCAACCACCCACTCCTCTCTTCATTACCCACCCCCTCTCAATCACCCACACCTCTCTTATTCACTAGCCATTCCTCCCTCACCCCCTACGCCCACGCGGTACAACAGTCAAACACCACTAGAATACATACAATCTAGACAGCCGGAATTAATCACAATTCGCTTATACATACCCTCTAAGAAGCAAGCCATACATCTTCATCCCACTGGCGTCTACCCAACAACCAATGACGTAGAAAACACGAGTCGATACATCTCGCCTGATGAAGATTCATGAAAATGAAAGGGCAAACGAAATGGCAAATGATAGGCGGTAAAATGAGATGACGAAGACACCATGAAATACGATATGCATGTTTGCGCTTTTAAGAACCGACGATTTGGGCGGGAAAAGTCCAATCAATGTCCCTGTCATTTGATTGGTTGGTATATTTGTTGAGGAAACGGAAGTCGTGAATGCTGTTAGTCACGCCATTTTGTTTTGCTGAAGATAAAATTTAGTGAAAGCTTTAGACGCAGGGGCGAAAACTCGTGTGGCAATCTAAGAAATATCAATTATGAGAAAGTAAATTTGTTCTTCAGCGATACGCTGTCGTTATTTGAGGGTGGTATGGTCGAATCCTTCTGTGTTCACACTGTAGCTTTCAAAACATTGTATTTCCTTACTCAAATTAAGTACAGGTACCAGAAACAAGAGGTTGAACAATTTATGCCTGGTTTATTTCGCTACATTTCGTAAAGGTTAGAGTATATTGAATACATGATGCTAAACCATATAATTATAGACTGATAGGCACTCCGTGGGGATGCGGTAAATATACTACACCCGACGTCTTGTCATCGCGGGACATTATCTGGAACCTAGTGGAGACTAAACTGCAGTTATATGTCAGGACTGCCACCTTGGGACGATATTTTGTAAAATGGAGTTATTCAGAGTGTATTTTTAATGTATTTTTCATTTTTAATGACTGCAGTGTTTGAAAATATTGCCTGTCCAAGTTTTGTATTTACCTATTATGTTGCAGGAACTTTACAGAGGGTAAATACAAAACTTGAACCGGCAATATTTTAAAACACTGCACAGTCGTTTAAAATACACCCGATACCTCTCGACAGCACAAAGCCTCGGCTGAATTTAGAAATCACGTGTTGTCCATGCAGCATGATCCCTCTCTCAGCCTGCCTAGTTTACTCCAGAGACCATGTGTTGCCCATGCAGCATGATCCCTCTCTCAGCCTGCCTAGTTTACTCCAGAGACCATGTGTTGCCCATGCAGCATGATCCCTCTCTCAGCCTGCTTAGTTTACTCCAGAGATCATGTGTTGCCCATGCAGCATGATCCCTCTCTCAGCCTGCCTAGTTTACTCCAGAGATCATGTGTTGCCCATGCAGCATGATCCCTCTCTCAGCCTGCTTAGTTTACTCCAGAGATCATGTGTTGCCCATGCAGCATGATCCCTCTCTCAGCCTGCTTAGTTTACTCCAGAGACCATGTGTTGCCCATGCAGCATGATCCCTCTCTCAGCCTGCCTAGTTTACTCCAGAGATCATGTGTTGCCCATGCAGCATGATCCCTCTCTCAGCCTGCCTAGTTTACTCCAGAGACCATGTGTTGCCCATGCAGCATGATCCCTCTCTCAGCCTGCCTAGTTTACTCCAGAGACCATGTGTTGCCCATGCAGCATGATCCCTCTCTCAGCCTGCCTAGTTTACTCCAGAGACCATGTGTTGTCCATGCAGCATGATCCCTCTCTCAGCCTGCCTAGTTTACTCCAGAGACCATGTGTTGCCCATGCAGCATGATCCCTCTCTCAGTCTGTCTAGTTTACTCCAGAGATCATGTGTTGTCCATGCAGCATGATCCCTCTCTCAGCCTGCCTAGTTTACTCCAGAGACCATGTGTTGCCCATGCAGCATGATCCCTCTCTCAGCCTGCCTAGTTTACTCCAGAGATCATGTGTTGCCCATGCAGCATGATCCCTCTCTCAGCCTGCCTTGTTTACTCCAGAGAACATGTGTTGCCCATGCAGCATGATCCCTCTCTCAGCCTGCCTAGTTTACTCCAGAGACCATGTGTTGCCCATGCAGCATGATCCCTCTCTCAGCCTGCCTAGTTTACTCCAGAGACCATGTGTTGCCCATGCAGCATGATCCCTCTCTCAGCCTGCCTGGTTTACTCCAGAGATCATGTGTTGCCCATGCAGCATGATCCCTCTCTCGGCCTGCCTAGTTTACTCCAGAGATCACGTGTTGCCCATGCAGCATGATCCCTCTCTCAGCCTGCCTAGTTTACTCCAGAGACCATGTGTTGCCCATGCAGCATGATCCCTCTCTCAGCCTGCCTAGTTTACTCCAGAGACCATGTGTTGCCCATGCAGCATGATCCCTCTCTCAGCCTGGCTAGTTTACTCCAGAGACCATGTGTTGCCCATGCAGCATGATCCCTCTCTCAGCCTGCTTAGTTTACTCCAGAGACCATGTGTTGCCCATGCAGCATGATCCCTCTCTCAGCCTGCCTAGTTTACTCCAGAGACCATGTGTTGCCCATGCAGCATGATCCCTCTCTCAGCCTGCTTAGTTTACTCCAGAGACCATGTGTTGCCCATGCAGCATGATCCCTCTCTCAGCCTGCTTAGTTTACTCCAGAGACCATGTGTTGCCCATGCAGCATGATCCCTCTCTCAGCCTGCCTAGTTTACTCCAGAGACCATGTGTTGCCCATGCAGCATGATCCCTCTCTCAGCCTGCCTAGTTTACTCCAGAGACCATGTGTTGCCCATGCAGCATGATCCCTCTCTCAGCCTGGCTAGTTTACTCCAGAGACCATGTGTTGCCCATGCAGCATGATCCCTCTCTCAGCCTGCCTAGTTTACTCCAGAGACCATGTGTTGCCCATGCAGCATGATCCCTCTCTCAGCCTGCCTAGTTTACTCCAGAGACCATGTGTTGCCCATGCATCATGATCCCTCTCTCAGCCTGTCTAGTTTACTCCAGAGACCATGTGTTGTCCATGCAGCATGATCCCTCTCTCAGCCTGCCTAGTTTACTCCAGAGACCATGTGTTGTCCATGCAGCATGATCCCTCTCTCAGCCTGCCTAGTTTACTCCAGAGACCATGTGTTGCCCATGCAGCATGATCCCTCTCTCAGCCTGCTTAGTTTACTCCACAGACCATGTGTTGCCCATGCAGCATGATCCCTCTCTCAGCCTGCCTAGTTTACTCCAGAGACCATGTGTTGCCCATGCATCATGATCCCTCTCTCAGCCTGTCTAGTTTACTCCAGAGACCATGTGTTGTCCATGCAGCATGATCCCTCTCTCAGCCTGCCTAGTTTACTCCAGAGACCATGTGTTGTCCATGCAGCATGATCCCTCTCTCAGCCTGCCTAGTTTACTCCAGAGACCATGTGTTGCCCATGCAGCATGATCCCTCTCTCAGCCTGCTTAGTTTACTCCAGAGACCATGTGTTGCCCATGCAGCATGATCCCTCTCTCAGCCTGCCTAGTTTACTCCAGAGACCATGTGTTGCCCATGCATCATGATCCCTCTCTCAGCCTGTCTAGTTTACTCCAGAGACCATGTGTTGTCCATGCAGCATGATCCCTCTCTCAGCCTGCCTAGTTTACTCCAGAGACCATGTGTTGTCCATGCAGCATGATCCCTCTCTCAGCCTGCCTAGTTTACTCCAGAGACCATGTGTTGCCCATGCAGCATGATCCCTCTCTCAGCCTGCCTAGTTTACTCCAGAGACCATGTGTTGTCCATGCAGCATGATCCCTCTCTCAGCCTGCCTAGTTTACTCCAGAGACCATGTGTTGCCCATGCAGCATGATCCCTCTCTCAGCCTGCTTAGTTTACTCCAGAGACCATGTGTTGTCCATGCAGCATGATCCCTCTCTCAGCCTGCCTAGTTTACTCCAGAGACCATGTGTTGTCCATGCAGCATGATCCCTCTCTCAGCCTGCCTAGTTTACTCCAGAGACCATGTGTTGCCCATGCAGCATGATCCCTCTCTCAGCCTGCCTAGTTTACTCCAGAGACCATGTGTTGCCCATGCAGCATGATCCCTCTCTCAGCCTGCCTAGTTTACTCCAGAGACCATGTGTTGTCCATGCAGCATGATCCCTCTCTCAGCCTGCCTAGTTTACTCCAGAGACCATGTGTTGCCCATGCAGCATGATCCCTCTCTCAGCCTGCCTAGTTTACTCCAGAGACCATGTGTTGCCCATGCAGCATGATCCCTCTCTCAGCCTGCCTAGTTTACTCCAGAGATCATGTGTTGTCCATGCAGCATGATCCCTCTCTCAGCCTGCCTAGTTTACTCCAGAGACCATGTGTTGCCCATGCAGCATGATCCCTCTCTCAGCCTGCCTAGTTTACTCCAGAGACCATGTGTTGCCCATGCAGCATGATCCCTCTCTCAGCCTGCCTAGTTTACTCCAGAGACCATGTGTTGTCCATGCAGCATGATCCCTCTCTCAGCCTGCCTAGTTTACTCCAGAGACCATGTGTTGTCCATGCATCATGATCCCTCTCTCAGCCTGCCTAGTTTACTCCAGAGACCATGTGTTGCCCATGCAGCATGATCCCTCTCTCAGCCTGCCTAGTTTACTCCAGAGACCATGTGTTGCCCATGCAGCATGATCCCTCTCTCAGCCTGCCTAGTTTACTCCAGAGACCATGTGTTGCCCATGCAGCATGATCCCTCTCTCAGCCTGCCTAGTTTACTCCAGAGACCATGTGTTGCCCATGCAGCATGATCCCTCTCTCGGCCTGTCTAGTTTACTCCAGAGACCATGTGTTGCCCATGCAGCATGATCCCTCTCTCAGCCTGCCTAGTTTACTCCAGAGACCATGTGTTGTCCATGCATCATGATCCCTCTCTCAGCCTGTCTAGTTTACTCCAGAGACCATGTGTTGTCCATGCAGCATGATCCCTCTCTCAGCCTGCCTAGTTTACTCCAGAGACCATGTGTTGCCCATGCAGCATGATCCCTCTCTCAGCCTGCCTAGTTTACTCCAGAGACCATGTGTTGCCCATGCAGCATGATCCCTCTCTCAGCCTGCCTAGTTTACTCCAGAGACCATGTGTTGCCCATGCATCATGATCCCTCTCTCGGCCTGCCTAGTTTACTCCAGAGACCATGTGTTGCCCATGCAGCATGATCCCTCTCTCAGCCTGCCTAGTTTACTCCAGAGACCATGTGTTGCCCATGCAGCATGATCCCTCTCTCAGCCTGCCTAGTTTACTCCAGAGACCATGTGTTGCCCATGCAGCATGATCCCTCTCTCAGCCTGCCTAGTTTACTCCAGAGACCATGTGTTGCCCATGCAGCATGATCCCTCTCTCAGCCTGCCTAGTTTACTCCAGAGACCATGTGTTGCCCATGCAGCATGATCCCTCTCTCAGCCTGCCTAGTTTACTCCAGAGATCATGTGTTGCCCATGCAGCATGATCCCTCTCTCAGCCTGCCTAGTTTACTCCAGAGACCATGTGTTGCCCATGCAGCATGATCCCTCTCTCAGCCTGCCTAGTTTACTCCAGAGATCATGTGTTGCCCATGCAGCATGATCCCTCTCTCAGCCTGCCTAGTTTACTCCAGAGACCATGTGTTGCCCATGCAGCATGATCCCTCTCTCAGCCTGCCTAGTTTACTCCAGAGACCATGTGTTGCCCATGCAGCATGATCCCTCTCTCAGCCTGCCTAGTTTACTCCAGAGACCATGTGTTGCCCATGCAGCATGATCCCTCTCTCAGC
Source organism: Cepaea hortensis (assembly GCA_963921405.1). Lineage (NCBI taxonomy): Eukaryota > Metazoa > Mollusca > Gastropoda > Stylommatophora > Helicidae > Cepaea > Cepaea hortensis. The sequence goes on from OY992892.1 coordinate 6,068,556, forward strand.
CTGCCTAGTTTACTCCAGAGACCATGTGTTGCCCATGCAGCATGATCCCTCTCTCAGCCTGCCTAGTTTACTCCAGAGATCATGTGTTGCCCATGCAGCATGATCCCTCTCTCAGCCTGCCTAGTTTACTCCAGAGACCATGTGTTGCCCATGCAGCATGATACCTCTCTCAGCCTGCTTAGTTTACTCCGAGAGATCCATGTGTTGTCCATGCAGCATGATCCCTCTCTCAGCCTGCTTAGTTTACTCCAGAGACCATGTGTTACCCATGCAGCATGATCCCTCTCTCAGCCTGCCTAGTTTACTCCAGAGACCATGTGTTGCCCATGCAGCATGATCCCTCTCTCAGCCTGCCTAGTTTACTCCAGAGACCATGTGTTGCCCATGCAGCATGATCCCTCTCTCAGCCTGCCTAGTTTACTCCAGAGATCATGTGTTGCCCATGCAGCATGATCCCTCTCTCGGCCTGTCTAGTTTACTCCAGAGACCATGTGTTGCCCATGCAGCATGATCCCTCTCTCGGCCTGTCTAGTTTACTCCAGAGACCATGTGTTGCCCATGCAGCATGATCCCTCTCTCAGCCTGCTTAGTTTACTCCAGAGATATGTGTTGCCCATGCAGCATGATCCCTCTCTCAGCCTGCCTAGTTTACTCCAGAGACCATGTGTTGCCCATGCAGCATGATCCCTCTCTCAGCCTGCCTAGTTTACTCCAGAGACCATGTGTTGCCCATGCAGCATGATCCCTCTCTCAGCCTGCTTAGTTTACTCCAGAGACCATGTGTTGCCCATGCAGCATGATCCCTCTCTCAGCCTGCCTAGTTTACTCCAGAGACCATGTGTTGCCCATGCAGCATGATCCCTCTCTCAGCCTGCTTAGTTTACTCCAGAGACCATGTGTTGCCCATGCAGCATGATCCCTCTCTCAGCCTGCCTAGTTTACTCCAGAGACCATGTGTTGCCCATGCAGCATGATCCCTCTCTCAGCCTGCCTAGTTTACTCCAGAGATCATGTGTTGCCCATGCAGCATGATCCCTCTCTCAGCCTGCTTAGTTTACTCCAGAGACCATGTGTTGCCCATGCAGCATGATCCCTCTCTCAGCCTGCCTAGTTTACTCCAGAGATCATGTGTTGCCCATGCAGCATGATCCCTCTCTCAGCCTGCTTAGTTTACTCCAGAGACCATGTGTTGCCCATGCAGCATGATCCCTCTCTCAGCCTGCCTTAGTTTACTCCAGAGATCATGTGTTGCCCATGCAGCATGATCCCTCTCTCAGCCTGCTTAGTTTACTCCAGAGACTCATGTGTTGCCCATGCAGCATGATCCATCTCTCAGCCTGCCTAGTTTACTCCAGAGATCATGTGTTGCCCATGCAGCATGATCCCTCTCTCAGCCTGCTTAGTTTACTCCAGAGGACATTGGTAGCCCATAGCAGCATGATCCATCCTCTTCAGCCTGCTTAGTTAACTCCAGAGACTCATGCAGCATGATCCCTCTCTCAGCCTGCCTAGTTTACTCCAGAGACCATGTGTTGCCCATGCAGCATGATCCCTCTCTCAGCCTGCTTAGTTTACTCCAGAGACCATGTGTTGTCCATGCAGCATGATCCCTCTCTCAGCCTGCCTAGTTTACTCCAGAGACCATGTGTTGCCCATGCAGCATGATCCCTCTCTCAGCCTGCCTAGTTTACTCCAGAGACCATGTGTTGCCCATGCAGCATGATCCCTCTCTCAGCCTGCTTAGTTTACTCCAGAGACCATGTGTTGTCCATGCAGCATGATCCCTCTCTCAGCCTGCCTAGTTTACTCCAGAGACCATGTGTTGCCCATGCAGCATGATCCCTCTCTCAGCCTGCCTAGTTTACTCCAGAGACCATGTGTTGCCCATGCAGCATGATCCCTCTCTCAGCCTGCCTAGTTTACTCCAGAGACCATGTGTTGCCCATGCAGCATGATCCCTCTCTCAGCCTGCCTAGTTTACTCCAGAGACCATGTGTTGCCCATGCAGCATGATCCCTCTCTCAGCCTGCCTAGTTTACTCCAGAGACCATGTGTTGCCCATGCAGCATGATCCCTCTCTCAGCCTGCCTAGTTTACTCCAGAGACCATGTGTTGCCCATGCAGCATGATCCCTCTCTCAGCCTGCCTAGTTTACTCCAGGAGACCATGTGTTTGCCCATGCAGCATGATCCCTCTCTCAGC
>OY992892.1:6070957-6088457 GCA_963921405.1 Cepaea hortensis
AAAGCCTCTGCTGAATTTAGAAATCATGTGTTGTCCATGCATCATGATCCCTCTCTCGGCCTGTCTAGTTTATTCCAGAGGAAAGGTAACATCAACACGTCTGGATCAAGACAAGCTGCAGAAGCTTCCGGATCAGCAAAGTAATGCTCTAACTGTTCACTATCAGAGCTTCCATCCTAGACCAGCTACTGACCAAAGCTTAGGACCTGGTCTGCCCTGCCATGACATTTTGTCTTTAGGTTACATTTCCTCGCACTAGGATAAAGCTTGTAACCTCCCAATTGCGCACTTCTGCCAGAAGCCGCTGGCACAATGTGGAGTGTCGGGTTTGATGAGCGCCGCCCAACATTTGTCTATATCATCTGAAGTGAATAAATGAATTACACTTAAACTGAACGCTTGGACAGGTCAGGAATAGAAGAGGCTGCGGCAGACCATATTAAATGATGATCAATGATCCAAGGCTATAACATCGAGGAACACCATCATCAAACTTGATCGAGAGCACCAAGAACACGGAGATCTGTGGAGAAACATGATCGCCTACGCCAGCTGGCAGGGCACTTGATGATGATATAAACATAGAAGCACACACACACACACACACACACACACACACACACACATCAAGAGATTAACGTGATGACCTTGTAACCCCACCGACATTATGCCGCCACATAGAATATCTTCTTCCCCCGCACTCTATCCTCTATTGGGCCAGTGGTTCTCAACCTCCTCACTGCAAGCCCTCTAATCCTTAGCTATCCTGCCCAGCTCCAGCCATATTGTCCCCATATTGTCCCCATATTGTCCCCATATTATTCATTTCTGTTTCTACTTAGTGCCATGAGCCCAAATGTGAGCTCTGATCACAATGAAGCTAGTGCACGGCCTATGGCTAGAAGCACGCTTTGACGAGGGGCAGGAGAGAAAGATCTCTCCTAAACCAGACACTTGGAGGATGGCCGTGGTCGAAGTTATGATCCATGGCACTTATCACTTCTCTTCTCTGTGTTTTATTTATTTATTTATTTATTATTATTATTATTATTATTATTATTATTATTATTATTATTATTGTTGTTGTTGTTGTTGTTGTTGTTGTTGTTGTTGTTGTTGTTGTTGTTGTTGTTATTATTTTACATCATCTTCAATTTCGTTTGCTTTGGGATTCCAGACAAATGCTTTCCCAGTTTTACTATTCTCGGGCTTTCTCGTTGTATTGCACGAAAGAGGCTAATGAAACTAGAACATTATATACAACAATAAGAAAGAGACAAACAGCTTTCGTTGGTCATGTGATCAGAACAGAGGTATTGGGTACATCGTGACGACTGGACAAATCAACGATGGAATAGAGGCAGAGGCAGACCAAGAGAGATGATGCTGGATGGATTGAGACGGTGGCATGGAGGAATATCATCAGCAGAGTTGATCCGGAACACCAAAGCCCGAGATCTGTGGAGAGACATGAACGCCTACACCAGTTGCCAGATCACTTGATGATAATGATGCCAAATAAATCAAAAGTTAGTTGCATGACCTTTACAGGACGTCACAATTAACCCCAGCATATTCTAGCGGCTTAAGATCTAATAGGATTTGTGTACCTTCAGTAGTTTACTAGTGCTTTCTAAACGACACCTCATGCCATAAGAATCAACGCAACATGTTTTTCGATGCATAGTCAACAAAACACCCAAATGCATCGAAGTACACGTGTTCCTGCAGCGAGGTGCTGTGTTCATTTGGAGGGACAGGTTCGAATCTCTGTGATATAACTATAGTTTTCAATGTTTATGTTGTCTGGTATGTCTTCTAGTCTCTGCTTCTGTCTTCTACTTTTATATATGTGCATTTATTTACACACAGATCAATAGGACACGATCACTAGATACACATTTTACACGCTCCGCAGCAGAGACGGAGTGAAGGCTAAGGAGCAATATCCCACAACCAAAGTGGCCCAGAGAAAGAGCTGGCTTCCCGGAGACAGCAGCGGTGCGCCTCCGTGAGCCTTGTACGGGCCACAGAAAAGGCATCATGGCGGCAGTGGCGTGTACTAGTCCATAGGGTGGTGGCGACAGAGGCGAACAAACGGACAAGACGCTGACTTCTCACGGCTGAAGGTGTCAGAATAAGTGTGAGGGCACGAAGCACCGGGTGCAAGATGTACTCCTCCCGGAGGGAGGCGTGGCCCTGGGAGCAGCGCAAACTCACAGTTGTGGGACAAGCGGGGAACAATTCAACGTCTCGATATATTGTATGAACGTACAGCAGGAGAAAGACACTCGGAGTCATGACTCGAGTTGGCCCGCCCCCAGAGAATGTCAAGGAAGTAAAGGACCTAAGCATATCGGGAAGGGGAAACCTTCTGACGACCAGTAGGCTCATGTTGTGCTTGCTCAGCGGCTTAGTTTTTAATCACTATTTTTCTCTACATTCTAAAGAAAACAATGAGCAATAGCAAAAGACACAAACCCAGTGAATACACATTCATATCTCTACACCCTCCTCATTTTAACCCCCCAAATCTCTACATACCATCCTCCCAGGATCTCCATTCACGACAACATGCTCTAACATCCACTAACGACTCCATTCTACGTCCATTGTCCCCATCTCATTTTCCCTCACTTCACGATTTAGTCGGAACCGCGTGCATCCAAACACGTAACACAAAAGAACCAATAATAATCACTTCCTGCGGGCAATCGCACTTATAACTTGCTCAACGCGCCACAAGTGCTTCCGGCCATTCAAATATTCCCAAATCGGGAAATTAACTTGAAACCGTGGGACGCAATTACATGTCTTTTAGAACTGAAGCAAATATCATTTATTTTAAATATTTTCCTAGTGGGAAAGAATTTCTCAATTGTCTTTCACGGGGATATTTTTTGAGAGGGAAATACCAATTCGGTTGAATATAAAGCGGAAATACTGAACCATGAAAACTAAAAATAGCCTGGGTAATTTAACGTTGTGAAACTCGTCATCATCATGTGTCATGCCGATAAGTGTCGGCGGTCATGTTTCGCCATCTCACCCGATCATCAGAGTCGTGGATCAGCTCTGTTTTTTTTTTGTCTCGACCATGCCATGTAATCCAGATATTTACTTTTCTAGTTTAGTTTAATCGACGGATCAACATCACGGCAAACGGGTGTAACCCCTAAGTGCTCCGTTCTACTCCTAACTCAAGTCCGAGTCCGAAAAATCTCAGCTCACTGCACGAACTCCGTAGCACCGGCGAGGATCCTGAAATACTTTGGGTAGATTTTTAACTCGCAATTTTGCCCGGGCAGTGCCGTTAGGCTACTTACTCTTTTTCGATTTCCAAATGCCATCTGCGCAACAATATACACGGGCGTCCGATCTCACTACCCAGAGACCAGAGGAAATTTTGTTACTAGAAAAACTCCCGGCCCTCACCGGGGCTTGAACCCGGGACCTCCAGCACTCGAGGCGAATACCATACCTCAAGACCACTAACCCCCCCCCCCCTTCCCCCCGAAGAATTTCCTACTTAGTTTACTTCTTTGCCTTCCCTTTGTTATGTTCCCCTCAACCTTGCCAGTTGTCACCAAGTTCTCCAGATTATCTCTTCTCATAACATGCCCAAAAATATTGACAGTCTACGTATAATTTCTCTAATCAGTTTACGATTTTCATTTGTTTCCTGTAGGACTTGCTCATTGTTTTTTGGGTTTTTTTTTGTTTTTTTTTTTCTGTCTGTCCATGGTATTCTTCTCATTCGCCTCAGAAATCACATTTCCACTGCCATTAGATGTCACGTGACCAGTGAATGATGAAAACAAATAGGATTTTGGAGAAACGTTTGTATGGGTTTTGAAACTTCCAGAGAGTGGGGTCATAGAGAATGGGGTCATACAGAATGGGTTTACAGATAGTGGGTATTAGAGAGTGGGGAGTGGACATCTGAGGAGTAGATGGTTGGCTACCCTGGAGTGGGGTGACTGTGGGTGGGGTAAACTGAAAGTGGGGTAATAGAGAGGGGCTTACAAATAGTGGGTAATAAAGATTGTGGTAATAGAGGGTGTGGTAACAGAGGGTGTTGTAATATAGATACGAGAAGTAAATTGTTGGGTACCATAGAGTGGGATAACGGCGGGTGTGTTAAACTTAGAGTGAGGTAACGGGGGGGGGGGGGGCGGGGGTTGGGGGGGGGGGGTTGGGTTAAAAATGTGTTTTCAGGGATGTCGTAATCACACTAGAGTGGTTGTTGTTTGTCCATCAAGAATGATGATGACCATTCATTTCATCCAGTGGGGTTGAAAGTATGGAGCCGTGAGTTCTAAGATGGCTGATAAGGCCTATTTTGGCTCGAAATGTTCTTTGACAATGTGGACAAAGAATGCTTGACGTTCCTCGAGGAGGATTTCCTGCTGTGGTTTTTCTGTTCTGTCTTTTCTTCACAGCTCTTGCAGTCCTGGTTGCCTCACACGTGACTGCACCTTTGTGTAATGATGCACGCCACGAATTTCGGTGTCTGGCTGCAGCCTCCCAGGTGTCATGATGAATTCCAAAAGCATTCAGTGAGATTTTCAGAGTGTCTTTAAAGCGTTTCCTCTGGCCGCCTTGGGAGCGTTTACCACAAAGCAACTCGCCGTAAAATATTCATTTAGGGAGCCTGTGATCTGGCATGCGAGTCAAGTGACCAGCCCAGCGAATCTGATTCTTCATTAGTACAATGTGGATACTGGGCATGGACGCTCTTTCTAGGACTTCCGTATCTGGCATCTTGTCTTGCCATTTAATCTTCAGTAACTTCCTAAGGCAGACTGTGTGGAAGTGGTTTAATTTCCTAGCGTGTAACTGATAAACAGTCCAGGTTTCACAAGCATATAGCAGTGTGGATAATACAACTGCTTTGTAGACTTTCAGCTTTGTTTGCGGGCTTATTCCATTTCTGTCCCATACATTCTTGTACAGTCTGCCAAAGGCCGCGCTGGCCTTGAAGATTCTTGCATTCACTTCATCATAAATTGTGGCAGCTTGTGACACAGTGCTGCCAAGATAGGTGAATTTGTCCACAACACTTAGACTATGATGATTCACTTTGATATTCGGCACAGTGTGATTATTCCCTGGAGTTGGCTGGTACATAACTACAATCTTCTCCAAATTGATATTGAGCCCAAAGTTGGCACAGGCATGTGAGAAAGCTGAGACATTATGTTGCATGTCCGCCTCTGAGTTGGGGTATAGAGCGCAATCATCAGCAAACAGGAGCTCTCTGGCGGTGTCGCTGTCAATTTTGGTTTTAGCTTTCAGCCTTCTGAGAATGAATAACTTTTCATCCATGCGGTAGTTGATGTCTATTCCAATGTCGTTGTTCTCGTAGACATTCGTCAACATAGCTGAAAACATGAGGCTGAACAGTGTTGGTGCCAGGACACATCCTTGTTTCACTCCATTGGTGACATGCAAGGGCTCAGACAATTCACCATTTTCCTGTACTCTTGCCTACATGCCATCATGAAATAGCCGCACTATTTGGACAAACTTAGGTGGACAGCCATATTTTGCCATAATCTTCCACAGTCCTTCTCTGCTGACTGTATCAAAAGCCTTGGTAAGGTCAATGAAAGTGGAGAACATTTCGCAGTTCTGTTCCTGACATTTCTCTTGCAGCTGCCTTGCAGCGAAAATTATGTCAACAGTTCCACGTTCTTTTCTGAAGCCACACTGACTCTCAGGAAGAAGACCTTGATCGAGATGAGCCGTGAGGCGATTGAGAAGAATTCTTGCGAGTATCTTCCCTGCAATTGAAAGCAAGGAGATGCCTCGGTGGTTGTCACAGGATTAGCGGTTTCCTTTTCGTTTGTAAAGGTGGACTACTGACGCGTCCTTGAAATCTTGTGGCATGGTCTCGTTCACCCATATGTTTGTAAAGACTTAGTGAAGCTGCTCTGTTAGGAACGGCCCACCTGCCTTGTATATCTCTGCCGGGATGGAGTCCGCACTAGGTGCCTTGCCGCTGGAAAGTTGCTGGATGGCTTTGTTTACTTCCACTATGGTTGGCAGGATATCAAGTGTATCATTGATGGGAACTTGAGGAAGGCAGTTGATGGTTTCATCATCGAAGAAGGAAGCTGCATTTAAGATGTTGCTGAAATGTTCTGCCCAGCGCTGAAGGATGTCTTTCTTATTGGTGACCAATGTTCCCCCATCTGCACTGAGGAGAGGAACTGTGCCTGGTGATGTAGGACCATAGACCGCTTTCAGTGAGTAGTAGAAGTTTTTCATATCATGTCTGTCAGCAAAGCCCTGAATTTCATCAGCTTTGCTGCTCAGCCAGGAGTCCCGCATGTGCCGAAGTTTCTGCTGCGCTACTCTCTGAATGTTCTTGAAGGCATCTCTTTTTTTAATGTTGAATTCGGGTCATTCAAATGTGCCTTGAGGAGAAGATGTTTCTCGGCCAGCAATTGGTTAATGTCTTCAGAATTTTCATCAAACCAGTCTTTATGCTTTCGGGGGGCTGAACCCAGGATTTCCATAGCAGTGTTGTAAATTATGTCTTTTAGGGCTCTTCACTCTGTTTCTCTTGAGGCGGTCTTCCAGCATATTTTCAAACGACAGCTGCATTTTCTTGCTGTTTAGGCGGGTGACATTTAGTTGTTGTTTTTTTTGTTTTTTTGTATTTTCACCCCTTGAGGACGCCGTGGTGGTTTGATGTGAATGTTTATTTTTGAGATAATGAGACGATGGTCTGTCCAACAATCGGCACCACACATGGATTTTGTCACTCGAACGTCTTGTCTGTCACTCCTCCTGACGATGACATAGTCAATGAGATGCCAGTGTTTCGATCGAGGGTGCATCCACGATGTCCTATTTCTCATGGGGAGACAGAAAATTGTGTTGGTAATCAGGAGATCGTGTTCGGCACATGTCTGAAGGAGGAGGAGTCCATTGCTGTTACAATTTCCGACTCCGTGCTTTCCAATATTGCCACTCCAAGAGGTGGTGTCCATGCCTACTCTGGCATTGAAATCTCCAAGGAGTATAAGTTTGTCTCCTTTGGGAACAGATGTTAATACATTGTGCATGTCCTCATAGAACTTGTTCTTGACATCATCTTCATTGGTCATAGTTGGTGCTTAGACACTCACAATGATTGCATGCTTCCTTCCATTCAGCAGGGGCAATTTAATGGTCATGAGCTTGTCGTTTATAGCCTTTGGAAATCCAGCTAGTTTGCCGACCAGGGCCGACTTAATGGCAAATCCCACACCGGATTGGCGTCTTTCCTCGCTTTTCCTTTCACTCCAGAAAAATGTGTAGCCGGCACCTATTTCACAGATTTGGCCTTCTTCTGCAAGTCGTGTCTCGCTCAAGGCTGCAATGTCGATGTTGTACCTGCCCAGCTCTCTCCCAATCAGTGCTGTTCGTCTCTCTGGACCCCACGCGCCATCTCTGTCAAGTAGGTTGCGTACATTCCAAGTTCCGATTGTTAAGTGAATATGGTTTGCTCTTTTAGCTTTACCTGTTTTTTCTTTGTTTGTATGTCGACCGCAGTTTAGGGTACCCACCAACCGCTGCTAGCTGATTAGGTAGTGATGGAGCAGACAATGTTTAGGGCACCTTTTCTAGCCCCTTCCTCATGGAGGTGAGCAGTGTGTTCCTATAGAGGGCTGCTCAGTCGCTCAGGGGGGGGGGGGGCTGCCGAATCCCACTGCTGCTCCGGTCAGTAGAAGACGACCATATGGCCTGAGCCGCCTGTGTGCAGGTCTGCGACTACGGCTGCCAGCGTACCCACGCCTGCCGCTTCGCCGCTCGCCCATCGCCACAGGGCTTGAAGGTGATATATGACGTTGGATGAAGAATGACTTGCGCGATAAATTGGATTAAAGTGAGGAAGAGTTGCGCAATTCGTCGACCTCACTCTCTCGCCTGAGTCCATCTGAATCCAGTGGCAGGACAAGTCAAGACGACTGGAGACGAATACAGGTGCAGTGGATGACCAGGGCGCTATACGTGCCTTGCCGAGCTCATTACGTTCCACAAAGCTTTGCAGGTAAACGCCGTCTTGCCCGTTGAATCAGGAATGATTTCTTCCGCGCAGTCTGCCAGTTCCTGTCTTCACATGCTGGGTAGGCATACCCTAGTTTACCGCTTGGTTTGACACCAAATCGGCTACCCATGCCTGGTTTAGCCAGCCTCTCACATCTGTTGCCCGGGGGTGGCCGCTGTCGCATGCTGACAGCTACTAGCAGCCACAGGCGTGAGCTGGGTGTCAGGCTTGGACCAGTGGAGGATGGGTCCTGAAAAGGACACGAGAGTCATCCTTACCAAAGGTGCTACCAATGCATGACACCCCGTACCCCCCAAGAGTAACGGAGTCTGGAATAACAGTGTGGGATAACAAGGAGTAAAGTAACAGATTGTGGTAACAGGGAGCGGGATAACAGATTTGGGTAACAGAGAGTGGGGCAACGAAAAATTTGCTAACACAAACTTGGAGTAACATGGATTATATATAGAAAGAGTGTTAGAGTGTCTGTGTTAGAAAGAGAGAAGAATAAAGCATGGAAACATAGCGAGAGAGGAACCAGAGAGTGGGAACAAAAAGTGAAGAAACACAGCGAGGGAAGAAACACAGCGAGGGAAGAATCACAGCGAGGGAAGAACCACACGATGGAAGAAAGTGAGTGTGATAGGGGAGAGTTAGAGATAATGAGAGAGGGGGAGAGGGAGAAGCCACAAAGAGAGTGAGAGGGAGAGAGAGAGAGAGAGAGAGAGAGAGAGAGAGAGAGAGAGAGAGAGAGAGAGAGAGAGAGAGAATGTGCCAGGAGGAGAGAGTTTGATGATCATAGAGTGTGAAAAATCTTGGCTGGAAGAACAGAGAGTGAGATATCGGGAAAAACGAGAAGAACTACTGGGTGAAAGATTGTCGTAACAGAAAGAGTGCGAGAGACACGGGAGAGAGTGAGAGAAAGAGGAGATAGGGAAAGAACGAGGTGAGAGTGAGAGAAAGAGAAGAGAGTGAGAGAAAGATAAGAGAGTGATAGAAAGAGAAGAGAGATGTAGAAAGAGAAGAGAGTAAGAGAAAAATAAGAGAGTGATAAAAAGAGAAGAGAGTGAAAGAACGACAAGAGAGTGAGAGAAAGAGAACATGTTGCAAGCAGACATGCACACAACAGCACTCTCCCACCTCACAAAGTACAACAGATCACCAACTTACAACAACATCTTCATCTGCATACCCAAAGAAGCCAGGAACAAAATGGCCACCATTATCTACATTTGCAAGAAAAAGCAACGATCGTGAGAATTATAATAATGTAATTGCAATTGTATTTAATAATTTCCTTCTGCCTCCAACATGGCGCATCTGCCATTAGGCAAGAAAAGGCCGGTGCAAAAATATTAAACATTTATTATTGCGTACGCCAAATTGAACGCATTTAAACTACTTTAACCTTGCGCGTGGTAAAAATCTGGACGGGAAGTTGTTAGACTCGGGTTTAGTTCACGCATGCGTGATACAGTATTGATGAATTTCAAAATACTTTGCTTACATATGGGTAACCGACGTGGTGGTGAGGGAGTAACAAACGTTATTCGTAATCCAGCGTACCGCGTTCTAAACATAGCTGCAGGCGATTCGGAAGCAGATCGAATTGCGTTGGTTTTCATGAAGTGGTATGAGTGGTCCAGAAAGCAGTGGCAAACTACAGAATGTACACTTGCATAGTAAATCACAAACGGCCAAAAAATTATGGGGTTGAATGCGACGTTCTGTAAAGGATATGCAATTTACATTGCAAGTAATTTGTTGTGAGTTCACGGGAGGCTCCATGGCGAAGTAGTCAAGCCGTATGTCTCGAGCTCCGAAGGTTGTGGGTTCGATTCCGGGCCGCGTCCTTCGGTTCACGAGTGCATTTTTTCAGAGACTCCTGAGGGTCGTCGCGGGAGCTACGGTGTTCGTGCTTTGTGCAACGCTTTTAGCGTTGCGGAAAGAGACTGAGCCATATGGAATAAAACCCGGTGCAATGAAGTCGATCCTATCGACTTTTAAGCGACTTTTTTTGTCTTTTTGCAGTGAGTTCACAATTCATTCATTCATTCAGTAGCATGTCCTTTGCAGAACCTCGCTCCCATAATAACCTTCTGGAAAATCTCTCGATCATAAGCAAGATGTCCCGCGTCCGATACACCCATCTGGAGATCATCCACCACACCTTGCACCCAACTTACTTTGGCCTTCCTCTTCCTCTCTTCCCAGGCATATACCCCTCCATTATTGTTCTCTCCAAACTTTCGTGACGTTTCAAGTGACCAAAATATTTCAATTTTCTTTGTTTTATGGTCTTTAGTAGCCAACCTTCTTCAATATTCAGATCTTGTCGTATGGATGCATTTGTGCTTTTCTTTATCCTAGACATAGTTTTAATCCGTCTATAACATTTATATTCAAAGGCATTTATGCGCTGTTCAACTTGTCTAGTAAGTGTCCCGGCCTCACATGTTTTTGTTGCAATAGGAAAGATGCATGCTCTTGAAAATCTAATTTTTGTAGTTTTATTTGTTCTACGCCACAATTTATTAACATTATCGTTTTATATTTCATCGCTTTCGACGTGTATACGAGCAAGATTTCGACCCCCGAAGCACCAGGGGCTGGAAGGATACTCAAATTTGCAGATGATGTTCTCGCATGCAGCAGGTGAGGGACATAAATCAAACAGCTCAGGAGCTGCAGGCGACAATGGGCAAAGTGAAGGATTGGTGCACGGAGATGAATCTGCCATTAACCCAGAAAAGGCGTCTATGGTGCTCTCTGGACGATAGGATTGTTAAAGCTGACACCCCCCCCCCCCCCCCCCGCAAGCTTCACAAGAAATGGTCGAAATTTGAGTAGAGAAAGCTGACTGAAGTACCTGGGAATCACTTTTGATAGAACCCTGTCCTTTAAGGATAGTGTTGAAATGGTGGTTAAAAAGTGTCAGAAGGGGCTCAAAGCACTGAAGTGTACGGCGGCAAAGGACATGGAGCAGAAAACGCATAAATAGGTCTACGCCTGGCTGACAGATTTAGGCAGCATCTTTCAGATGTTAGCAGTGGTGCCTAGAAACAGGTATCGATACACTTTAACAGTTCTGACCAATTTAGCATGGTCGACATACAGGCGCATCGCACGAACGTGATAGTAAGACATTGGAAATCTGTCTCATGTTCCAGTTGGGTTCACTCTCCCCTCACGGCTTCAATGTCCAACACAGTTTCATTTAACTTCCACCCCCCCCCCCCACAATCCAAGTAGTTGTATAGTCGACTAAGACAGTTTGTTGTGTATCCTTTACAGGACGTCGCAGTCAGCCCCAGCAATATTTGTGTGTGTGTGTGTGTGTGTTTATGTGTGTGTATGTGTGTGTGTGTATGTGTGTGTGTATGTGTGTGTGTGTGTGTTTGTGTGTGTGTGTAGGCTGCTTGTGATTTATTGACAAGTTTACGTTCAGTGATTAGCCATTGCTTTCTGAACGACCGGCTCTCATACCATTTTTTTAAAACCCAGCGCAAGGCTGTCTGCACCCAAGTCGCTCGCAGCTGTGTTTCGAACGCGGTACGCAGAATTACGAACTGCGCCCGTAGCTTCCTCGCCATAGAGCTGTCTACAGTCCACTATTAATCCCTATTTTACCGTTCGCTCACATAAGAGCCTCCCCTTCCCCTAACGGGTGTTCTCCCCTTGGGTTTGGCCTTTAGTCCATTGACCCGCCTTAACCACACATCCGGTTCATTCAATTCACTGATAGTCATCACACGCGTTGATCATTTAAGAAGCATTCAGGTACAACAAGATTTCTGATAAGTAACCTTTGTATTTTTATGTAACTTTTTCACGTAGTTGTGTCGGTTTGTGTTTGTTTATTATGTGCTGACAAAGGCTTTAGCCGCAACGTCCATTTTTTTTTTTTGGGGGGGGGGGGGGGTGGGGGGGGGTGTATGGTGTTTTTGATGTTTAATTCATGTTCTAAGATTAGCTTCATAAGTGATGTGTATATGAAATAATGTATGAAAGCAGAGAGATAACAAGGGCAGAATGTCAGACGGGCCTGCGTGTCCAATTCTTATCCTTCTGAAACTAAAGTTTGTTCGTTCCTTCTCTTAGCGAACGACAAACTCATGTGTCGAACCCTCTCCCGCCGAGTTCATTGTATTGTCAGCGCACCCTGCTAGAGATCATGCTACTGTGCCAATTTTCCGACTAGCTAACCAACTTAAAATGCAACCAACCAATTAACCAACCCAGTTTCGCTGTCTGGCATTCATTCATATGCCGGCTCAACATAGACGCGCCATTCACCCTACCCTTACGCCTGTACACCACTTCATCACCACAATCTTCATAAAACGTCAGTAATCACGACTCATCGGGCGACGTCGTCTTCAATCTTATGTGTACGTTAAAATAATATCCATTTTTATTTCCTTAATAATATTATACACATCTTTTGTCGCTCTCTCTCTCCCATGGCCTGTAATCGCGTCTGTCTTGGCAAGTAAGGGATATAATCCGTCAAAAGTTTGATGCATCGCTTTAATAGACAAGTAGATTTCGTGTATAAAACAAACACGTAGTTTCTGTCCCTCTTTGTCTTCATCTTTTTTGTTTGTGTTTGTGGTTTCTTCCGAGACGTGTTCTGTTCTTTCAAATTGTTTTTGCATGTATTTATTTACATACAGGAAAACGTCGAAGGGGGATAATCCGTAACGTTTCATAATTTGCATTCAGGTGATGGATTTTAAGCTGTGAATATGCATCAATGTTTTTATTGTACATGCAATGTGTTATTAATTATTCTATTGTTAATATAGCTATTATTATTATGTTATCATTATCGACATCCCCACACAATGGGTATTCCCATGCGCGTTCAGTCTTCCTGTGCCGCAGCCACCTTAAAGTATCTCCTCTCACACTGTTCCCATGAGAAGTCGGTTGTAATGTCTCTTCTCTCACCCTCAAAGACAAACGAACGAACGAACGAACGAACGAACGAACGAATGATCTTTATTTTCAAAGGGTAACAAATTGGGCACGCAGGCTCGTCTTACATTCGGCCTACCAATCACTCATCTTTCATTCATCAATTGCGAATGTTACATTCACATAGAAAAAAACATTGAATTCTGCCCTTCTATGACTCTCTGTCATACATTATTTCATTCACACATCATTCGAGGCTAACTGAGAACAACAACAATATAAAAGTTGTGCATTATAAAAGCATGGGGAAAATGCAACAATAAATACCGCACGACTCAGTATTATTGAATAATGGTGTGACACTTGTTATTAGCTATGTGGAATATACTGGCCTACCAAGAGGGGACTGGCTGTGACGAGCTTGGCCAGGCTTCACTCCCAGTTAATGTAACTGAACTAGCTTTAGAGACTCGTCGCTGTCGGTCAGCTGGGCCCGTGCTGCATTGAGGATGTCGGCCATGTGCATGCTCCTTCCCGCTGGTATTGCTGCATTGTCTGCTAGCTAGTCCGCGCGTTCATTGCCGGGTTGCCAGGGTGTGTACATCCAGCTGAGCGATGTCCAATGCTGTCTACCCATTCAGCATGAAGATTTTCTTTGTCGTGGTCACGGAGTCTGTATTATTATTATTATTATTATTATTATTATTATTATTATTATTATTATTATTATTATTATTATTATTATTATTATTATTATTATTATTATTATTATTATTATTGAGGAGCGGCTGGCCGAGTGGCTAGAACGCCGGTTTCTCCTTCGGGAGACCCGGGCTCGAATCCTCGGTAAGGTGTGGGATTTTTTTTCTGTCGGGGGCACAAAGAAAACCCTACCCTGCACAGTTCGTGGCGACTGCACTAGCCAGGTGGCCATAATTCCTCAGGCTCAAGACGCCTCTGCCATACACCGCAAGGTATTATATTGGCAGCACATGACACTTTTTATTATTATTATTATTATTATTATTATTATTATTATTATTATTATTATTATTATTATTATTATTATTATTCGAACAATATTTTAATACACATATTTTATGTTTCGTTGTTGTTGTTGTTGTTGTTGTTGTTGTTGTTGTTGTTGTTGTTGTTGTTGTTGTTGTTGTTGTTCTTCTTCTTCTTCTTCTTCTTCTTCTTCTTCTTCTTCTTCTTCTTCTTCTTCTTCTTCCTCCTCCTCCTCCACCTCCTTCTCCTCCTTCTCGTCCTCCTTCTCCTCTTCCTTCTACGATCGCCCATCTCCCCCTCCTTCTTCAAATAACAGTATTATTACTATTGTTATTATTAATTTGTTTTTGTTGGTAAAATTGTACCAGTGATGATGATGATGATTATGATAGTGATGATAAAGATGGTACTTGGCAATATATTTTCTATATCAGTTTGTATCCATCCATCAAGTGCCAAGCCGTTAAGCGTGGGCGGTCATGACTCGCCATTTCACTCGATCACCAGAGTCGTGGATAACCTCAGTGTTCCTGTCTCGACCACGTGGTCAAGCCTTCCAGGTATTTACTTCTCTGTCTTCTCCTCGAGCTTGCCAGTTGTCACTAAGTTCTCCCATTTATTTCTTCTCATAACATGTCCAACAAATGTTGACTGCCTATGTCTAATCTCTCTAATCAGTTTACGATTTTCATTTGTTTCATGTAATATTTGGTCATTGGTTTTTCTGTCTGTCCATGGTATTCTTTGCATTCTCCTCAGAAACCACATTTGCACAGCCATCATATGTTTTTAAGCTTGACTGTCCAAGCTTTACATCCATACAAAAGTACAGGTTCTATGTAGCACCTCAACACTCTTTTTCTCATTTCAATTGACATCATTTTATTCGTCTGTACGTGTTTTATTTGGCTAAAGGCTACTTTCGCCATGGCGATTCTTGTTCTAATCTCTTCAAGGCATCTCTCATCAGATGTTATGACTGTTCCAAGATAATTGTACCGATATACCGAAGAATATTCCCATTTACTTGTATATTACATTGTGGTATTTTGTACTTCCTAGTGACGACCATAATCTGGGTCTTCTTACAATTTAATTCTAACCCTAGTTGCTCACTGTGTACAACAATCGCATCTACTAAATGTTGCAGATCCTGCTCATTGTCTGCAATCAATACTGTATCATCTGCATATCTAATGTTATTACTGTTTCGTCTTCCTATGATGATTCCATTTATACCTTCTACATTTCTGAAAATATTTTCACTGTAAAAAACATCTGGAGACATTACACATCCCCGTCCCACACCTCTCTTAATAGGCTGATATTGTCCCACTTCATTATCATTCCTTGTGGCAGCTTGTTGTTTCCAATATTTGTTTTTTTCTTTAATAAGTTTAATGTCTTTCCCATCAATTTATAGATCAGCAACCATCTCTACTATGTTAACATATCTTACTCTACCGTGAGCCTTTGTGTAGTCAATAAAATAAAGATGTATATCTTTGTTTACTTCTATAGAACGTTCAATTGTTGATCGCAGCATATACTCAGCATTTACTGTACCCTTTCCTTCTACAACCCCACATTGTTCTTCTCCTATTTCGGGTTGTATTTTCTTCCTCATTCTTTGCATGATAATTATCCATCCAAATTCGCCAATCAGTGAATCTAATTGGGCTTTGTACTTTTCAGTCATTTCACCAGAAATGGTTTCTTGTTTCAGCAAAGGGAAGTGACATAACCTTTCTTCACTTGTTTGTCTGAAGAACAGTGAGAGTTTTGCCTGAAATGATTTTACATGTAAATACAAGTCATGTGCAAAAACACCATTGCCCTGAACTTTGACATTTAGTTCATTTAACTTTTCCATAATTTCAATTTCAAACTTAAAGTCTAACTGCCACTCTTTATTGACAATGTTAGTATTAAAGTCACATTCAATGCCCTTCATCTCCAGGAACATCACTATTTCTTCTCTGAGTTCCCACACTCACCTCAACACCTTGCCGAGACTCAGCCATCGAACACTGGTGTGGTACAGGACATCGGAATATTCAGTTTCCAAATCGTCAAGTAATGCCTTGAACTGTCTGTGATTAATTCCTCTTGATCTCATGAGGTTGATGACACTGACAACTGGGTCAATAACATGATTGATATTCAAAACAGTTTTACACAGACTTTCTTGATGAATCACACAGTGAAGTGGTAATAATGTGTGGTCTGGATATTCTGCTTTAATCTTATCACTTATCAACTTTACCAGACCTACATTTTTTCCAGTCAAAGCACGAGCTCCGTCAGTTTTAACACTTGCCATCTTGTTCCAAACCAACCCAGTTCTTTCAATACAGTTAGTAACAGCATTGAATATATAATGGCCTGTGGTTGTGTCTTTGACTAACTCAACACTAAGTAACTCTTCAGTGAGTTTGAAAGAAGTGTTTATTCCACGTATAAATATCAATAATTGGGCAGTATCATGTACATCTGTACTCTCATTCAATGCAAGAGACTACCATAAAAATGGTTTATTTGCATCTTGAAGTTTATGCATCAAATTGTCACTTATCTAATCAACACGCCTGACCACAGTTCTAATTGATAAAGTATTGTTGTCAAATCTGTTTGTTTTTGTGTGTGTTCTGGACACATAATGTTTTCTGCATGCATCTAGCAAACATTCCTTGATGAACTCGCCATCAGAAAACGGCTTTGTTCTGTTTTACAATTTTGTGTGACAGCACAAGACTAGCTTCAGTTGCAGCATCTTGAATTGAAGACTATTTAGTGAAAACAGTTTATTGTTTCGCCACATTTTTCACCAACTCCGGGCATTTTCTTTCCCTCCCTTCGGTTGTTCAATTGTATCCGAAATCGGAATGTTTTGTTTGATAATGTCTTTTTCAATTGTACTCCTTGAAGACAGCCACAGACTCACGATACAACAAGCAAACGGATTTGCTACCAACTTTTATAAAACAGTAC
Source organism: Cepaea hortensis (assembly GCA_963921405.1). Classification (NCBI taxonomy): domain Eukaryota; kingdom Metazoa; phylum Mollusca; class Gastropoda; order Stylommatophora; family Helicidae; genus Cepaea; species Cepaea hortensis. The sequence goes on from OY992892.1 coordinate 6,087,918, forward strand.
TTAGTTGTCCATTCATCATTAAAAACACGGCATTCATCTTTAATCTTATGTTTGTTATTGACACTCATTGTTTTAATAAAATTCGAACAGTTAGAATTGTACAAAACTTTAAAACGGAAATGAAACAAAAACCTACTTCTGGCTGTGTGTGAAAATAAAATATTCGGAAAACAAGTAGTAAACTCAGAAAAAAAAATTCAGAAATATATCAAGGCTACTACAACAAATAAATTAATTTGAACATTGTAAATGTGGAAATAATTTATCTCACGATGTTCTTTATAATAACTGAGTGAGATGGTCGTTGCCTAGGTTACACTGCTCCTTGTATGTCATTACAGAGTGTAAGTTGAGCTAGCCTCTTGTCTCATAATACAACTCACCCCTGCAGTGCACATCCACCAGTCATTAAACAAGATTGAGTTGGCGCACATAATCCTTTAATGCAGAAATAACACGGACAAACGGATCATAATTCTATATCCAGAAACAATATAATCCATAGAATATATATATCCTCCTCACAACTTAACACGCACA
>OY992892.1:6093457-6118457 GCA_963921405.1 Cepaea hortensis
GAAAATATGTGTTGCTCGTATACGATTTTGAAACTAAAATAAAACAATACAAAGATATGCCTGTGTGGGTGTGTATGGTTTCAAGTGTCTTTCTGGCTGGTGCTGGCGATCATGTCTTTCCACGCCCTCTGACTTTGTAGTGCGATGTTTTATTTCATGAGCAGGCGTTGTGTGCACGATCTGTTTCCGGTGTTTGGTGCAACTGCTCACGTTTGTGTTTTTGTATGACCTGTCGTCAAGACATCCAGGCTGGCTGGTCACTGGTGTTTGATGTGTGACTCGGGGGAGTCGGGACGGTTTGTTGTTGGCAGATGAAGGTGGGGTTCTGAAGTTAGCAGCGTTATAGTCATCACTGTCATTATCTCCATCATCATCATCATCATCACCATCATTGTCACCATCATCATCATCATCATCACCATCAGCATCGCCATCATTATCAACCATCATCATTGTCAGGATCTTGTAACTTTAACTGGCTGGCTAATTAATTGCCCTGACATTAAATGACATATAAATAAATTTCAGTCGGAGTCCGGTGGACACATTAACAAATTGATAAGTTTAATCTTCAATTATAATACAATATATATATATATCACATTCATCATTGAAAGCAGCACTGCACCCCGTTCATGCTGCACAGTACTATCACAGCTGGCACACACACTATCACTGGTTCAATCTCGCAGCGCAAACTAGCAGTTGCTCATCTCAGCTGTACACTCGCTCAACAACACTCAGGCACATCCGTCCACATCGAAGTCTCTGTCCAGTCTGCCCAGCTTTCCCTCTGGGTCTCGCATCACGTGCCTCACGACCACAGTGATGCTCATGTATTTCGTGGTCAGTAATGCGTCTCAGTGTTGTCCTGTCCTTAACCTGGGGTTAGTCCGTCCGTTGGTGGTAACTGTCGTTCAGTTAACTCACGTTAACCGTTTGTCCTTGGGCGTACTGTCCTGTCCTGCGCTGTCGCTGTCCTGTCTCAGGGATCTGTCCTGTCTCAGGGATCTGTCCTGTCTGTATATAACTCTATAGGGCTCTGACAATCATCACCATCATTATCGTACTCATAAGTATCATCACCATTACCATTCATCATCATCGTTATCATCATTATCACAATCCTCCCTATCATTATCATCACCAGCAGAATCGCCGCCATCTCAATCATTAACAGCATCCTCATGCTCACCAACATCACCGTCATCATCATCATCATCATCATCATCATCATCATCATCATCATCATCATCATCATCATCATCATCGTATGTTACCCACTAATAATTTCCAAGTCACTCCCCCAGTAATCTCTCTCTCTCTCTCTCTCTCTCTCTCTCTCTCTCTCTCTCTCGCTCTCTCTCTCTCTCTCGCTCTACCCCCTCTCTCTCACACATTCTCTATATCTATCACACACATGCTCTCTCTCTCTCTCTCTCTCTCTCTCTCTCGCTCTACCCCCTCTCTCTCACACATTCTCTATATCTATCACACACATGCTCTCTCTCTCTCTTTCTCTCTCTCTCTCTCTCTCTCTCTCTCTGTCTCTCTTTCGTTCTCTCATTTCCTCTTTAGCTTTCTCGCTCTATTTCTCTCAAATATAACACAAGACATAGCTAACGACTAAATATACTTCATGTCCCTAAATCTAGGATAGACTTATATAAAACAAGCTTAGCATACCCTGCCGCTCAGCTGCGGAACAATCTTCCACAAGAAATCAAAGACACCACCAATCATTATACATATAGTCGCAACCTGTTTTAACACTACCTCACTACAGACTACATGCCCCCCCCCCTCCATTAAAAAAACAAAAACAATAATAATAACAACGGAAAAATGATCTCAAACGACAACTAGCCAATAAACATTCCCATATGTATGGTACGTTCTACCTTCCTTGGGTATTTATAATGTCCATGTTAAACATTGCCTCAGTGAGGCATGTATTATTGATTATTTTTCATGCGTTTTAATGCTTATTCTTTTCTAGTCTAAGATTAGCTTCATAAGTGATGTTGAATGAAATAATGTATGAGAGGTAATAGAGAAGAAGGGCAGAATGGCAGACGGGCCTGCGTGCCCAATTCTTAACCATTTGAAAATAAAGTTCGTTCGTTCGCTCGTTCTCTCTGGGTCTCTCTCGATACTGATACGGATCATCATAATGATATTGATGATGATGATAATGATGATGATGATGATGATGATGATGATGATGATGATGATGATGATGATGATGATGATGATGATGATGATGATGATGATGATGATGATGATGATGATGATGGCGTGGATGATGATGATGATAAATACTACCATGATGATAATGATGATGGTAATAATGATAATCATGTTAATGATAATGTTGATGATAATGTTGATGATGATGATGATGATGATGCTGATGATGATGATGATGATGATGATGATGATGATGATGATGATGATGATGATGATGATGATGATGATGATGATGATGATGATGATGATGATGATGATGATGACTTTGTTGATGATGATGACGATGACGATGACGATGATGATGATGATGATGATGATGATGATGATGATGATGATGATGATGATGATGATGATGATGATGATGATGTGATGGCGACTATGATGATGATAATAACTACGCCGACGACGCGGATGGTGATTATTATGATGACGATGAGGATGATGGCATTCTTCCCGTTTCCTCCACACCATCTCTAATACCAAAGTCCACACTCCCCGTAACTTTCCCCAACGCCTCCAAGATTTCCAGTGACGCATCCCAGCCACCCCAGTATCTGAACTATACACATTGAGAACCGCTGCGCTACCACGACTGCCTCCACTGTAGTCGCACGATGTCAACAGGTCTAGACATAAGCTCCTTTCTCTACCACTCTCCCGTCAACAGAATTAAGACCAATGATGACAAGTGCCGAGCAAGGGCATTTGAAGTCCCGGGGACATATAAGTATATTTACTTCACTGGGTCTTACCACATGGAGATCTGCTTCGACATAAATCAATATCTGGAAAAGTCAATTGTTCAGAGGTTCTCGGGTAATGATAGCGTGGGGTTTGACTTCTTAACAATATCTAGGCAAACCTACTGACCTAGAGAAACAACAGTAGAAGATAAACTCGATGAACCACTGAATGCGCTGAAAATAACAGTGAAATTAATACAAGAGACAAGTGAATCGGTACAACTTTCTCGGAACAGTCATAACATCTGATGGAAGGTGCCTTGAAGAGATTAGAACAATAATCGCTACGGCAAAGGTAGACTTTTGACTAATAAAATTATGTAAATTGCAGCGAGAAAAAGGGTGTCGAAGCTCTACATTGAACCTGTACTTTTGTATGTATGTGAAGCGTGGACAATGAGCAGACAAGCTGAAAATACATTTACTGCCTGTGGAAATGTAGTTTCTGAGGAAAATGCAAAGAATACCATGGGCAAACAGAAAAACCAATGACCAAGCCCTACAAGAAAAAATGACAAGAATAAACTGATTAGAGAAATTAGACGTGGAAGGCCAACATAATTTGGTCACATTATGAGAAGAAAGAAACTAGAGAACTTGATGACAACTGGCAAGATTGAGAGGACAAGAACAAGGGGAAGGCAGAGAAGTAACTATCTGGATTGCTTAGACACGTGGTAAGGTCGAGACAAGAACACAGAGCTGATCCACGACTCTGGTGATCGAGTGAGATGGCGAAACATGACCGCCCACGCTTATCGACATGGGACTTCATCATGATATAGTAACATATGGATGTAAATCATGGACTATTTCCTAATCACTTAAGGAAATCACCTATTGAAGATAAGTGCTACAGGAAATCACCTTTTGAAGATGCATGCTGCAGGAAATCACCTTTTGAAGATACATGGAACGGGAAAGTTTTTAAAATATCGTGGGTTAAGCCGAAGACAAGTCACTTCCCATCAGATGCTATTACTGTTTCAAGATGGTTGTACCGATTCACTTGTTTAAGAACGTTACCATTTATTTGAATGTTACATTACGACCTACTAGACAACCCCCAAAAAAGGCCACTTCATTACCGTGCACCACCCACTTGAACCCACTACTATGAAATATTGACAGAAGTAATACCAAGCCATTTACGTAGCACCATATGTCTCAGAAACGTATATCAACCAAACATGTGTCAAATACCAGACACACAAACTCACTAAAGACAGGCGTCTAACAGTACTGTCTGGCCTGTGTAAATCTTGCCAGCGTGGACAAACTCCAAATGTTTCATTCGGCCTTCAAATTTGACATCCCCTGGACAAATGAGTTCAGTTTGCGAAACGACGATACAATAGATGACAGCGATAACTAACTGGTTGTCGTGAGTCCGGGTCGATAATGGTGGCAACAAACCATTAATCAATCCACGTCTACGAAAGGCAATTATTTCTTTGTACATTCAAAGTCGATTCTGTGTAAACCCGGTGTCACCCTATGCCGTAACCCGTTCAGTTCCAGAAGTATTGCCTGTCGACTTCTAATATTTATGACTTCTAGTATTTATCTCATCTCATCTCATCTCATCTCATCTCATCTCATCTCATCATGTTCCTTTTGTACCTTGCAGTGTCGAGATGAAGTATAAACAGCAGAAGAGTGCCCGCTTATGGGCTTCATGTATCGATATTCCCATGGACTCTGTTATTCCCTGCGTTCATTATTTACATGGTCGGCCTCGTCCTCTGCTTCCCTCTGGTCTGTACATCATTGCTTGTTCTGGTATACCGTTAGTTGGTAACCTACTTGTATGGCCAAACAATTTATGACTTCTTATTTATGACCTATCGCCTCTGTGGCAAAGGGGTTACGGACGCAGTTCGTAATTCCGAAAACCCGCGTTCGAAACACAGCTTCGGGAGGTTTGTCTGCATACCGCATAGCGTTGGTTATCATGCAATGGTTTGCGTGCTGGTCGTTCAGAAATCAATGGCAAACTAATGAACGTAAATTTGCCAAGAAATAATAAACAATCAAAATAGTATAGGCTTGACTGTGATGTCCTGTAAAAGATATGCAACTAACTTTTTAACTATTTATGACCTCCAAGATTTCAGAAATGATGTATCTCATTGAATAGGAGTTTTGTTCATCATCAAGTGCCTCAACGCCTGTCGTGGCACAGTTCTACGTTACATACAAGCCTTCTGATTCTACCCTCCAATGATAGGCACTTGTTGCAGAAGACATTCTTCATGTCTTCTTCTTCTTCTTCTTCTTCTTCTTCTTCTTCTTCTTCTTCTTCTTCTTCTTCTTCTTCTTCTTCTTCTTCTTCTTCTTCTTCTTCTTCTTCTTCTTCTTCTTCGTCTTCTTCTGGCGGATATTGGGTTGGTGAGTGTGTGTAGGTTGGTTGATGTGTGTGTGGGTGGGTGGGGGAAATTGTAAGGGTGCAGGATGTATGTATGGATAGGTGCGGGATGTGTGGGTTGACGGGGGTATGTGTGTGTGTGGTTTTGTGATGTGTGTTTTGCTGGGTGGTTGCGGGTGTGTGGGTGGGTGGTGGAGAAAATGTGGGTGGGTGTTTGCGTGTCGGTTATGGGATGGGTGGGGGATGTATGTGTGGGTGGAGAAATATGTGTGGGTGGGGGATTAGTGTGTGGGTGGCGGCATGTATGTTTGCCTGAGTCTGTGTGAGTGCGTGGAGGCATGTGTGGGTGGGTAGGGGTGTGGTGGGTGGGGGATGTGTGGGTAGCTGAGGGATGTGTGGGTGGCTGCGGGGTGTGAGGGTGGATGGGGGATGTGTCTCACAACATTGCAATATGCACTGTTTATGTTTACAACTTTCATTTGACAATGTTTTTTTTTTCCCATGTGAATTTACCATGCGTAATATGCATTGTTTATGCTTACAAAATCAATTTGACAATGTTTTTCCCCCTATGTAAATGTAACATGCACATTTAATGAATGAAAGATGAGTGATCGAAAGGGCCGAATGTAAGACGGGCCTGCGTGCCCAATTTGTTACCCTTTTAAAATAAAGTTCGTTCGTTCGTTCGTTCGTTCGTTCGTTCGTTCGTTCTTCTTCTTCTTCTTCTTCTTCTTCTTCTTCTTCTTCTTCTTCTTCTTCTTCTTCTTCTTCTTCTTCTTCTTCTTCTTCTTCTTCTTCTTCTCCGTTCACATTTAGACATCAGTATGAATAAATGCAAAGACAGCTGATGTCAACCTGAGCTTGTTGACATCGCGATAGAGTTTGTCCTCAAATGAAGCTGGCATATACCAAATACTTTTCTCTGTTCTCTGTTCTATGATGTACGCTCCGGTAAAAAAAAATATTCAGCTGCCATTTTACCAGTCCCACAGTTTCATTCATCAGTATCTCCCATCTTTAGTTAAACATGTAGTATTTCAGCCCGTTATGTTCTTACATTCATCAGTTATCTCCTATCTTAAGTTGAAACATGTGGTTTTTAGCTTGTTGTGATCTTACATTCATCAATATCTTCTATCTTTAGTTTAAACATGTAGCATTTCAGCCTGTTGCATTCTTACATTCATCAGTATCGCCTATCTTCAGTTTACACATGTAGTATTTCAGCCTGTTGTGATCTTACATTCATCAGTATCTCCTATCTTTAGTTTACACATGTAGTATTTCAGCCTTCTGTGGCCTGTCCGTAGATTGTAATTTGTGCTTTTCGGCTGAGTTGGCATCTTTCTGGTGACCTGGATGCTCTGATTTCGACTTGGCCTATAATTGCTTCTTATAAATAGCTTGGCCTCATCATCATTCTTTATTTTGTAAGATACAGTTTGATATAATTTATGTCATGCACCAACACAAGCCAGAATAAGCAAGAACGGTGCGAATATCGCCAATGCAGCACTGACAAGTTGCCAAACAATGCACTAATACACGCCGGAATAAGTATGGACAAGACGGATATAGTCAATGCAGCAGGGACTGAGATGGCGGTTACTGGCTAGTCCTAGGCGCAAGCCCGACTGCGCAGGAGTGAAACCTGGGCAAGCACGCCATTACCATTTAATAGGGTGAGAGAGGAGGCAATTGCAACCAACTCCTCGTGGGACAATGAGTACAGATACCTTGAAAAGACTGCTACATTGAAATACTGAGCACACATAAGAATGCCCAATGTGCAGTGGCGTTGATCGTCAGAACATAACATAAAATAACCTTCTAGAATGTCATATAATCGGGTTCGTTAACTATGTAGCCTTTGCTGTAATAATTAACGACCACAGTGAGAACAAGATCGCGATAGCTCCGGCAAACTACATGATAAAATGCAGTTTATTGTGTGAACGTAAATTACAAACACAAAATAAAAGAGGACTAAGCTGAATCCTTCATCTCGTAAAGAAGTCTCTTATATAATGCAACACTATTAAGCTATTATCTAAGACATGCTTAACTTTATAATTAATTATGGCGATATCGTGCAAAACAATCGTAACAAAGCAGAAACGTTATACGTAACGCTATAAAACAGATGGAATGTCTGTGCACGATAAAGATCAATGATCGTGTTGCCAGCGACAAGAAAAGGGTGTAGACCAAAAACTTGCTGCGCTAACCATTCTCTTCTTTACACTTGAATATGCCAGAGGCCAGCTTGGATTTTATCAGGGCAAACTGAACTTAAGTGGTCACGTATGTTCTATGATACAGCCTGGAACTATAGAAATCCTTAAGAATCACCTTTTGTATTTAGGGGTACCCGTGGCTGTAAGGTTACTCTTTCAGCTTTAAGCTCAGAAAGTAAAGGGTTTGATCTCAGAGTGTTGCTGGGTATTTGTCCAAGAACCATTGTTATTGGCAGCTTGCCATCTTGATATACGATAGTTATTGTGTGTTTTTTTTTTAAAGGCATAATAGTGTGTCCATTGCACAAAGCCTGGGCTGAAGTGTAGAGACCATGTGTTGCCCATGCAGCATGATCCCTCTCTCGGCCTGTCTAGTTTACTCCAGAGGAAAGGTTATACCAATACAACCAAACTTTATTTTCAAAGGGTCACAAATTGGGCACGCTGGCCCGTCTTACATTCGGCCCTTTCAATCACTCAACTTTCGTTCATCATTGTGCATGTTACATTCGGATCGGGGAGGAGGGGGGAATAATTGTCAAATGAATGTTGTAAACATAAGTAATGCATATTACCATGTTATGAGACAGGCAGGCAGGCAGGCAGACACACATTCATAAACACACGCATACTATCCTACATACATACTTACATCATTCACCCGACCTCTCTCAGCTGTGCACTAACTCGATAACACACGAAATGCACACTCCCTCGCATACACATATACTGTCTCACAATCACAAACTCACTAACAAAAGGGGAGTGTAGCTATAGAACAGATTTAACAATGGGGAGTTTAGCTGTAGACCTACCCAAAGTATTTCAGGATCCTCGCCGGTGCTACGGAGTTCGTGCACTGAGCTGAGATTCTCCGGACTCAGGCTTGAGTTAGGAGTAGAACGGAGCACTTATAGGTTACACCCGTGTGCCGTATGTTGATCCGTCGACTAAACTAAACTAAACTAATTAGATGTGATATATTCACTTAGAAAGATACAATAAGGAGAAGCAGAGCAACAATAACAACAACAACAATAATAACAACAAAATAACAACAATAACAACTACAATAATAACAACAACAATAATAACAACAAAATTTTACATTTTGTAGAACAGGCGAACTCTTCCTCAGCCGTCTGCCTTCAGTGTTACTAATAACTTTACCAGCTAGTCATCTTACACAATCGTCCTCCTACATATAACATAAAATCAACTTTAGTCTTTCCTCCTACACGTAACAGGAAATTAACTTTAGTCTGCCCTCCTACACATAACAGGAAATTAACTCTAGTCTGCCCTCCTACACATAACATTAAGTCAACTTTAGTCCGTCCTCCTACATATCACATTAAATTAACTCTAGTCTGTCCTCCTACACATAACATGATATCAACTTTAGTCTGTCCTCCTACACATAACACGACATCAACTTTAGTCTGTCCTCCTACAGATAACACAAAATCAACTTTAGTCTGTCACAAAACAGATACCACAAAATCAACTTTAGTCTGTCCTCAAACAGATAACACAAAATTAACTTTAGTCTGTCCTCAAACAGATAACACAAAATCAACTTTAGTCTGTCCTCAAACAGATAACATAAAATCAACTTTAATCTGTCATCAAACAGATAACGCAAAATCAACTTTAGTCTGTCCTCAAACTGATAACACAAAATCAACTTTAATCTGTCCTGCTACATATAACATATAACATAAAATGAACTTTTGTCCATCCTCCTACAGATAACACAAAATCAACTTTAGTCTGTCCTCAAACAGATAACATAAAATCATCTTTATTCTTTCTTCTTCTACCCCGGGTTATGAAATTACTTCCCATCTTTAGCAAGTTCCCTGCCATCTATCTCTTATATATTACAGCAGTGATCAACAAACAAACAAACAAATAAATTAACCGTAACCGGAAACAAGAAGCCACGGTGGGTACGTGAAGTGTTAAGACCACGTTATTTAGTTTAGTTTAGTTTAGTTTAGTTTAGTGATGAACATCGATTCTTTATTACTTTAATATTCCCTGTGTGTGTACATAGATTCTCAATTAATTTAATAATCTTTTTGCATTAACATACGTTCCCCAGTAATGTAATATCTTGCGTGTATGAACATTGATTCTTTATTAATTTAACATTCTCTCTGTGTGTACATAGATTCTCAGTTAATTTAATAATATCTGTGTGTGAGCATAGATGCTCAATTAATGTCATATTCTCTATTCATAAACATTAGTTCTCCACTAATTTAATATTCTCTGTGTATGAACATAGATTCTTTGTTATTTTAATATTCTCTGCACACAACTGAACTGACAACGGGGCATAACCCACAATCCACCATGAAAGGCAACGTATCTACTTATATTCTCATCTGAAAGCAAGTCTGAGGCCAGGTTCAGCGTCCATTTTACGGTTAATTAACCATTTACGTTAAGGTTAAAAAATGTTCGCCGAGACTTCTTGGGTATTTAGACAGGGAGGTGAAGTGAAAGGAGATGGTAAAACACTTTTTTTTTTTAAAAGGGAGATTTAGGGAGAATGCTTGATGGCACAGATTTTGCCCCTTTTGGAAGCCAGAGAACGGTGATGTTTTTATGTGGGTTTTCTAACCGACGTATTTCTTCTCGAATGTTCAGACTATACAATTCGGCCAAGAAACGTGAGAAGAATGTAGACATGATGAAGACAATTTAGCTAAATGCGTCCAAGCGGTCATAAATCTTGTTCAAACGTTGACTTGGCTTGCGTCGAAAACCTGGCCACTGAAGCCAGGAGGCAGATTGCCTGATTGAACGTTTATTTTCAAGTTTACTAAGAATGATTTGTATCCTTTTTATTGTTGGAGAATTACTACTTTAGTGGCGTTGCCAAGTTTATATTCTGCTACTCCTAGAATGGTTGAGAAAACGGGTTGTCTATTTTTTCCTGTCTGTGCCTGTATCTTACAGTAAGGTTTAAGATTGTTGGTCTATGTTTTTGTAAGGTAAAGTCCTGGTCAACTCTGCTGTGTTACGATTTGGATGAAGAGCCCAAAACACAACAGCAAATAAGTTCGGGTAAAAGTTTATAAAATATGAGCTTTCCTACAGCAACGAATGGATTTGAGTCATCAACTATTTTATTACCTCTAAAGAAGAAAATGTGGACTTTTAAGCTTTAATATTAAAGCCATTTTCTTCATAATATCGTAGACTTTTAACTGAACTAAGAACTGGTACCTGGCGGTCTTGACAGACAATAATCTGTAACATTGTGCTTTAAAGAAAGGCATAATAACTACAACCCATGGCGGTAGACCAGGGATGGAGTTATACCTCTCCATAGCACAAAACGAGGGCTGAATTGTAGAGACCATGTGTTTCCCGTGCAGCATGATCCCTCTCTTGGCCTGCCTAGTTTACTCCAGAGAAAAGGTAACACAGATACAACTGGAACAAGTCAAGCTGCAGAAGCAGCAGGATCAGCAAAGCAATGCTCTGTCTGCCTGTCGGAGCTCTGATCCTAGACCAGTGGCCGACCAAGACTTAGAGCCTGGTCTGCACTGCCATGACATTTAGTCTTTAGGTTGCATTTCCTCTCACCAGGATCAGGCTTGTACCCACCCAATTGCGCTCCTTCGCCTGAAGCCATGCCTCAGCAACTCCAATATATAACAGACATGGTTAAGTTTTCCAATGTTTGTTTATATTTTAAAAATTACATCCTGCTAATCGAGATGGAACCAAAAATTCAGAATTAATTACAACTCTTTCGGATTTTCTGTTCTTACTTCTGTTTAATCCTCTTCTTCTCGATTCAATCAGATGTCTTTCTTTATTCGAAATGTCTCTTTAGAAGCCGACTCAGGTTTTTATGCCCTCGTTCTGTCCTCTTGCGTCTTTTTCTTGTCTAATCACCGCTGATGATTAATGAGCGTGGCTGCGTTACGAAATTAGAAACCTATCCACAAATAGAAGGGGGATAGGGAAATTAGAAGACCTACCCACAATCAGAAGAGGGATAGAGAAATCAACACACGCTGTGCAAGGACAAATCAGGTACTGGGACAAATATATCTATTTAAGTTTTTTTTTTTTTTTTTTTTTTTTTTAAATAAGTTCATTGCATATTCTTTACAGGACTACGCAGTCAACTCCAGCATTTTTTGCTGTTTTGATCTCTTGGCAATTTTACGTTCAGTAATTTGCTATTGCATGCTGAATGACCGGCACCCATACCATTCCATAAAAAAAAAACAATGCAAGGCGGTCTGCTGCCAAATCGCCCACAGCTGTGTTTCGGACGCGTGTATACCGGATTACGAACTGCGTCGGTAAACTCTTCACCACGGAACCGGCCTCCGTTTAAGTAGCATAGAAAAGAAAAAACTTTAAATACTAAAGCCAATCTCATCAGATAAGAACCATTTTCTGGTCGACTTTATGCCGTCAATGTCAAACATGGATGCTTACAGCAACTTTAGCGGGAGAAGAGACCCGGTGGCAACACACGTTGTCATTTTTCTTTGTTTTCTTTTATCCATCAACTTTGAGATTTCTTCAACCATCCCCTTTTTCTTAGCTTATTGTCTTCTCTCCGGTAATATTTTTTTGCTTGTTTGATGAATGAAGTCCCTTAGCATTTCCCATTTTTCATTTATACTTTGTATTTTAGCTAATGCATTGCACATATTTTCCACAATCACTCTGCTCTTGAATTTCTGTATCTGCTTTTAATGCATCTTTATTAAATCTCATATTATTAACAACTTGTTTCCCTCTCTTCAGTCTTACTTTTATTTGTCCACATGGTGGTACGTGATCACTATTACAATCAGCACCAGGCATTGTCTAAACATTAATTAACGCATTTCTAAATAATAAGTATGTAGTCAGTTTGATTGAGTATTTTCTTTTCCATGTGTAAAGTCGTCTTGTGTGGTGTATAAAGTAGGGGATTCAAATTATCATACCATTTACATTTGCCCATTCTTCTTCTGCGTTCATCCGGAGTTTTTTTTTTTTTCTTTTTTGGACGTGATTGCGTTGTGCCTGTTTACAGCAAAGCTGCGTTCTTGCGCCGTTAGGCCGACACACCCGACTTCTGCGGCATTTGCCCATTCTATTAGTTTCTCTCCTTTTTCGTTTCTTGTTCCTAAACCAAAATCTGCACAACGTCTTACATGCTTCCCTTTCCTACTTTTGTATTAAAATCTTAAACATTATTTTTATTTCTTGTGATCTAATTTGCGATATCGACAAGTCTACTTCATCATAAAAATGTAGCATTTCTTCATCACAATTGCTTGTTGTTGGTGTGTATTCTAGTGTAATATTTATATCTAATGGTTTGTCATTTATTTTAACCATAAAAACTAATTGCATATCCCTTACATGACATCGCAGTCAACCCCAGCATTTTTTACTATTTGTGATTTCTTGTTAATCGATACAGTTATCTCCGAACACTCATAACATCTGATGGGAGATGCCTTGAAGAGATTAGAACAAGAATTGCCATTGCGAAGGTAGCCTTTTGCAAGATGAAAAACATAATGACCAATAAAAAGATATCAACTGAAACGAGAAAAATAGTGTCGCAGTGCTACATAGGACCTGTACTTTTGTATGGATGTGAAGCATGAACAATGAGCAGTCATGCTGAAAAACATCTGATGGCTGCAGAAATGCGGTTTCTGAGGAAAATTCAAAGGATACCATGGACAGACAGAAACACCAATGAACAAGTCCTTCAAGAAATAAATGAAGATCGTAAACTGATTAGAGTCATTAGACGTCATTCATTCATTATACGTAGACAGTCACCATTTTTTGGACATGTTATGAGAAGAAATGACTTGGAGAACTTGGTGACAACTGGCAAGATTGAGGGGAAGAGACCAAGGGGAAGACCGAGAAGTAAATCCCTGGATGGCTTGGCCACGTAGCATGGTCGAGACAGGAACACAGAGCTGATCCACGACTCTGGTGGTCGAGTGAGATGGTAGAACATGACCGCCCACGCTTATTGGCATGGCACATAGTGGATGGATGGATGTCTTGGCAAGTTTACGTTCAGTAGTTTGCCATTGATATCTGAGCGACCAGCACTCATACCATTGTATGAAAATCAACACAAGGCGGTCTGCTTCCAATTTGTCCGCAGCTGTTTTTCGAACGCGGTATGCCGGATTACGAATTGCGTCCGTAACAGAGCTGGCGAAATATACCAATAACAATCAATCGATTTAGTAGTTTTTCCATCAAATAGTAGTCGTACTTCTTTTTTCGTGTGTATCCTCTGCAGAATAAATTATTGTGTGTTTGTCAGTTCTAATTTTATCAAATCCGTTCCACTTCATCTCAGTTATGCCTAGGATATTAATTTTCATATTTCCCATTTCTCTTATAGCACTGTTCTAACTCTGCTTGTGTCCTAATATCCCACGTTCTTATTTTAATTTCTTTTTTTTTTTAGCTTCGCCATCACCGATTATTATTTGTGGAAATTATTTAATTCTTGTGTAGATACTCTAGTGGTTTCTCCTTGTATTTCACATCCACAAGGAGGTCTTTTACCTCTGGCTTTGACAGTCATTTCCGACTGTTGGGACAAGTGAGAGCATGGTCTGCTCAGCTGCAGAGTTGTCCACTTATCCCGGAGGGTACTCGGTCCCCAGAACTGTCCACTTATCCCTATGGATACTCGGTCCCCAGGGTTATTCACTTTTCCGGTGGATACTCGGTCCCCAGAGTTGTTCACTTATGCCGGTGGATACTCGGTCCCCAGAGGTGTTCACTTATCCCGGTGGATACTCGGTCCCCAAGGCTGCATTTGCCACACCGTGGTGTGTTTCCCATCCTCGACCACTGGGAGGTGCAGTTGGGTTGACCCTGCCTAGAGTTAATGGCCGTGATGACCACAACTCTCGGAAACATTTAGAGGACTTGCGCGTCACGAATAATAATACAACATTTATACATCAAATTGCAAAACCAATAACAACTTAGATAATCACATTTTCACCAACAAACACTAGCGGAGGGTATAACATTATTTATTACCAGGACTAACGTTCATTAACATTTTTTAACATTATGTTTTATAATAAAGGGTCGTTTGAACAGCTGCAGTAAATTATGCTTTGTATCTTCGATGAGATTATCTCCCCTCACAGGATGTCATCATTACTATAAATTATCTTATCTTGGATTTCGGTCGCATTTACTCCTGGGAGGGCCATAAAAATGTTTTTTTTTTTTAAATATCTTAAGAGAATCTTAAATCTCATGAAGCAAGCGAGAATGTAAACACTGAAATGTTGTAGGCGGGACACGAAATGTAAGAATACGACCATCATAAATAAAGAAACTGTTGATTTAAAGACAACCAAAGTGTGGACAGTAACTTAAAATAGTCATATGTTAGAATAACGGTTCTTAAACTGGTTGTCTTGAACCTACACCTGGTCTTCTTCTTCTTCTTCTTCTTCTTCTTCTTCTTCTTCTTCTTCTTCTTCTTCTTCTTCTTCTTCTTCTTCTTTCTCCTCCTCCGCATCCTCATCATCATCTTGTTACAACTAGTACTACTAGTACTACTACTACCACCACTACTACTACTACCACCACCACCACCACCACCACCACCACTACTACTACTACTACTACTACTACTACTACTACTACTACTACTACCACCACTACTACTACTACTACCACCACAACCACCATCCCCATCATCACCACCACCACCACCATCACTACTACTACTACTACTACTACTACTACTACTACTACTACTACTACTACTACTACTACTACTACTAATACTAAAACTACAACAAGAAAAAAATATTACTACTACTACTACTACTACTACTACTACTACTACTACTACTACTACTACTACTACTACTACTACTACTACTACTACTACTACTGCTGCTGCTGCTGCTGCTGCTGCTGCTGCTGCTAAAACTACAACAAGAAATAATATAAAAATAGTACTCCTATTACTACTACTACTACTGCTACTGCTGCTGCTACTACTACTACTACTACTACTACTACTACTACTACTACTACTACTACTACTACTACTACTACTACTACTAACTACTACTACTACTACTACTACTACTACTACTAACTACTACTACTACTACTACTACCACTACTACTACTACTACTAACTACTACTACTACTACTACTACTACTACTACTACTACTACTACTACTACTGTTGCTGCTGCTGCTGCTGCTGCTGCTGCTAATGTGTTGTGTTGTTTGTCCATCAAGAATGATGATGACCATTCATTTCATCCAGTGGGGTTGAAAGTTTGGTGCCATGAGTTCTAAGATGGCTGATAAGGCCTATTTTAGCTCGAAATATTCATTGACAATGTGGGCAAAGGATACTTGACGTTCCAGGAGGAGGATTTCCTGCAGTGGTTTTTCTGTCCAGCCTTTTTTTTTCCTCTGCTGCTAATACTACAACAACAACTACTACTACTATACCTATACCTACTATAATAATAATAATAGTAATAATAATAATAATAATAATAATAATAATAATAATAATAATTCTTCTTCAGCGTTCCGAGCCATTGAGGTTCTTTGCTGCAAATACAATCCGTCTCCATTCGTCTCTCTGGTTGACCTTCTCTTGCCAGTCGTTGATTCCAAGTGCTTGTAGGTCTGTACATGTATTATCTCTCCACCGCCTTCTTGGTCTACCTCGGGGTCTACGGTCATTTATTTCCTGAGTGTAAGCGAGTTTTGTTTCCCTATTATCTTCCATTCTTTCTATATGCCCCAGCCATTGTAGTCTATTAGCCTTCATGATACCAGTGATTAGCGGGGACTTAAACAGATCATAAATGTCTTTGTTACTTCTTCTTTTCCACTCTCCACTTTGTGTATCCCTAATGGGTCCAAAGATGCGTCTTAAAATTTTTTTCTCAAAGGTTTGTAACAAGGCTTCGTCTCCTTTCGTTGTACTCCAGGTTTCAGAGCCATACAGCACAACTGATCTGATCAGTGTTTTGTATATTGTGATTTTGGTGTTACGAGATAGCGCCTTTGATTTTAGTAGATGTTGTAGTGCATAGTATATCTTATTTCCAGAGTTGATTCTAGTTTGTATTTCTTCCCTTGTGATGTTGGAGCAGTTGAAGATCGTAACCAGGTATTTGTATGTTTCCGTTCTTTTAATGGTCATATTATCTATTTGTATGTGGCCAGAGTTTCTAGCCATTCCGTCTCTTGAAATTACTATATATTCTGTCTTATCTTGGTTGATAACCAGCCCCATCTGTTGGGCTTTTTCCTTTAAGTGAGTCAATATTTCCAATGTCTTTTGTTCACTTTGCCCTATAATATCTATATCATCTGCATAACCAAGCAGCTTGGATGTTCCTCCAATATCACATTCCTCCTTTACCTTCCTTACAACTTTCTCTAGAGCCAGATTGAAGAGTAGCGGCGATAGTGCATCACCCTGTTTCAAGCCAGATGTTATTTGGAAGGGGTCTGATTTCCTGCCTTTATATGTTACTATATTATAAGTATCTTCCATGCATAGTCTGGTCATGTTGATTAACTTCCTTGGTATTCCAAATTCCTGCATAGCATTCCATAGACTATTCCTATGGACACTATCATAAGCCTTTTTAAAATCCACAAAAATGTTATGGAGATCTCTTTTATATTCCCAATGTTTCTCGGCTATTTGTCGTAAGATAAATATCTGATCTATTGTTGATCTGTTTTGTCTAAAACCCGCCTGGTAGTCACCTAATATGTCTTCTGAATATGGTTTTAGTCTATTTAGTAATATTGCGGATAGTATCTTATAGCTTGTGGACAGTAGTGATATTCCTCTATAATTTCCACATTGGAACTTGTCTCCTTTCTTAAAGATAGGTATCAATAATGACTCTTTCCAGTCATGGGGTAATTCTTCTGTCCTCCAGATTTTTATTATTAGTTCGTATAGCTTTAGATGTAATGCATGGCCACCTGCCTTTATAAATTCAGCAGCAATTCCATCAGTCCCAGTTGCCTTATTGTTTTTAAGTCGTGTGATTACATATAGGATTTCTTCAAATGTAGGTTCTTCAATTTGTGGTTCGCATGTTAGAACCTCTTCCTGTGAGAAAATGTTACTTGGAGCTTCACAATTTAGTAATTCAATAAAATATTCTTTCTATGTGTTGCACATTTCCTCATTGGTATTTATCATATTCCCATTTTTGTCTTTTAAACCATATGTGTTTTGTTGGTGCCCTCGTTTCATTGACTTCAGTTCTTTAAAAAATTTTCTGGATTCATTTTTCTGGTGATTAGTTTCCATATCTTTGATTATATTACTCATATATTCTCGCTTCTGCTGTCTGACTATTTTTGTAGCCTCTTTACATTCATTTCTATAATGCTCTTCCTTTTGGATGTTATTGATGTCATTTAACCATACATGTCTGGCATTCTTCTTCCTAATGACTGCTTCTTCACATTTTTGATTGAACCATCTGTTCTTTCTATGCGTGGTTAACACACCGAGACATTCTTATGCGGTAGACTGAATTGTATTCTTGATGTTCAACCAAGTATGGTCAATGCTTTCCTCCAAAGGGTTTTGCAGAGTTTCAAGTTTACATTTTATTTCATCTGTAAATTTCTCTTTGACTGTAATGTCTTGCAGTTTTTCTCTGTTATACGTTGGGTGTAATCTTTGTAATTTAGTATAGAAAGCTCTCTTAAGTTTTATTTTAAATTTTGCTCCAACGAGGAAGTGGTCACTGTGGCACTCAGCTCCTCTATAACTTCTGACTTGCTGTATGTTTGATGCAATTCTGTTGTTAATAATAATAATAATAATAATAATAATAATAATAATAATATTGCTGGTCTCCCTGGCGAAGGTGTTAAGGACGGTGTTCTTAATCCCGTATACCCACGTACGAAACACGGCTGCGCGAGATTCGGCAGCGGATCGCGTCGCGTGGGTTTCTTACGGAACGGTATGCGATCCAGTCGTTCAGAAAGCAATGACATACTATTACTAATTAAAAATTTAGTTGCATGTCCTTCACAGGACGTAGCAGTCAACCCCAGCATTTTCGCTGTTCGTGATTCCTGGGCAAATTTTACGTTCAGTAGTTTGCCATTGCTTTCTGAACGACCGGCACCTGTACCTTTTTTCGAAAAACCAGCACCGCTGTGTTTCGAACCCGGGTATACGGGATCACAAACCGTGTTCGCAAGCCCTTAGCCACGGAAACCGGCAATGGCAAACTACTGAACGTAAAACTTGCCAAGACATCAACAGCAGCTGAAAAATGCTTGCGTTTACTGCAATGTCCTGTAAATAGGATATGCAAAAAAATATTATTATTATTATTATTATTATTATTATTATTATTATTATTATTATTATTATTATTATCATAATGATTATTTGACATCAAGACAAAGAGGGACGTGGGTATCAGACATGATTGACAGCACAAGAGACATACGCAGACACGATCATCAACCCCCACAATCTTCTGTCTCGTGTGTTGCCACTCATTTCTTATGCTAATATTTCTCCATGCCACGATGCCGAACTGTCCAAAATCTTCTCTTTTGTTCTCCCCCTGCCTCTCTTCCCCTCCAACTATCCTGTTGTGACGATAAATCCCAACTGTCCCCTTCTCATGACATGGTCAAAGAATGTCGACTAGCTTCTTCTGATGTGGGTAGCCAGGTCTTTTTGTGAGTTAGCTTCTTCATTGCTCTTTCTGTCTGTCCAAGACGGCCTCAACTGACTTGGGGGCGTATATTACAAGTGCCTCTGAAGTTGGAGTTGGTTCGCCTGATGGTGAGGGATATTGGTAACAGGGAAAGCTAATCCACGTGCAAAAATCAATCCAGTGGCCTTGTAGAAGTAACTTCTAGAAGTAGCAACACGTTTGTGACCTACGATCAAGTTTAAAGCAAGAGCGAAAAATAAATTGTATTCCTGTACATCAACATCTCTGCAACTTCCATATAGTTCCTCACTTGTCTGCTAATTGTCCATGACTCGCTTCCGTACATCAGGATTGGCTCTATATATCTATAAATAGCGCTTTTCCTCATTCAGCATATAGCACTGTGTTATGAGACTATACAAAATATACATGTTCTTTAAGGTGACATGACATTGGCACCTTGCCGTCTTGACAGACGATAGTTTGTGCTTTAAAAAGGCATAATAACTTTTACCTATGGCGGTAGCGAGTGTGACTGATAAGGCCAATTTGCGCTGTAAATGTCCGTTCACAGTGGCTGCATGTGAACACGTGGTCATTTCCACCATCATGCACCATCTTACGTCTCAAACGCTTGGTGTGTGACTTTTCTGCAATAATTTTCTCCTTTGACTTTATTCCATTTCTGATATTTGCCCTCCATGCAACACGTTCAGCGGCGACTTGCTCCCAATGTGCATTATCAATGCCTGTATCAATCATGTCCCGCTTACACACATCTTTGTATCGTAGTAGAGGCCGACCCTGAGATCTCTTACCCATCTGTAATTCACCAAAAAAGATATCCTTTGGTATTCTACCATCATCCATCCGCCTAAGATGTCCTATCCATCTAAGTCTACGAAGACTGAGCATGGAATAAACTGTCACACAACCTGATCTTTCCAATACTTCAGTATTTGTGATTTTGTCTTGCCACTTAATACCAAGAATTCTTCGCAGACACCGCATATGAAAGCTGTTTAAATTGTTCTCTTGGTGTGAGTAAGTTGTCCAGGTTTCACTGCCATAGAGAAGAGTACTAAGGACACAGGCTTGATAGACAAGGACTTTTGTTTTGGCAGTAAGCTTCCTGTTCTCCCAGACTCTTTTTCTTAACCTGTTCATTGTTGTTGCTGCCTTACCAATCCGGATGTTGATTTCCTGATCTAGGGATAATTTGCTATTTACCACCGATCCTAGATATGTAAAATGGTCTACTATCTCTAGTTCGGCGTCGTCAATAAAGATTGATGGTACCCCATGTGCACCTTGTGACATAATCTGTGTCTTCTTTTTGCTAATTGTTAAACCAAATTCAGAACAAGCATTGGAGAATGCAGATAGTAGACATTGCAATTCTTCCTCAGAGTGGGTCGTAACTGCAGCATCATCTGCAAAAAGCAACTCTCTGATCAGTACCCTCCTAATTTTGGTCTTAGCCTTCAATCTCTGAGCATTGTAGAGG
Source organism: Cepaea hortensis (assembly GCA_963921405.1). Lineage (NCBI taxonomy): Eukaryota > Metazoa > Mollusca > Gastropoda > Stylommatophora > Helicidae > Cepaea > Cepaea hortensis. The sequence goes on from OY992892.1 coordinate 6,114,305, forward strand.
CCGCCATCTGAGCGTGAGTGAATGTATATACCACCATCCTGATCACGAAATGCATATTTCAGTAGAAGTGAAAAGTATATTCCAAAGAGGGTGGGAGCTAGTACACAACCTTGCTTAACTCCACTCTTGATTTCAAATTCTTCAGAAGTTGCACCATCAAACTTGATTATACCCTTCATGCCTGTGTGGAACGATTCCACAATGGACAGAAGAGTTGGTGGGCAGCCAATCTTCTTTAGTGCCTTGAACAGACCCTCACGACTGACCAAATCAAATGCCTTTGTGAGGTCGATGAAGGCAATAAACAGTGGTTGATTCTGTTCACGGCATTTTTCTTGCATTTGTCGCAATGAGAATATCATATCAGTGGTAGACCGGTTCTGTCGAAAGCCACACTGTGATTCGGGGTAGACTTGATCTCCTAGGACTTGAAGTCTGCGCAGAACAATTCTGGCAAATACTTTTCCAACAATACACAGAAGTGAGATACCCCTATAGTTGTTGCAGTCGCTCCGATCGCCCTTGTTCTTGTACAGTGTTATGATGCTTGAATCTTTGAAATCCTGTGGGACTTGTCCTTCACGCCAGCATAGCTCTATTAGCTGGTGGATCTGTATAGTGAGTGTGTCTTGCCCACTCCTGATAACCTCTATTGGAATCCCATCCTTACCTGGAGCCTTGCCAGATGCAAGTTCATTTATAGCACACTTAACTTCTGTTATGGTGGGAAGTGTGTCCAGGTGGTCAAGAGTTGGTAGAGCCTCTATGGCGTTGAGGGCATTATCCGCTAGTTTGGTCTCACTTGAGTAAAGCTCCAAATAGTGCTCTACCCATCTGTCCATCTGCTGTTTCTTATCAGTGATGACTTCTCCAGTCAAGGTTTTCAATGGTGCACTTCTTTTGATCACTGGACCACAGGCTTTCTTTATTCCTTCATACATGCTTCTTATGTCTCCCTTATCACTTGCGATTTGAATGGACTCACATAACTTGATCCAATAATCATTTGCACACTGCCTGGCAGCCTTTTGCACATCCTTCCTAGCTTGCCTTAGCTCACTCAGAGTGTTACGCGTTGGTCTTTCCTTGTTTCTTAAGAGAGCTTTCTTCTTCTTATCAATCAAGGGCTGCAGAGTCTCGCTGTTGGCCGCAAACCAGTCCTGCCCCTTATGATCCACAGTGCCGTAAACCTTTACGGCAGTTTTACAAAGAGTTTCCTTAAGTTTATTCCATTTATCATTTACTGTACAATTTTCTGGTGTATCAGTGAAAGCGTCTTCAAGTTGCTGTTGAAACTGAAAGCACTTTTCAGGATCATGAGTGTTAATAATATTAATCCTGGGGCTAGATTTGTGTTTAGCTGTGTAGATTCTCTTTGGTCTCAGTCTAACCCTTGCAACAACCAAAGAATGATCCGTATCACAGTCAGCACTGTGGTAACTACGAGTCAATGATATATGGTTCAGATGTTGTCTCCGTGTGATGATGAAGTCCAGCTGGTGCCAATGGCCGGATCTTGGATGTTTCCATGTGACCTTATGCATCTCTTTTGTTTTAAAAAAAGAGTTTGTAATACATAGGTCATTACTGGTGCAATGTGTCACGAATTGGCAGCCTTTACTTCCCAGAACAATTTTCGGTTCACTTTTGATGGGCCATGTAGAGGATCAACAGACGAACAAAACTGTTTTCTCTATATCCAAGGCTATACTGTCTTGACGTAAGCTTGCAAAACCTGCAAGTAAACAAACCACCAGGAATGGCTTTCTATTTGGGAAGTTAATTTGACACCAGTACCGGTCACCCCCCAGAGGTTATCCATCCAGCCAGACGGGAGGGCAGACTCAGGGGACTGAATAGTAATTAAAACCAACCAGGCATGACGCAAGCAAACCTGGATTACCAACAGAGTTGTAAACTGGCTGTTGACCATGAGAACCTAATTGTTCCCTTGACATGACACCTGATAAGAATAGCTAGGAAATCGCCCAACCGCGATGGATGACCCCATCTGGTAAAGACTAGAGGCGCAAGGTGTGAAATCACTGATAGGACTCAGTGGGCTAATAATTGTCAGACCCACAGGTGTGAAGGCTAGTGTGCATGCAGAAAGAATTTTATGACTGGACAGACTTGGAGTTAATTGCAATTAACGTCAGGAGGAGATAAGAAGAATTTAGGAATGGAATTCCTGGGAGATAAGTGTCTACTGCTAGGCTAGGTATAAAAACCCACGATAGACCTTTTCCTTTTAGATTAAGTCTGACTTCAGAACAGGTAGGAACTATCTCAATGTTCTGTAGTCATATGCATGATTATTATGTTAGATTTCACTACAAAAGTTATTTCTTAGTTAGTGATTTTCAGTCTATATCTGATCTAGGTTATTGCAAGAACTATCATTGTCATATGTTACTTGAGTGTTCTTTCTGAGTTCTGTGTTCAATATCATTGTGCTGTAAGTGCTACTCTTCTGAGAAGTAGAAACTTATGGAAGGCAGGTCTTGTCTAGATATACTTGAGGTGTCGTAGCAGATGCTTGCCATCTCTTTCTAAACTAGACTAGTCTCGTTTTGGTGTGTGCATTTGTTGTACAGAATATAGTCAACTGACCATTTATTTAATTCTTACAACAGCAGTAACTAAGTGGTAACTTCAATTAGACTTGTTGTATATCTCATTTTGTAGCTATACAATATTAGTACTCATTAATAATGCCTGATGCTGTTATGTTGAGTATCATTAGATGTCCATCTTGAAGTAATATAATGTTTACGGATATGTTGGATGTATGTATGTGTAATTTCATAAACTAACTAGTGCATTATGCTATGATGTTAAAGTATCATAATATGTCTAGTTTAATCAATATGTTTATGTGTATTGGATGTTTGATATATTGATTTGTCATATGCAAACCTACCAATATGAAGTGTTATGCTATTGTCTGCGCATTGGCACATTGGCCAATGATTGTGTTGGAAGCAGAGGTGTAAGGGTACAGACATTACCCACAATTGGTATATGGTGCTAAACTTTCTCAGTGTATTGTGGGCGTGCGTCCACGGTAATGCATGGAAACCTGGCACAGCTACTGGTCACGGCTTGCAAGCCCGGATGATCAGGCATTATTATAATACCATTACCGACCCTGTGAGCTGCTAAACTAACTTTGGACGGAGCGGCTGTACGACACAGAATTTCTGTATTAGCGACATGGACATGGGGCGGCAGAAATGTAATCATTACAGGCGTGTTAGACAATTGAAAAGCCCGTCCCAGACTAAAGACAGTAGGGAGAAGGAGGATGGTGAACACAGTAGAGCTGGAAGATAAACTTGGCCAGACTGGTCATTGTATATGTTTGTGTTATGATATGTTTTAATTAGGATTGCGCTGATGTAGAACTGATATAACACATTCTTGACTTTCTTTCAAGCTCTCACAAGGAGCACCTATGTTGTAGATCTCAAGAACGAGTGACGACTAGGAGTGTCAGGACTGGCAGGATTGTCAGAATACCGGCAAGCTGTTTTTTTTTTTTTTTTGAGTCTACTGGAGAGTGGGGATCTGGACCACAGATCCAGATAGAGAAAGTAACAAGTAAAGTTACGTAATATTTGTCATCAATATCAATATGTATATGATTTCATCATCCTCATATTGAACCATCAGATGTCTATGATTATGATTAATAAATAAATGTTGTAGTATTGTAACTCATAGTTCGGTCGTTATATTTTAATTCCAATTGTGCATACGTGTTGTGTGTGTACATTGGTGGGGGTTCACTTACACACCAAGGAAAGGAGCAGTCAGGGAGAAAAACCTGTACTAGGATAGTTGTCTTTAAACTTTAATTCAGACTTAAAAATCTACCCTAGCTAACCTTCTCTTTCCTAGTCCTTGGCGAATATTCAGCTCAGTTCATTTCAATTTTGTAACGAGCCACTTAGAGCTGTACGTTGGATATTCAGGGCTTAATCTGTAGTTCAGCCATATAGATTTTGTCCCTAGTCAGTTTCTGACTATCTGGGGTTGCTCGCCAGTGAATAAGATTTTCATCTAGCCGGTGGGGCATCCCGACTTATGACACAATGCTCCAGCAGCCTTTGCCCATTTTCATTCATGCGACCGATGTTGTATTTTCCAA
>OY992892.1:6123457-6500957 GCA_963921405.1 Cepaea hortensis
ACACCAACCTTCACCTATTAACCCATGACACTAAAAATCTTCCAGTTGCCTTGAACTTGCACCCTTCACCCAGTAGAAACGACACACGTACACTACATAAACCCACAAACCCACGTCTACCAACATTTCAATGGCCCACAACTTGAATCACCCAACTACTCCATAATTTCAGAAGTAAACAAATAACAACCTTTGGCGCAACATAGTTTTACAAACTTCTTTGAACATCCCCCGTAACTTAATTACATTTCTGCGCCAGTTACAACTTCCCTCACTGCACACTTCCTAATATTTTGGCCGTTCCCAACAATGATTCCGCGGTGGCCGAAATGGAGTATAGAATGCCGTCCAGCTTCGTCAAATGTTTGATCATAATAGCTGAATGTCATATAGAGGACAGACACGAATTAAGCGCTCTTTTCATAGATTCCTTCCTTCCAAAGCTCTTTGAATGAAATGTGTTCTTCACATCGGCACATTATCATATACGCGTAGGTTTGTTCAAGGAATCAAATATATAAATGATAGATTTACATCGACAATGATAAACGAATATTAACTGGAAATGAATCAAATTCGATTCTGGGTGCAACGTCGAATAGACAAGAATTTGACAGCAGTAGAAATAAGCATAGAAATGATAGCTAAATTTGTTTTGGGGAACGTCACAGATCTTATCAATGATCAACAACGTAATAGATATGAATTGCTGGACGTAGCATGGGATAGAGTGTAATGAGATTGCGGTGATAATAGAGACCACACCAGACAACAGACAGCATACAACAGACAAGACAACATTACGACACTCTAAGAGTTTTGGGTCTGGGCGCCAAGAGACAACGGTGCTATGTTGAAGGAAGCGCAAGTGTTACATTTGTAAAAATATACTGTCTCCTCCGAAACATCTACTTTCTTCCCATTCTTCTTCTTCTTCTTCTTCTTCTTCTTCTTCTTCTTCTTCTTCTTCTTCTTCTTCTTCTTCTTCTTCTTCTTCTTCTTCTTCTTCTTCTTCTTCTTCTGCTTCTCCTCCTCCTTCTCCTCCTCTGCCTTCCTCTTTATTATTAGCATTCTCACCTTCTTTTCTTCTTCCTATTCTTCTGTGGTGTAGTGTTATTCCTTCTCTTGTACAGACATTTCCCATGTCTGCTAGAGTTATCTCATGTCTACTACAGTCATCCCACATCAGGTACAGTTATCCCGTGTCTGGTACAGTTATCCCACAGCTGGTATATGTATCCAACTTGTGGTACAGTTATTCCATATCTGGTACAGTTATCCTATATCTGCTACAGTTATCACATGTCTGGTACAGTTATTCCACATCTAGTACAGTTATACCACATCTGGTACAGTTATCCCACATCAGGTACAATTATCCGACATCTGGTACAGTTATCACACATTTAGTACAGTTATCTCACGCCTGGTACAGATTCCCATATCTGGTACAGATATCCCATTTGTGGTACAGTTATCCCATATCTGGTACAGTTATTTCATGTCTGGTACAGCTATCCCGTGTCTGGTACAGTTATCCCATATCTGGTACAGTTATTTCATGTTTGGTACAGCTATTCCATGTGTGGTACAGTTATCCCATATCTGGTACAGTTATTCAATGTATGGTACAGTTATCCCATGTGTGATACAGTTATCCTATGTGTGGTACAGATTTATCATATCTGGTACAGTTATCCCATGTCTGGTACAGTTATCCCACATATGTTACAGTTATCCCATGCCTGGTACAGTTATCCCATGTGTGGTACAGTTATCCCATTATCTCATGTGTGGTACAGTTATTATATGTGTGGTACAGATATCCCATGTCTGGTACAGATATCCCATGTGTGATACTTATATCACATGTGCATTACAAATATCCCATGTCTGGTACAGTTATCCCATGGCTGGTACAGTTATCCCATGGCTGGTACAGATATCCCATGTGTGGTACAGTTATCGCATGGCTGGTGAAGATATCCCTGCGTTATACATATATCCCACGTCTGGTACTGTTATCCCTTGTGTGGTACAGTTATCCCATATTTTGTACAGTTATCTTATGTTTGGCACAGTTATCCCATGTGTGGTACATATATCCCGTGTCTGGTACAGATATCCCATGTCTGGTACAAATATCCTATGTCTGGTACAGTTATCCCATGTGTGGTATAGATATCCCATGTCTGGTACAAATATCCCATGTCTGGTACAGTTATCCAATGTCTGGTACAATTATCCAATGTCTGGTACAGTTATCCAATGTCTGGTACAGATACCCCATGTGTGGTACAGTTATTCAATGGGTGGTACAGTTATCCAATGTCTGATACAGTTATCCCATGGGTGGTACAGTTATCCCATGTGTGGCACATATATCCCATGGCTGGTACAGATATCCCATATCTGGAAGCTAAACCTGTATTATTTTGTAGGCATGATTGCACGGAGGAAAAGATAGGCAAACTTTCCCTCCAGTAGCTATCGCCGTGAGCAGGCATCGAATCCTTGCCGACCACACTTGGGCCAGTTTCGCCGCAACGTCCTAACCGTTAAACCAAAGTGGCCGTTACTGAACTATAGCGATAACAAATATTTATAAAACTATGATTAGCATCATCATAATTTTCCATTTTTGCCGTCAAGCGCCATGTGCAGGAAAAGTGGACGTTCCAGCCCCCTATGAATGACAGTGGATAGTGTCATTCCGTGTGATTGAACAATGTCTTTGATGTCGTTGCGTCTTCTTGCTCTTGTATCAGATCTTTGATGTCGCTCCAGTCGTGGTACTTGATGGTGTTGCATTCTAACGAGATGGCCGGACCATTTAATCTTCTGTCTTTCAATATATAAGGCACAAGGTGTTGATCCCGCTGTCTTATAACATCATGTCTTATTCGGTCTCGGATTGTTACGTTGGCAGCTCTTCTCAAGCATCTCATCTGGCAGGTGTTAGTTTGTGATCAAAGAACTATAACCAGAATCAAAGGAACCAATGTCCTTAACGTTACAGAGTACAGACACTGGCACTCAATCACGAATGCTTGAAAGTTTCGGTTTTACAATTTAGAATTCCATTCTCCAAATGCGTACATTTCCTAGTGTTCTATACGATATTGTCGTTCTTTGATTATTACAACTGTCTCGGAACAGTCATAACATCTGATAGGAGGTACGTTGCCATGGCAAAGGTAGCCTTTTGCAAGAAGGAAAACATGATGACCAATAAAATGATGTCAACTGCGACGAGAAAAAGAGTGTTGAAGTGCTGTATAGATCCTATACTTTTTTTTTTTAGTTTAGTTTAGTCGACCGGTCTCTGTGGCTGAGGGCTTGCGAACGCGGTTTGTGAGCCCGTATACCCGGGTTCGAAACACGGCGATGCTGGTTTTTTCGAAAAAAGGTATAGGGGTCGGTCGTTCAGAAATCAATGGCAAACTACTGAACATAACACTTGCCTAGTACATCAACAGCAGCTGAAAATGCTGGTGTTGACTGCAACGTCCCGTAAGGGATACGCAACACAATTTATTAATTTATTATTAGTCGACGGATCAACATCATGGCACACGGGTGTAACTCATAAGTGCTCAGGTCTACTCCTAACTCAAGCCTGAGTCCGGAGAAACTCAGCTCAGTGCACAAACTCCATAGCACCGGCGAGGATCCTGAAATATTTTGGGTAGATTTTAACTAGAAATTTTGCCCGGGCAGCGCCGTAGGGAACCTCTTTTTTTTTATTTCCACCTGCCAAGGGATTTTTTACGTGCACAACAATACACACGGGGGTCCGATCTCACTACCCAGAGACCAGGGGAAATTTTGTTACTAGAAGTCCACGAGAAAAAAATCTCGGCCCTCACCGGGGTTTGTACCCTGGACCTCCAGCATTCGAGGCCGCCACCATATCCTCGAGGCCACTCAGCCCCTCCCCCCCCCCCTCCCCACCGTCTCCTTTGTATCGATGTGGGGCGTGGACAATGAGCAGTCAAGCTGAAAAACATCTGATGGCTGTGGAAATGTGGTTTCTGAGGAAAATGCAAAGAATACCATGGACAGACAGAAAAACCAATGACCAAGTACTACAGGAGACAAATGAAAATTTGACACGGATTAGAGAAACTGGGCGTAGACAATCAAATTTTTTGAAGAAATAAATTGGAGAACTTGATGACAACTGGCAAGATCGAGGGGAAGAGAGCTAGGGGAAGGCGGAGAAGTAGCTTGGCCACGTGGTATGGTCGAGACAAGAACACTGAGTTGATCCACGACTCTGGTGATCGAGAGAGATGGCGAATCTTGACCGCCTACGCTTATCGGCATGGCTCATGATGAAATATGACATTTACAGCTTCCATCTCTTCCTACAAGTGCCACGCAATACACATAATTCTCAAATGACATTAATGTCAGTTGGTTTACACAATTCTCAAACGATTTTCTCGAAATGTCATGAGATCTTCACATGCATCGTCTTGTTTGGTTAACGTCTAAATATAGTTTCATGTCCCCGTGGTTGTGTTTTCTCTTCGCATTAATGTCCAGATCTGCCGGACGAGTAGCTCATCTCTCCGCCTGCCTGTTTGACTTTTAGAAAATTCCATTTGAGGGGTTAAATAATTTTTTCCACTGTTGCTATTACGTGTGCATTCAGCAAACAATAAGACCAGCCGAGATGTGCGCTGATGCAGCTTAAATGTGGTTTCTGATTAAAAATAAAAGTAAAGACCAGAGGATGCACTAAACAACATAGGTTCATTTCCCCGCCGTTGTGTTTTCTCTTCGCATTAATGACCAGATCTGCCCATAAAGTGCCTAGTGCGTCCTCTAGTCTTTATTTCTTTCCTCTCCTTCTGTGAGCGCCAAACAAAACTACGTGTGTTTATTTACGTAACTGTTTCAGTGGCCTCAACTGGTTCCCAAATTGATCTCCTGATTAAAAATAAAAGGACTACAATGAACTGGGGAACAGGAGCAGTGCAGTAACTAATAAGCTTGTCTGTGGATAGTATGTTCCAGTCTAACTTTCAGGTTGGGATTTTTATTGTATTTTGTTGGGTCTCCAGTTCCGTCCAGCCTCAGATGGTAGAAGGAAGTGTTATGCGATGTAAAAGGGAATGAAAGGATTTTCAGCACATCACCTATCGGATGTAGATTAAACTATCACAAATTATGCTGGTTGCTGAGGATGGGGACGGAGCGCTTATGGGAATGTCCCGAATGCTGTGATGTCGGTTCCTAAATCAATCAATCAATCAATCAAATTATGCATCCCGTGGTTTTCGTCCATCAAGAATGACGATGACAAGTCATTTCATCCAGTGGGGTTGAAAGTTTGGAGCCGTGAGTTTTAAGATCACTGGTAAGGCCTATTTTGGCTCGAAATGTTTTTTTGACAACTGGGGAAAAGCATGTCTGACGTTCTAGGAGGAGGATCTCCTGCGGTGTTGTTTTTTTTTTTTTTTGCAGCCTTTTTTTTTCCCCACAGCTCATGCAGTTATGTTTGCTTCGCAAATGACTACAACCTTGCGTAACGATGTAGTGGTTTGTGGTTGCAGTCTCCCAAATGTCGTGGTGAGTTCCAAAAGCTTTTTAGTCACATCTCCAGAGTGTCTTTAAGGCGTTTCCTCTGACCGCCTGGGGAACGTTTACCACAGAGCAGCTCGCCGTTAAAAAGAAAAATCAATTTAGGGAGCCTGTAATCTGGCATGCCCGTCAAGTGACCAGACCAGCGAACCTGATTCTTAATTAGTAGAGTGTGGATACTGGGCATGGACGCTCTTTCACACATCACGTACTGAAGCGGCGAGAAGGGTGGTTGACTTGTGGTGTTTACATTGAGTGAAGAGAAAGACACACGAGGCAGTCGTCCCAGACGAATATTAAAGGCGAACATGGATTGAAGAGAGGAATGTGAGGCACGAACGAGGTCGACTTATTAGAGAGAGGCGACAATAATGGCGTTGAGGTCGCTTTATTAGAGAGATGAGACCGATACACGGGTGTTCAGGTCGCCAGAGTAGGGAGATGAGTCCCATATAAAGGTCGTTAGGTCGCCTGAGTCCTGAAACAGATTGGAATGCGGTTGGCATAGACACGTTTCTTCAGAGCGACACACAAGCGCCACCCACACGGTAACTGCTTTACAGAATGCTCCTTTCCCTCTCCACAACCAGAAACTAGCTGTGCGTTCAAGATCAGTACAACTACTTCACGTCTGCAGAGACGCATATTAGTATGTAACTAGGTCAGGATGCAGTACTGCACGTACAGACTGGCTGGGTTCAGCCCTGGGTTGGTCATTTGTCCTTCACTGGGTTTAGGTGCCGCTTCGTCAGCACACTCCGGCATAATTTTCCGGGTGGCAGGAAAGAGAGATGGCGCTTTTAAATGTGGCGATAACTGGCAGGCTGGTGGGAGAAGGCGGAAATGAAGACAGAGATGCCGAGAGGATTTAGTCAGATAACACTGGGAATGAAAGGGTAGAAGAAATCAATTTAATGATAACGATAATGAGGAGGAGGGGGGAGAGAGAAGGGTGAGAGGTGATGAAGAATGTGCTATCAATTAAAAGACAAGACACGCAGTGACAGAAATTAGGGCAGTTGATGAATGAAAATAAAGAAACAAATAAAAACGAACAAACAGACAGCCAGGTAGACAGACAAGCAGTCAGGTAGACAGGCATGCAGACAGGCAGGCAAGCAGACAGGCAGACAGGCAGGCAGGCAGGCAGGCAGGCAGACAGACAGACAGCCAGACAGACAGACAGACAGAAGTCGATCAGGAATAAAGAAATAAAGAAGTCTATCAGCAAGAAAGAAAGAAAGAAAGAAAGAAAGAAAGAAAGAAAGAAAGAAATACGATTATAACAGTTGCAACTATTGTGTCAATTCTAATTTCACATTCCAAAAATGAGACTCAAAATGAGAACTACGAGAGCCCATAGTTATCAATTTCCACAAAAATTACCTTTCGATCGTCTCCGGTAGATCCTTCAGCGACCTAATCAAGCCATCTTACAGAAATCTCAAGTACCTTTCAGGGAAAGCTAAAGAGCCGTCTAGAGCTCAGGACTTGTATAATTGTGTCTAAATGAACATCTTGGTACCACGAGATGCGTCATCGACGACTCAAATTATGATCTGCAGTCAAAGGCAGTGAACTTTTGGTTAAAAATATCCGTTTTTGCGTATTTAAAATGGGGAGATGATGAACCGTAATAAAGTAACTTCTGCCAGAGATGGTGGGTACTTGTCAATTCATGTTCTTGTTCTGATTCGGGAGTCTGGACTTGCGCAGACATGGGCGATCAAGACGTTTCAGTGTCGTCTGTCATCTGATATTTTGATGACGGTGGTCCTGCTCCGTGTCACTATTTGATGTACAGGTGTTTAAATAATAATAATTTGTCCAGAATCAGTTATCAGCTATGGGTGTGTGATATGATACCGTTATCACATTTTGTGAGTGTGAATGCACGGGGGGGGGGGGGGGGGACAGCCGGACAGCTTCCCCTCACTTTCGCAGACGACGAGACCAAGCGTTGAATTCGTGTCCGACCGTCTGATGGTATTACCAGAGTAGTTCGCTATCAACTACGCTTACAAATATTTTTAAGATTTCGATATATATGACTATATCTTACCTTGCCTTGTTTGTCAAATATTTTACGACATAAAACCTATTTCCCTGTACAGTTTATACTGTTGATATGCCACCTGAACTTCTTTGGCCTTTTCTTTTTAGTTTTAATAAGTGATCAGCGTTTGCATTCTTTTCTGTTTATGATAGTCTCAACATTCTTCTCTGTCAATGACATTCTCAACATTCTTCTCTGTCCATATTCTCAACATTCTTCCGTGTCCATATTCTCAACATTCTTCTCTGTCCATATTCTCAACATTCTTCTCTGTCCATGATATTCTCAACATTCTCCTCTGTCCATATTCTCAACATTCTTCTCTGTCTATATTCTCAACATTCTTCTCTGTCCATGACATTCTCAACATTCTTCTCTGTCCATGATATTCTCAACATTCTTCTCTGTCCATGATATTCTCAACATTCTTCTCTGTCCATGATATTCTCAATATTCTTCTCTTCCCACGATATTCTCAATATTCTTCTCTGTCCACGATATTCTCAACATTCTTCTCTGTCCACGATATTCTCAACATTCTTCTCTGTCCACGATATTCTCAATATTCTTCTCTTCCCACGATATTCTCAATATTCTTCTCTGTCCACGATATTCTCAACATTCTTCTCTGTCCACGATATTCTCAATATTCTTCTCTTCCCACGATATTCTCAATATTCTTCTCTGTCCATGATATTCTCAACATTCTTCTCTGTCAATGACATTCTCAACATTCTTCTCTGTCCATATTCTCAACATTCTTCTCTGTCCATATTCTCAACATTCTTCTCTGTCCATATTCTCAACATTCTTCTCTGTCCATGACATTCTCAACATTCTTCTCTGTCCATATTCTCAACATTCTTCTCTGTCCATGATATTCTCAACATTCTTCTCTGTCCATGATATTCTCAATATTCTTCTCTTCCCACGATATTCTCAACATTCTTCTCTGTCCATGATGTTCTCAACATTCTTCTCTGTCCACGATATTCTCAACATTCTTCTCTGTCCACGATATTCTCAATATTCTTCTCTTCCCACGATATTCTCAATATTCTTCTCTGTCCACGATATTCTCAACATTCTTCTCTGTCCACGATATTCTCAACATTCTTCTCTGTCCATGATGTTCTCAACATTCTTCTCTGTCCATGATATTCTCAACATTCTTCTCTGTCCACGATATTCTCAACATTCTTCTCTGTCCACGGTATTCTCAACATTCTTCTCTGTCCACGATATTCTCAACATTCTTCTCTGTCCACGATATTCTCAATATTATTCTCTGTCCATATTCTCAACATTCTTCTCTGTCCACGATATTCTCAACATTCTTCTCTGTCCATGATGTTCTCAACATTCTTCTCTGTCCATGATGTTCTCAACATTCTTCTCTGTCCACGATATTCTCAACATTCTTCTCTGTCCATGATGTTCTCAACATTCTTCTCTGTCCAAGATATTCTCAACATTCTTCTCTGTCCACTATATTCTCAACATTCTTCTCTGTCCATGATGTTCTCAACATTCTTCTCTGTCCACGATATTCTCAACATTCTTCTCTGTCCATGATATTCTCAACATTCTTCTCTATCCATATTCTCAACATTCTTCTCTGTCCACGATATTCTCAATATTCTTCTCTGTCCATGATATTCTCAACATTCTTCTCTATCCATATTCTCAACATTCTTCTCTGTCCACGATATTCTCAACATTCTTCTCTGTCCATGATATTCTCAACATTCTTCTCTGTCCATATTCTCAACATTCTTCTCTGTCCATGACATTCTCAACATTCTTCTCTGTCCATATTCTCAACATTCTTCTCTGTCCATGATATTCTCAACATTATTCTCTGTCCATGATATTGTCAATATTCTTCTCTTCCCACGATATTCTCAATATTCTTCTCTGTCCACGATATTCTCAACATTCTTCTCTGTCCACGATATTCTCAACATTCTTCTCTGTCCACGATATTCTCAATATTCTTCTCTTCCCACGATATTCTCAATATTCTTCTCTGTCCACGATATTCTCAACATTCTTCTCTGTCCACGATATTCTCAATATTCTTCTCTTCCCACGATATTCTCAATATTCTTCTCTGTCCACGATATTCTCAACATTCTTCTCTGTCCACGATATTCTCAACATTCTTCTCTGACCATGATGTTCTCAACATTCTTCTCTGTCCATGATATTCTCAACATTCTTCTCTCTCCACGATATTCTCAACATTCTTCTCTGTCCATGATATTCTCAACATTCTTCTCTGTCCACGATATTCTCAACATTCTTCTCTGTCCACGATATTCTCAATATTATTCTCTGTCCATATTCTCAACATTCTTCTCTGTCCACGATATTCTCAACATTCTTCTCTGTCCACGATATTCTCAACATTCTTCTCTGTCCATGATGTTCTCAACATTCTTCTCTGTCCACGATATTCTCAACATTCTTCTCTGTCCATTATATTCTCAACATTCTTCTCTGTCCACAATATTCTCAACATTCTTCTCTGTCCATGATGTTCTCAACATTCTTCTCTGTCCATGATGTTCTCAACATTCTTCTCTGTCCACAATATTCTCAACATTCTTCTCTGTCCATGATGTTCTCAACATTCTTCTCTGTCCAGGATATTCTCAACATTCTTCTCTGTCCATGATGTTCTCAACATTCTTCTCTGTCCATGATATTCTCAACATTCTTCTCTGTCCATGATATTCTCAACATTCTTCTCTATCCATATTCTCAACATTCTTCTCTGTCCATGATATTCTCAACATTCTTCTCTGTCCACGATAATCTCAACATTCTTCTCTGTCCACGATATTCTCAACATTCTTCTCTGTCCATGATGTTCTCAACACTCTTCTCTGTCCACGATATTCTCAACATTCTTCTCTGTCCACGATATTCTCAACATTCTTCTCTATCCACGATATTCTCAACATTCTTCTCTGTCCATGATGTTCTCAACATTCTTCTCTGTCCACGATATTCTCAACATTCTTCTCTGTCCATGACATTCTCAACATTCTTCTCTGACCACGATATTCTCAACATTCTTCTCTGTCCACGATATTCTCAACATTCTTCTCTGTCCACGATATTCTCAATATTATTCTCTGTCCACGATATTCTCAACATTCTTCTCTGTCCACAATATTCTCAACATTCTTCTCTGTCCACGATATTCTCAATATTATTCCCTGTCCACGATATTCTCAACATTCTTCTCTGTCCACAATATTCTCAACATTCTTCTCTGTCCACGATATTCTCAATATTATTCTCTGTCCACGATATTCTCAACATTCTTCTCTGTCCACGATATTCTCAATATTATCCTCTGTCCACGATATTCTCAACATTCTTCGCTGTCCATGATATTCTCAACATTCTTCTCTGTCCACGATATTCTCAACATTCTTCTCTGTCCACGATATTCTTAAAATTCTTCTCTGTCCATGATATTCTCAAAATTCTTCTCTGTCCACGATATTCTCAACATTCTTCTCTGTCCAAGATACTCTTAAAATTCTTCTCTGTCCATGATATTCTCAAAATTCTTCTCTGCCCACGATATTCTCAACATTCATCTCTGTCGACGATATTCTCAACATTCTTCGCTGTCCACGATATTCTCAACACTCTTCTCTGTCCACGATATTCTCAACATTCTTCTCTGTCCACGATATTCTCAACATTCATCTCTGTCCACAATATTTTCAAAATTCTTCTCTGTCCACAATATTCTCAAAATTCTTCTCTGTCCATGATATTCTCAACATTCTTCGCTGTCCACGATATTCTCAACATTCTTCTCTGCCCACGATATTGAGACATGATCACCAACGCACACGGCGTGGATTATAAAAATATTGGCAGTACACAAAAGGATCAGTTTAATTGCGCCGGGTATTATCCCATATGGCTCGGTCTCTTTCTACAGGGCGACCTGCCGAAAGCACGAATTCCGTAGTGCTAGCGACAACTCCCAGGAGATTGAGAAAACTGCACTCATGAACCCAATGTTGTAGTACGGAATCGAACCCCTACATCTCCACGGAGACTACCTAATCACAACAGGAAATCTGGCCACAAACCGCAGGCGACACGACGCCCGCTAGCGTACATTTGGCGCCATAGATGTATGGTCGAACACATTTGCAAATTGCTGAAATAATCTGTATATTTTGTCTAGTAGTTTGTTTTAGCTAATTATTGTCAGGGGAGCGATTGCAACCTACGATGTAATATGCCTGGATTATCTAGGTTATGGGAATATACGTTTGTGGTGGCGAGTTTGTGGGGCATTGTCAAACATTAAAGTTACCAGATAGTGTCAGTGTCAGTATACGTGGGAAGTAAATAGGTATTGATTAACTCTCATAGAAGGAGCGTGAAGAATTAGGGTTCACAGAATACAGAGGTTCTGATGTGTATAATGATTACATACACTTCGGTGCCTGCTGATTAATACCTGTAAATGTATTTTCAGATGGTGCGTGATGGTGGAAATAACCATGTGTTCACGTGCAACATTGTGGACGGGCATTTACCCCACGAATTGGTCTGAACGGTCACTTTCGCTAAAGCCACGGGCTGTAGTTATCATGCCGTTTTTGTGTGTTGAAACAGTGTAAAAAAAACTATCGTCTGTCAGAATGACAAGGGGCCTGTGGCCAATCGTCATTTATTACTTTAACTTCATCTATTTCTCCCAACGTTAATTATTCTGTTTACTTGCAGTGAGGACCTAGTCAAGCATGCATATGTGGTGTCTGACCTCTCTGCAACAGGTGTCTGACCTCTCTGCAACAGGTGTCTGACCTCTCTGCAACAGGTGTCTGACCTCTCTGCAACAGGTGTCTCCTTTGTCGTTATTCCATTCCTGATCTACGAGTTGATCAATGAGCTGATCCTCGTACATAGAACCTGTACTTTAGTGTGGATGTGAAACGTGGACAATGAGCAGACAAGCTGAAAGATATCTGATGGCTGTGGCGGTGTGGTTTCTGATGAAAATACAAAGATGCCCATGGACAAACAGAAAAACCAATGAGCAAGTCCTATACGAAGCAAACGAAAACCGTTAACTGATTAGAGAAATTAGACGCAGACAGTCAACATTTTCTGGCCACGTTATTAGAAGACATAAACTAGAGAACTTGGTGTCAACTAGCAAGATCGAGGGTAAAAGAACAAGGGGAAGGCAGAGAAGTAAATATCTGGATGGCTCGACCACATGGCATGATCGAGACAAGAACACAAAGCTGATCCTCGACTCTGTATGGCACATGATGATAATGAATGTTTCTCTTCAAGCTCCGTGATCAGCGGCGACTTATGCTCCCAATGTGCAACTTCAATTTCTATATCAATCATGTCCCGCTTACAGATACCTTTCTACCGAGGCCCACCCCAAGGTATTTTCATTCATTCATTCAGTAGCATGTCCTTTAAAGAACCTCGTTCCGATAACAACCTTCCGGAAAACCTCTCGATCATAAGCAAGATGTCCCGCGTCCGATACGCCCATCTGGAGATAATCCGCCACATCCTGCACCAATCTGCTCTTTGGCTTTCCTTTTCCTCTCTGCCCGGGCATATAGCCATCCTTTATTGTTCTCTCCAAACTTTCATGACGTTTCAAGTGACCAACATATTTCAATGTTCTTTGTTTTATCGTCTTTAATAGCCAACCTTCTTCAATATTCAACTCTTGAAGTATGGATGCATTTGTTCTTTTCTTCATCCAAGATATTCTTAGAACTCGTCTATAACATTTATTTTAAAAGGCATTTATGCGCTGTTCAGCTTGTTTAGTAAGTGTCCAGGTCTCACAGGCGTATGTTGCAATGGGAAAGATGTATGCTTTTTAAAATCTAATTTTTGTAGTTCTATCTGTCCCATCCACAATATATTCAGTTGTGTTAGTCTTTGAAGAGCAATAGACATTCGTATTTTAATTTCTTCCATTGTATCACCATTGTTGGTAATCAATGACCCAAGATATTCGAAATTTTCCACCACCTCCAAATTTTCCTCATTAACATATATTTCTTTCTCATTAGTAGTTTTATCTGTATGCATTATTTTTGTTTTTGCTATGTTAAGATATAAGTTGTGATGTTCAAGATATTTTACCCATTCATAACACACACAAAAAAGATGTCTTTTGATATTCTACCATCGCCCATCCTCCTAATGTCTCATATCCATCTAAGTCTATAAAATCAAAATGTATCATCATGTGCCACGCCGATAAGCGTGGGCGGTCATGTTTCGCCATCTCACACAATCACCAGAGTCGTGGATCAGCTCAGTGTTCTTGTCTCGACCATACCAAGTGGCCAAGCCATCCAGATATTTACGTCTCTGCCTTCCCTTTGTTCTTTTACCCTCAATCTTACCAATTGTCACAAGGTTCTCCCATTTATTTCTTCTTATAACGTGTCCAAAAGTTGTGACTGTCTACGTCTAATTTCTCCAGTCAGTTACACCGTTCAGTTGGATTAAAATGTTGACTTCTCATCCTAGACTTCTTGCGGACGTAAATTACACGTACCTCAGAAATCGGCGAGGGTTTGCCTGATGGCGAGGGACACTTGGAATAGGGAAAGCTAATCCACCCGCAAAAATGTCCCCTACAATATAAGTACTATCACCTTATGGACTACGCTTGAGTTCAAATCGAGTGAACAGTCTTGAATTATCTCGCCCGTTTTTAGTATGTAAGTTATTTCTGTGTGACGATTTATTTTTTCTGAGGACATCAACTTGTCAACATAATGTCACGAACACACTATTCACGGAGCAAATATCCCGCCATCTTTGGAGTCTGCGCGCTGATGTCACACGTTGATTACAAGTATCGAACCAGCTTTGATGTGTGATTTTAGTTTCTGACAGCCACGCCAGAATTCGACCAGGGGTTTTGGCGGGGAACTGACAGTTTGTGTTGACAGGCGTGTGTGACTACGTGAGCACAGTTTATGTGACGTTTCTAGTTGGATATTGAAGCCATAGTGTTGCCGCTGCTACTGCTGCTACTACTACTACCATCACCACTACCGCTGCTACTGTTTCTGCAACCATCACCACGACTTCTACCGCAACCATCATCACTTCTGTTACTACTGCTATAATTTAATTAATACCCTTACAGAGATATCGAGAGGACTTTGATGCCAATGAATTCACATCGTTGTCTAGAGACAGAGACTTGAGAGTAAGAATTGGCAGGACCAGACACGAGAGGTACATCGGGAGAATGAGGGGCCTGGTCAACCAACACAGAATTGGCACGACCAGACACGAGAGGTACATCGGGAGAATGAGTGGCTGGTCAACCAACACAGAACTGGCACTATTAGCCACCGGAGGCTGATGCATATGTTGGAGGGGGGGGGGGAGAATCTGAGCACCTGTGGACATGTCCGAAGTGCAATGATGATACCCTAACATATAACTATCTAACTTGTAAGAACAAAGGCGAAGGCAACAAAGTCCCGACATAAGATGTTGGCAAGGAGAGCCCACAAGCTCGAGAGGGCAATCTACCTATAGGGGGAGGAGGATTCCAGAATAGATACCTCAACCATCGAAGTCAGAAGATGTCGGCTCAAGTGGCACGGGACTAGAAAGCGAATATCTACACACCACATCTGATGTTGTGCACCACGTATATAGCAAACATTGATCGCAGATGAAGAAGAAGAAGAAGAAGAAGAAGAAGAAGAAGAAGAAGAAGAAGAAGAAGAAGAAGAAGAAGAAGAAGAAGAAGAAGAACAACAACAACAACAACAACAACAACAACAACAACAACAACAACAACAACAAAAACAACAATAACAACAGCAACAACAAGGAGGGGGGGGGGGGGATAATAAGAAGAAACAAGAACTTGGGCTGACTTAGCAGACAATGCCAGTTATTAAGAATTCAAAACGACGGTGATTCGAACCACAGTCGCATAGCCAACAGACAAGACTGCTAGCTACTGCATTATCGTGGCTCTCGCAAATCAATCCCTATGTGTTTATTTATCTTATAGAATTATGTAAAAGCGTTTAATTACCTTTCGTTTCTAGTGCAAAGTTGTTTTAACAGACTATCTCAACAATAAATGAACCAATGAATGAGCTGGCTATCATTCTATTTAAACCAATCAATGGGCATTATATCATTCTATCTGAATCATCAATGAGTTGGCTATCATTACGTAAACGACATACAAACTGTATCACTTCATGCCACGTCCAAAAACGATATGAATGCTGACAAATGAATATTTGATACGGCGACCTGATTTCCCCATTGTGTTGCCTACTGCCTGAAGCCATGTAACAGTGGTTTCCGTTCTTTGCAAGGTGAGTTCCATCATTGCAGCTGACATGCGAACAGAATGGCGAGTTCGAACAGATGATAATACTAACTTTACAACATATATTATATAACTGTACTACTACTATACTACACTACTACTACTACTACTACTACTACTACTACTACTACTACTACTACTACTACTACTGCTGCTGCTGCTGCTGCTGCTGCTGCTGCTGCTACTACTACTACTACTACTACTACTACTAGTGATATTACTACTACTTATACTACTACTACTACTATTACTACAATTTTTACTATTACTATCACTACTACTATTACTACCACAACAACAACAACAACTACTACTACTACCTACTACCTACTACTACTACTACTACTACTACTACTACTACTACTACTACTATAACTACTTATTACTACTACTACTACTACTACTACTACTACTACTACTACTACTACTACTACTACTACTACTACTACCACTACCTGCTGCTATTGCTGCTGCTAATACTACTACTATTACTACTACTACTACTACTACTACTACTACTACTACTACTACTACTACTACTACTACTACTACTACTACTACTATCACTACCACTATTGCTTCCACTATTACTTCCACTATTACTTATGCTACTACAACTATTACTCTACTACACTACTACTACTACTACTACTACTACTACTACTACTACTACTACTACTACTATTACTACCACTGCTGCTGCTACTACTACTACTACTACTACTACTACTACTACTACTACTACTACTACTACTACTACTACTACTACTACTATGCAACTACTACTATTACTACTACTATTACTACTACAATCACTACCACTATCACATCAACCCGAGCTTGATGTTCTAGACCAGTGTTTCTCAACATGTGGGAATTCCTCTCCCCCCCCCCCGGGGGGGGGGAATTTTAGGGTTTCCAATGGTGGGGGGGGGGGGGGGGGGAATTGAGATTATTTCAAGATCGCATTAATA
The DNA here is from genome assembly GCA_963921405.1 of Cepaea hortensis. Taxonomy (NCBI): domain Eukaryota; kingdom Metazoa; phylum Mollusca; class Gastropoda; order Stylommatophora; family Helicidae; genus Cepaea; species Cepaea hortensis. Next base: position 6,140,487 of record OY992892.1, read on the forward strand.
CAACAACCAGTTACTTGATATTGTCTTTCCCTCTATATTTTACGGTTCTGTGCTTCTCGCCCTAATGAAGTTCGTTTTATAATGTAAGTAGACCAGCAAATCACGTTTTATGAAGATGTCTAGACTTGTTCTAGTATGTGTTATTAAATTTAGCTTCCATTTTTATGTATACTGTGTAAGGGTCGGTTGGGGGGGGGGGGAATTTATAGGGATGGGGGAATGACGTTCTGAACATATGGTAAAGGGGGGCTTGGTCCAAAAATGTTGAGAACCTCTGTTCTAGACCATTGTACGTTCAGTAGTTTGCCAGTGTTTTCTGAACGAGAAGTCGGCTCTGAAGTCCAACCGGTGCAGGAATTAAACTGTCTACCTCGCCATTGAAAACCGAAAGTTTAAGAGCCAGCTTCTGACCTTTTGGGCCTGATCGATAAATATATTACACACACACACACCACACACACACACACACACACACACACACACACCAAGAGACGGCGATATAAGAACATGAAACAATATGTGCCCAGGTGTATACACTTCTGTCTGCATAAAATTTGGTGGAACTGCGGTAAAGCTGTGAAAGTTTAAACAATATATAATGACACAAAGTAGTGCAGCTTTACATAACAGAGTTACGACACATACAGAACGTTGCGGCGGTTAGCCTTCATCAGCAAACAAACACATTCACAAACACAACATACAGTCAAGGAGAATTCCTGTGACTACATTAGAAGGTGATGACAGGGCGAGAGGAACAAATGCATAGAAAAATGGAAGCAATGAAGAGAAAATGAGAATTGACAAAATGTTAATTGAAAAGAATGTTAGTCGAAGAAAATGTTTAATAGAAAAACTGTTTCTAGAGAAGCTCTCTCTCGCTCTCCTCTCTCTCTCTCTCTCTCTCTCTCTCTCTCTCTCTCTCTCTCTCTCTCTCTCTCTCTCTCTCTCTCTCTCTCTCTCTCTCTCTCTCTCTCTCTCTTCTTGCATGTCCACAGAAACTAGCATTTTGTCTGTTGAAGTGTGTCTATGTAAGTACACGTGTTCCTGCACACCAGACCACCCAGACCAACAACACAATGGGGTCGTGGTCAATTTTACACGCCTCCTACCCCGCCCCCTTCTTTCTATGTGCTCACTGTACCGTAACATCCAGCACCGTTATACTAATACACCCGAGTTTTCCGTAGACATTCACAGGTCCGTACGTGAGGTGAGTATACAGTTTTTTTCTTCTCTAGAAACAGTTTTTCTATTAAACATTTTCTTCGACTAACATTCTTTTCAATTAACATTTTGTCAATTCTCATTTTCTCTTCATTGCTTCCATTTTTCTATGCATTTGTTCCTCTCGCCCTGTCATCACCTTCTAATGTAGTCACAGGAATTCTCCTTGACTGTATGTTGTGTTTGTGAATGTGTTTGTTTGCTGATGAAGGCTAACCGCCGCAACGTTCTGTATGTGTCGTAACTCTGTTATGTAAAGCTGCACTACTTTGTGTCATTATATATTGTTTACACTTCTGTCTGGGCTGTCTACGGAACTTGTTAAACAAAAGAAGCAAGAGGCGGCAACAGAAGTATGTAGCCGTTCCGTCACAGATCAATTAGATAAGCATGCACAGGATGACAACGAAGGCGAAGAATGAGCAATTATGAGGTAAAGAAGAAGAAGAAGAAGAAGAAGAAGAAGAAGAAGAAGAAGAAGAAGAAGAAGAAGAAGAAGAAGAAGAAGAAGAAGAAGAAGAAGAAGAAGACTTGCGTTCACGACGTGCATTGTTAGTTTGCAAATTGCTTATTCAACATTACATCACAGATTACAATTCTAACCAATCATTTTAATTCACAAATGTAAACTTTAACTTCGTTTAATTTAATGTCGAAAACTGTCCTCCATTTAAGGTTATTTTATCATTTTTCTCAGCACAGGTAACTCTAATAGAGGGTTACACTCAAGTTTTAATGGGTCGGATCCACTCTTTAGTTAAACACACAAGATTTGATTGTTCTCGAGAAATCAATACTTGAAGAAAAACGAGTAAGCTCTTACGTATACTTAACATAAGGAGTTCTGTCAACATTTTGTATGTACGAACATTCAGCCTCTGAGATTGCGAATACACGTCGTTTTGGAATCGATCATGAAATCTTTCTTTCTTTCTTTCTTTCTTTCTTTCTTTCTGTCTGTCTGTCTGTCTGTCTGTCTTTCTTTCTTGTTTTCTTTCTTTCTTTCTTTCTTGTTATCTTTCTTTCTTTCTTTCTTGTTTTCTTTCTTTCTTGTTATCTTTCTTTCTTTCTTTCTTGTTTTCTTTCTTTCTTGTTATCTTTCTTTCTTTCTTTCTTGTTTTCTTTCTTTCTTTCTTGTTATCTTTCTTTCTTACTTTCTTTCGTTCGTTCGTTCTTTCTTCTTTTCTTTCTTTTGTTCTTTCTTTCTTTCTTTCTTTCTTTCTTTCTTTCTTTCTTTCTATCTTTCTTTATTTATTTCTGTCTTATGTCTTTCTTTCTTTCTTTCCCTCGTTGCTTACTTGTCTTTCTTTCTTTCTTTCTTTCTTTTGTAGTTTCTTTTATTTTGTTTTAATGAAATTGTTTTTATTGTTACCTATAAAATTACCATTTCGTTATTTATAATTTTGTACCTTTCTGTTCCTAACGGCTTTTATTTTTTTTACCCTAGTATTACATTCCTATTACTCTCTTACTTTTGCTCTCTCTCTCTCTCTCTCTCTCTCTCTCTCTCTCTCTCTCTCTCTCTGTCTTGCCCTCTCTCTCTATCCACCCCTCTCTCCCTCCCTCCCTCTCTCTCTCTCCCTCTCTCTCTCTCTCTCTCTCTCTCTGTCTTGCCCTCTCTCTCTATCTACCCCTCTCTCCCTCCCTCCCTCCCTCTCTCTCTCTCTTGCCCTTTCTCTCTATCTACCCCTTTCTCTCTCTCTCTCTCTCTCTCTCTGTCTTGCCCTCTCTCTCTCTATCTACCCCTCTCTCCCTCCCCCCCCCCCTCTCTCTCTCTTGCCCTTTCTCTCTATCTACCTCTCTCTCTCTCTCTCTCTCTCTCTCTCTCTCTCGCCTCTCCTGTATTACATTCTATATCTCCATCTCTAAACTGTTTAAATTTTCTAAACTGCCTAAACCAGTGGTTCTCAACCCTGGGGGATATTAGGGTTTCCGGGAGGGGGAGGGGAATTAAGATTATTTTAAGATCGCGTTAATACAAGAACCGATTACTTGATATTGTTTTTCCCTTCATACTGTACAGTTCTGTACGTCTCACCCTTCTAAAATTCATTTTATAAAGTAAGTAGACCCACAAATCATGTTTTATGTGGACATCTAGACTTGTTTTAGTATTTATTACATTTAGCTTTCATTATTACGTATACTGTGTAGGGGCAGGGGCGGGATTTTTAGGTAGGAAATGCGAAAGGGGGGAATGACGTTCTGAAAATATGGTGAAGGGGGGCACGGGCCAACAAAGGTTGAGAACTACTGGCCTAAACTATCTAGAACGCTTCTGTGGTGTCGACGACTACTAGGAGAACAATATTCAGAATAGTTCCGATAAGCTAGCACATGCCAAAGTATAGTTCCGATAAGCTAGCACATGCCAAAGAATAGTTCCGATAAACTAGCACATGCCAAAGTATAGTTCCGATAAGCTAGCACATGCCAAAGTATAGTTCCGATAAGCTAGCACATGCCAAAGAATAGTTCCGATAAGCTAGCACATGCCAAAGAATAGTTCCGATAAGCTAGCACATGCCAAAGAATAGTTCCGATAGGCTAGCACATGCCAAAGAATAGTTCCGATAAGCTAGCACATGCCAAAGAATAGTTCCGATAAGCTAGCACATGCCAAAAAATAGTTCCGATAAGCTAGCACATGCCAAAGAATAGTTCCGATAAACTAGCACATGCCAAAGAATAGTTCCGATAAGCTAGCACATGCCAAAGAATAGTTCCGATAAGCTAGCACATGCCAAAGAATAGTTCCGATAAGCTAGCACATGCCAAAGAATAGTTCCGATAAGCTAGCACATGCCAAAGAATAGTTCCGATAAGCTAGCACATGCCAAAGAATAGTTCCGATAAGCTAGCACATGCCAAAGTCCCAGTCACATTCGTTTCTATTTCTCTCCCCCTCCCCCTCCCTCCCTCTCCCCCTCCTTCTCCCCCTCCCTCTCCCCCTCCTTCTCCCCCTCCCTCTCCCTCTCCCCCTCTCCCTCCCTCTCCCCCTCTCCCTCCCTCTCCCCCTCCCCCTCCCCTTCCCTCCTCTCTAGAATTATCATGTTTCTCTCTCTTTTATTCTGTCTCTGTTTCTCTCTTACTCTCTCTCTCTCTCTCTCTCTCTATCTCTCTCTCTCTCTCTTTATTTTTTCTCTCTCTCTTTCTCTCCCTCACTCTCCCTATTTTACTGTCTTTTTTGCCTCCCCCAGCCTCTCTATTTGTTTTTCTCTTCTTTCTCCCTCTTTCTCGTTTTCTCTCTTTCTCGTTTTCCCTCTTTCTTTCTCTCCCGGCATGTTTCTTTTTTCCTCTATTATCTCCTTCTTTTTCTCCCCCACTCTGTATTTTTCTTTCCCTTTTCCTCTATGTATGCCGGTCTCTCTGGCTGTGGGGTTACAACACTTTCTCTCTGTAATCCCGTTTATCACGCAGAGTCTCGCAGCGGAGCGAGAACTGAGGTGGTTCGACCCCCGCTCGTGACTTGCGGATACTGAGCCGGCCGCTCAGAAAGCAATGGCAAACTACTGAGCGTAATCTTGCCAAGAGATCAACAGACAGTTGAAAGATGCTGCTGTTGACAGCTAAGTCCTGTAAAAGGATACGCAAAAACATTTTCCTCTATGTCACTATTTCCTTATCTCTCCGGTTTCCTCTTTCTTTGAACCCATTGCCCTCTCATGTCTTCTCTCTCTCTCTCTCTCTCTCTCTCTCTCTCTCTCTCTCCTCTCTCTCTCTCTCTCTCTCTCTCTCTCTCTCTCTCTCTCTTCCTGTCTCTCTCCCTCACACACCCTCATTTGAATTTTCTCTATCTTTCTCTCGTTTCCTTTTCTTCACTTTCATTTCTTTCTGTCTATCCCTCTCCCCTCTCTCTCCGTCTCTTTCTCTCTTTTCATGTGTGTGTGTGTGTGTGTAATTTCCTCTCTCTCTCTGTCCTTCTCTTTTTGTCTCTTTATCCTTTTCAGTTTATCATTCTGTTTCTCTCGCCGGTTCCATGGCCGAGGGGTTAGCAGCTTTCTCCGCTAACCCCGAATACTCTCGTCACGTGACGCGACGAGAATTAGCAGTGGTTCGAATCGCAAAAGTGACTTATGAGAGTATGGAGCCGGTCGCTCAGAAAGTCGTGGCGTGCTGATGAGCGTAATCTAGCCTAGGAATCAACATACAGCTGAATGATGCTGGTGTTGACCGCAATATCCTGAAACAGGATGGAAACGCGGGAAAAAAAAAATTCTGTTTCTCTCGCTCTCTTTTTCTTTCTCTCTCTCTTTCTCTCCCATTGTCTCCTTATCTATGTCTTTATTTCTCGTTCTCTTTCTCCAGCCCACCCCTCTCACTATATTTCTTTCTTTTTCTGTATTTCTCAATGTCTTTCTACTTCTTTCTAATTTTTCCGTTTTCTCTCTCAGTCTCCTCTCTCAGTCTCTCTCTCTCTCTCTCTCTCTCTCTCTCTCTCTCTCTCTCTCTCTCTCTCTCTCTCTCTCTCGCTCTCTCTCTACCTGCTACTTATTCAGGAAACTATGTTCACGCCTGTCTGTCTGTTATCATTGTTATACTAACGAGTTTTCGTACTCTCATAGAACCTTGTTAATCGTTTCTTCCTATCTTTTAACTGACCCCCTGTCTTTGCCTTCGAAGCTTTCATTTTTGGTCATTGATTCTAGTATTTTCTCCCTCGTTGCTGGGTAGTCTTTCTGTTCAGTTTGTTTAACCACCACCCTTCTATCACTCCATATCATCCCTTAAATTGCATCGTTAAAAGAAAAATAATTGTTTATTGTTTTGCCATGACATCATTGCTTCCATTGTAAGTGTGAGTCACAGTGGCGAAGTCATGCTGCCTGCCTCGCACTCCAAAGGTTGTTAGTTCTATTCTGGGCAACGTTATTCCGTTCGCGGGTGCAATTTTCTTGGAGACTCTGGCAGTCGTCGCTGGAGCTATGGAGTTCGTGCTTTGTGCGAAAGCTTTCAGTTTCAGCAAGCCGCCCTGGAAAAAGAGACCGAGCTATATTGGAAAACACCCGGTGCAAGAAGTCGATCCTCTAAAGTAGTCTCATTGTAAGCAACTTCATTCGTTCATAATTTTTAAGGACAACACGGATCCACTCCTATGCTTTCAATTGTTATGTTGTCAACTGTGTCCTCTAAACCCCACATCTTTCTTCTTCTTCTTATATGAGCGTCAATCTATACTTGTTAGTAAACGATTGATTGATTGATTGATTTAGGAACCGACATCACAGCATTCGGGACATTCACATAAGCGCTCCGTCCCCATCCTCAGCAGCCAGCGAAGAGTTCCAACACTAATAATTCCAGTAGCAATCTGATTATATGTCCTTCTCGCCTTTCCTCTGAGCGTCGGCCAGATCCCCTCGTCACCCCTCGCTGTCTCATTCTTACCAGACTATGGTGATCCATTTGCTCCTCCGAGGTGTACACGTGCTCCCACAAGGCCGCAACCACGTCTGCCTTGTCATGCATCAATACTCCACCAAGTTTTGTCGAGCCAGCCAATCTGTCCGCCTGTTCATTCCCCAGCACACCGGCATGCCCAGGAGAAAAGATCCAGGTGATGCTTGCTACCCGTGACCTCCGAAGCGAAGCAAGCCACTCTGCACGAAGCTTGCCTGTTCTCACCCTTCTCAGCATGCTTTCTGAGTCAGTTACAATCAGTGATCACAATGTGTGTATGTATCGTGTTTTCTATCCAGCGGAAAGCTGCACTGACCGCCTCCACCTCCATTCTTAAGCTACATGTAGTGTCATCATACGCCAGGCTCTCCTGCACCAAACGCGGACCATTAGTTTTTGCCAAGAACCCCCAGGCACTTCTCCTACCTCTCAACACCGACCCATCCGTGTAGATAATCACATCACCCGGGCGAGAATTTTCCTGAATTAGTCGTTGAATTTCCACTTCCGTGTCCCCTGCTGGCCACTCCCTGCACTCCCGGCTCAATGTGATTATAACTCTGCACAAGTCTGACTGCACGGCTGGCACTCTGACCCACTCCTCTCCTCGCCTGATGTTCTCCAAGGGGCACACCTGTCTGATCGTATCCTCCGTCTGAGCCATCCATGATTTCCCTTTTATCTTTACTTGTAAGTAAATTTGTTTATGAAGCAGTTGGGAAACAAATGTTAAAGAAGAATACAAACTCGAAACATACCTGGCTACCGGATGTGGCCTTACGTCGTCTGCGTTAAAAATGGAGTAGAAATTTGTGTCGGAGTTTTGTTTTCTTATGTTAATTTAATGTAAATGTAGAGACAGAAGATCAGTAACTCCAAATCTGATTAGAAGTAGAATATTTGACATATTCAGATTTCAGGTATAGCTTATTTGTGCTAACTAAAGAAGTGAGAATGTTAGTAACGACGAACCAGCCGCAGCAGGACGAGGAGCCAGTTTATGATGTTGTCATTGTTGTGGAAAACACGGCCAACTTGGTTCCTTACTTAGATGAACTGAAGACGAATTATCTTCTGCCAACACTAGAGTGAGTTATGAGATGTCTTGCTTGTATGTGAAGATGGGCAGGTGTTTTGCAACTCCTGACAACTTTAGAGCTATAGATAGCTGATATTTTAAATAATATTTAATTAAATTATTAATAATATATTATTTAATATTTAGCAATTTTGGTCAATATTATTATATTTAAAAATTGGGTTTTTACTTATGAAATCATACCAGTTAGATAGAGACAAGACGAATCCAACGGTATCTCAATGAAGAGTTTTCGTTAATTCTAAGCGGAGTTATGAATTTTTTGGTGATGTAATTTAATACCAGGAAGTGCAATGATAACCTAAGAGATAAGGAAGATTTTATCACGGCCCTGAAATTGGAAGCTGAGAAATTCTGCCTTCTATTACTGTGGCTTGATTATTTTTAAACGGACAACATAGTGCCATATATCATTGCGTCTGGGGTGGCGAGGCCTAACTTGACGTATTATTTATTTTTCGATAGGATGTGCCGTGATCTAATTAACAATTAATTATCCTCCCTCAAAAATAAATGAAAATTTACTTCCTTGATCTGTTCACTATACACTGCATTATCTTTCTATTGTTGATAACATTTCCTGCAATATATTAGTTAGTCTTTCCTCTTGAGCCCAAGGCGGCGCATAGGGCAGTAGTCCCATTTATATTAATTAAATGCCATGTGAAATGTTCGTCGTTAGTGAATTGAAAGAACAATTCATGAAAATGTACTCATATTGTCTTAATGTACCAACTGCATTGCGACAGCTTTCTTTTGTTGATTAAATATCATGCATTAATGTAAGTAAATAAGCAGTTTGCAACTGCTGTATAAATTAAGCAGTAGTTAATTAATTATTAAAATGTTAAATTTAAAAAAAAAATAAGTAAATAAAATATTCGCTAATAATGGATTTCTACTTCTGCTCAATAATTACACTGTTCTGTATCTAGAAGTGAGCAATTAATAATTAAATACTAACTTAAAAAAACCATAACTTATTTCACAGTATTTTATTTAAATTTAAATATTTAAGTACTGGTGCTCTGCTAAGAAATAAGTTAAGTACTCCAGGATTACAGAGACGGGTCTGAAAACTGGGTTTCAAAATTATTTTCAGTCATGTCAAATGCTGAAATATTATACAAGTACACAGATACATTACTGCTACAAATGACACTTGTATTCTGTTTAAGTTTAGTAGTTAAATTACCAGTTCTAATTATAAATAAATATAGGTCCGCTAAAGTTTAGTACTATTGTATGGGCGCCGCCATCTTGAATTTCGTCTTATGAAGGCCATGTCACGAAATATTTTTTCCTGAACTCTAGCAAACACCAGCTGTGTTGAAACTCTTCACATTTATGTAAAAGTGGATGAGGGATTCATAAATGGATTAAAAAGTCAAGTCTTCTGTTTACTTTCATGAGTTATAAGACAGATTTGCTTACTATTCGTGAACAGACTTGAAAAAAATCCAGAAAAAACACTTTGTCGGCATAAAACTTGTGGCGCATAATAGAAGGTCCAATACTGCAAAGATCAGAGTAGATTCCCCTGTCGTCGTACCATGCTGCTTTCGAAGAATTAAATTTTTGCATGACATGGTAACAACCGGAAGTGATCATTGGACGCAACTAATTGCGCGCGAAATCAAGATCGAGTCCCAAGACAAAGCCCGGAAAGTTCGATAGTTCTGACATTGCTATATTAATATCTATACTATTAACATTATTATCATAATTATTTTAGGCACTCCTCCGAATAACGGTCCCAAATTATTTCTTGTAAAAAGCATCCCTTACAGGGCCTCTTTAGGTGATTATGCTCGTTCAGCTAGAATGATCGATTGATGCAATAAATGTATTTGGGCCCGGAGGACCCTCACTGTCGTCGGAGTGTATACCTATCAGTTATATGTGGAAACACGTACGTACAAGATATAGATATACACTCCGGCGACAGTGAGGGCCCTCCGGGCCCAGGAAACATTTATTGCATCCATCGATCGGTCTAGCAGTCTGTGACACACTGAACCGGAATTGATCGATAACATCAACTATTGAGGCCCTGTAAGGGATACTTTTTACACTAAATAGTTTGGGACCGTTTTTCGGAGGAGTGCCTAATTTTAATATTATTTTTATTATTTCTTATTTTTTGAAATCTCAGTAATACTAATAATATATTAATTATTATTAGTCATTACTAATAATATCTTGAAAACCAAAAAACCAAAACGATTGAATCAGTCATATTCTGCTTCGCTTCCTCTTTTTACCTCAATGAATAGGGGGGGGGGGGATTTTTAAGGATCTTTTATGCATTCTTTATTATTTCTGATTAATGCCGATTTCTTTATTTCACTTCTTCTCTTGCACCCATGACTTACCTGACCCCACAAGTTAAGCAAAGATTAATAACACAGCATCCTATCAGGCATGTCGTAAGAGGCGACCAAGAAAGGGATGTGCTTAGGGCGCAAAACTTAGAGCCACACTACCCCATTGTTAAAACTATGTGTGAATTAGGAAAGATAGCTCAGGTAGAAGAAGATAGAGTTGTATACTACTGGGAGGACATGGAGGGAGTTGCAGGAGATAGGACAGTTTGGTTGTGGGTTGATTGAGAGCCTATTCCCCAATGGGGGATATAGGGCTTCTCTGTTGATATGATTCATAAATTTGATTTGTATTGACCTTATGGTTTTGATGGGGATATAGTAAAGCCTGCAGTTGTCAATATCCTTAATTTTAGGAGCGGCTGGCTGAGTGGCTAAGAATTCCAGAGAAATAAATTGGGGAACCATTGAGGCCACTAAGACAATTACATAAATAAACACACATAGTATTATTTGGCGCTCACAGAAGAAGAAGAAGGAAGTAGAGACTAGAGGACGCACTAGACAACATAAAATTTGAAAGCTATAGTTACCGACCAGGATCGAACTTGTCACCTCCAAATGATGACGGCGCCTCCCTGCAGTTAGTTAGTTAGTTAGTCGACAGATCATCCTCGTTGCACATCGAACCATTCAGTCCATAAGTGCTCGGATCCCCTCCTCAGCAAATCCCGCAGCGTGTAGCGGCTAACGACGCCAGTTCTGTGTTGGTTTATCAATCTTCTTTGGCTTCCTGCGTAGTGTTCTTGTTTGGCCACCCCTCTTTTAATTTGCTGCTCTAGCAGTCTGGCCGTTGTTGTAGATTCACAGTCATCACTTGGTTCTCGCAAAAGTCTCACATCACGTAGAGCATTCAGAATGTCAGCCTGGTCCATGGCTGTACTTCGACGCATGTACACTTGTTCCTGCAGGGAGGCGCCGTCATCATTTGGAGGTGACAAGTTCGATCCTGGTCGGTAACTATAGCTTTCAAATTTTATGTTGTCTAGTTCGTCCTCTAGTTTCTACTTCCTTCTTCTTCTGTGAGTGCCAAATAATACTATGTGTGTTTATTTATGTAAGAATTCTGGGTTCTACTTCAGGAAAACTGGGCACAAATCCTCAGTAATTGTGGATTTTTTTCTGTTGGGGGGAAAAAAGAAAGCCCTAACCTGCACAATGTGTGGTGACTGCACTAGTCAGGTGGCCTTAGTTTCTCTCACTCATTCATGTATATATATTTTTTTTTTTCTTTCACATTTCCTTTACAGGACATTGCAGTCAACACCAGCATTTTTCAGCTGCTGTTAATGTCTTGGCAAGTTTTACGTTCAGTAGTTTGCCATTGCTTTCTGACAGACCGGCTCACATACCCCCGTAAGTAATCATTGCGACGCGATCAGCTGCTGAATCTCACATGGCTGTGTTTCGTACGAGAGTATACAGGATTAAGAACAACATCATTAACCCCTACGCCAGGGAGACCGGCATATATATATATATATCCCTGGTTGAGGGGTTAGCAGCTTTTTCCGTAACCCCGAATACTCTTGTGGTTGACATGAGAATGGGGAGGGGGGGGGGGGGAGATTATATATATATATATATATATATATATATATATATATATATATATATATATATCATGTTGAAATTTAATGTACCATGCATTCAGTTTTGCTAACGTTTCATGACACCTTCTTTTCACTCTCCTTCTCCACATGATCCAGAATGGTTTGTAGACTTCTTTCATATTCTGCTGTTAAAATTGTTGCCTGTTTCTCCGAATATTTATGTTTTGTCCTCCCTTCTTCATATTCAATGTTTCTGAGTTGTTTTGTTGTAAATACTGAAAAGATCAGAAAATAAAACAATTATGTGGGATAAAACAGTGCTGCTGTGGACCAATGTTTTAAGGGTTTGCCTGTAATGTTATGATGTCAATTTTGAATCAGTCAATCAACACTCATATTTAAAGAAAATATGTTTATTAAAATAATATTGCAAGAGTGTAGTGGGTTTCTCTTTGCTTAAAAGAATGCTGTAATAAATGTTTTAAATACTATTTATTCAACGATAATAGATTTACAAAAATAATATTGCAAGAGTAATGAAGTGGGTTTTATTCTCAGTGCTTGAAATAAGGCATGACCAAGTGTTTTAATGACAATGTGTTTCTGTTTCAGATATTTCAATGGCGGCCCACCTAGTTCAATTGATACTGGCCATGATGTAAGTATTTGCTGTGTAGAGTTTGCCTGTCTCACCACAACTGTTGTTACTGTCCATGATATGTGGGCTGTGTAGAGTTTGTCTGTCTCACAACTGTTGTTACTGTCCATAATGTGTGGGCTGTGTAGAGTTTGTCTGTCTCACAACTGTTGTTACTGTCCGCGATGTGTGGGCTGTGTAGAGTTTGTCTGTCTCACAACTGTTGTTACTATCCATAATGTGGGCTGTGTAGAGTTTGTCTGTCTCACAACTGTTGTTACTGTCTGCGATGTGTGGGCTGTATAGTTGTATTGTTTTACCACAATTGTTGATACTGACCATGTTATGTGTCTAGTAGAGATTTAACTTTCTCACCTAAATATTGACACTGGCCATGATGAATAGCTTTGCAGGAAGCTAAGAAAGATATTTCTCTGTACAGGAAGCTCAGAAGTATATATCTCTGTACAGGAAGCTAAGAAAGATATATCTCTGTACAGGAAGCTAGGAGGAAATATCTCTGTACAGAAAGCTAAGAAAGATATATCTTTGTACATAAAACCAAGAAAGATATCTTTGTACAGGAAACTCAGAAAAGTATATCTAAGTTACAGGAAGCTAAATAAGATATCTCTCTGTACAGGAAGCTAAGAAGGATATATCTGTGTACAGGAAGCTAAGAGGAAATATCTCTGTGAAGAAAGCTAAGAAAGATATATCTTTGTACATAAAAGCAAACAAGATATCTCTGTACAGGAAACTAACAAAAATTTACGTCTGTATAGTTTCTTCTTTTTGTTTGCTGATGAAGGTTTGTTGCCACTGTGTCCTCTGTTTTAAGTATCTATTTTGTAAAGCTGCCCTATATTTCACGTGTTCATATTCTTTGCCTCCTTTAACCTTTTCTAGGCATTTTAGTTGCAACATTCATCCTAGAAACCACATCTAGAAACAGCAATAGAAAGATGTTCCTAGAAACCACATCTAGAAACATAGCAATAGAAAGATGTTCCTAGAAACCACATCTAGAAACATAACAATAGAAAAATGTTCCTAGTAACCACATCTAGAAACATAGCAATAGACAGATGGCATTGACAAGCATGTTCTCAACTTTGTCCACAGTACAACTGCACCTTGTACTGTCTAGTGACGTACACAGCCGGAGACTCCGCACCAGAAATGATGTCGGACTGTAACTATCCCACTACCAGCATTTACGAGCTTATCAAGGCATTTGACAATCTAGAGTAAGTCTTGTCTTGACATGAGATGCTCAGTTGTATTTACTGTCTGTATCGTGGTTTGTCATTATCGTTTAGCCTCTTGTCAACTAGCATAGGAGATCCTGCTTGTCACATCTCACAGTTTTCATAGATTATCATTGCATACAGTTTGTTCAATAAATCTGTGCCATTGAAAGCTTGAAATTGAATTGTTGCATGTTATATAGAACCATTTTCAACATACAGCTGCAAATCCTGGACAGTTAGTAAACAAGCAAAAACATATTCTTAGAATGCTTGGAGATGTGGTTTTATAGAAGAATCTGAAAATTCCTAGAAACCTTGAGATGTCATTTTATAGAAGAATCTGAAAATTCCTTGGACAGCCAAAATAATGTAAGCTGAGATCCTGTGGGAAAATAATGGTTAAGGATGGGTCAGTGGTTATGGGTAGATTTAGAGTCAGTAGTTAGGGATGGGTTTAGAGTCAGTGGTTAGAGATGAGTTTGGAGTCGGTGGTTATGGATGACTTTAGAGTTTTGTTTCGGTTAAGATTGACAAGTGTACGCATTTCCAGGTTCATCGGAGGAGCTGGTCAGAGCTGCAGTCATCTGTCTGAAGGACTCAGCACAGCCCTGCAATGTCTGGATGAAATCAAACAGCTCCGATACTCTGGGTAAGTACTATAGTGAGTGGTTTCGAGGTATGGTGTCCGCCTGGAGTGCTGGAGGTCCCAGGTTCAAGCCCCAGTGAGGCCAGGATTTTTTCCTTGTGGGCTACTAGTAACAAAATTTCCCCTGCCTCTGGGTAGTGAGACCGGATGCCTTTGTGTATTGTTGCGCGTGTAAAAAATCCCTTGGCAGTTGGAAATCGAAAAAGAGTAGCCTAACGATGCTGCCCGGGCAAAATTTTGGGTTAAAAATCTACCCAAAGTATTTCAGGATCCTTGCCGGTGCTACGGAGTTCATGCACTGAGCTGAGATTCTCCAGACTCAGACTTGAGTTAGGAGCGGAACAGAGCACTTATGGGTTACACCTGTGTGCTGTGATGTTGATCCATCAACTAAACTAAACTATAGTGCCTGGATGAAATCAATCAGCTCCGATACTCCAGGTAAGTACTGTAGTATCTGGATGAAATCAGTCAGCTCCAATATTCCAGGTAAGTACTGTAGTTTCTGGATGATATCAATCAGCTCCGATTCTCCAGGTAAGTACTGTAGTGTCTGGATGATATCAATCAGCTCCGATGCTCCAGATAAGTACTGTAGTGTCTGGATTATATCAAATAGCTCCGATACTCCAGGTAAGTACTGTAGTGTCTGGGGTCAAACTTGTGTGGCCATGGATTGGGTTGAGGAAAGGCCACGGTGGAATTAAGAATGCATGAACAAACCACGTCTTCTCAACTACTGTGTGGTTATACCATGCCATTTGAGAACATTAGAACCAGTATGCAAACAGCATAGACATGTCGTAATTGTAATGGCTCCCAAAGTGTGATGATAGTGTGACTGCAAGCTTCGGGCAGAGAGGCAGGGAGAAACAAGCAGGTGGACAGATTGGCTAGGACTGCTCCCCTTTGTGGAGTATTGTTGTACACATGTTGACCATGTGGATGTATTTTTGTGGAGTATTGTTGCATGAACTACTGAGCGTAATCTTGCCAAGAAATCAACAGACAGCTGAAAGATGCTGCTGTTGACAGCGATGTCCTGTAAAGGATATGCACACACACACAAAAAATGTTGCATGATAAGGCAGATGTGGTCGTGGCCCTTTGAATCGTGCATATAGTGCACAAGAATAAATGGGTAAATCATCACGACTTGAAGAGAACGGTGCTGCAGGGAGTGACCAAAGGATCTAACCATTACTTAGAACTCCCAGGAAAGGCCAGACAGACATATAATCAGACAGCTACTGAGACCATTAGTATTAGAACTCTTCGCTGGCTGTTGCAGATAAGGATGGAGTACAAATGGGAATGTCCTGAATGATATGATGTGTCTCAACCAATAAAAAGATGTTAATTGCAACAAGAAAAAGAGTGGTAAGGTGCTACATAAAGCCTGTACTTTAGTATGGATGTGTAATGTGGACGATGAGCAGACAAGCAGAAAAACATCTAATGGCAGTGGAAAAGTAGTTTCTGAGGAAAATGCAAAGAATACCACGGACAGACAGATAAACCAATGAGCAAGTCATACAAGAGGCAAATGGAAAGCCATAAACTGATTAGATGAATTATACATAAACAGTCACATTTTTGGGGCATGTTCTGAAAAAAAATAAACTAGAGAACTTGGTGACAACTGGCAAGATTGAGGGGAAAAAAGCAAGGGGAAGGCAGAGAGGTAAATATCTAGATGGTTTGACCACATGATATGGTTGGTACAAGAACACAGAGTTGATCCACGACTCTGGTGATCGCATGAGATTCCTAACTATGACCACCCATGCTTATCGACATGGCACATGATGATGAAGATTCATCAGAGCTATGAAGCAGCATGTGATAGATTTTAAACACACAAGCCACAAACAATATGCTGCACAATTTATTGCCTGGCGTATTTCGCTGCAATTTGCCAGGTACATACTGCAGAGTTATAGATCATCTGAAGTGAATAGATGAATCATATTTTGGCTGTGATACTTAAGATAGTGATTGACACTGCTTGAATGTGAAGCAATTGTTATCCCCACAGTAATCACAGAGTCACTATGAAGTCTTTCTGTCTACATAACTGGGGTTTTAGATATGTAATGGTTGTAAGCTCAATATAAGTAAATGTTTAATCATCAAATACAGTATACAGACACTTTAATTTATTTTCTGTGTTTACATTCACAAAGAGGATGCATTGTTTTGAATGTGATAATTATTGTAAGAGCAATTTGTCATCGTTTGTGTTGGTCTGCTTGTGAGAGGTCCCAAGTTGAAATAACAGAAACCATCCCTACAAATATGAGACATGAGTTCCACTGGGCTCTAAGAGGGAGAGCTCTCTAAGCAATGGGCACATGCCAAGATATAGATAAAACATCATCCAGGGAATGTAGATGATAAATAGCCTGGGTGATGTAAATGATAGTCCTGGTGATGTAAATGATAAATAGTCCGGGTAATGTAGATGATAAATAGTCTGGGTGATGTAAATTA
Source organism: Cepaea hortensis (assembly GCA_963921405.1). Classification (NCBI taxonomy): domain Eukaryota; kingdom Metazoa; phylum Mollusca; class Gastropoda; order Stylommatophora; family Helicidae; genus Cepaea; species Cepaea hortensis. The sequence continues at coordinate 6,157,179 of OY992892.1, forward strand.
TAAATAGCCCGGGTGATGTAAATGATAAATAGTCCGGGTGATGTAAATGATAAATAGTCCGGGTGATGTAAATGATAAATAGTCCGGGTGATGTAAATGATAAATAGTTCAGGGGATGCAGATGATAAATAGTCCAGGGTAAGTTAACTTAGGTTGAGTGGAACATGGAGCCACAAGAAATGACATTATACAAATAACATTCTCTTCAATTATTTGCAGCAAACCTACCCAGCGACACTGTATTCTGATCTGTAACTCGCCTCCCTACCACATCACAGCTGAGGAGAGCCAAGATTACCGGGGCTACAACAGCGAGCAGCTGGCTAGCATGATGGGAAAGGTCAGATGTTGTTCTTTCTGCCTTGTTGGAATACCATCCACATCACGGTTATGTTTTCACTGTCACCGTCTTTCACTTTTGCCGTCAAACCTTGTGGGAAGGAATAGTTTATGTTCCAGCGCCTGATTGGTGGCACTGGACAGTCTCGTGCCATGTTATTATACAATGTCTTTGATGTGGTTGTTTTGTTTCATCGGCAATGTCACAATCTGCAAGAACATAAACACCTCCACACTCCAAAGTCTGTACATACTGGTAATGGTCTTGTGTGGATTGGGTTTGATATTTTCCTAAGTGGAACACACTATGGTTTATGTCTAAATTTCCAACTGCCAAAGAATTGTTGATGTCCTGGGGAAATGTCCAGATAGCTGCAAAAGCTGGACACTCCAATAAGTGGTTTTTCAGCAGTCTTATTAGGATATCAAAAGCAGACACTCCGTTGTAAGCTCTGGTTCGAGTCTGTTAGACCTATATTAATATGTGTGTTGTGTCCAGAAATTGAAACTAATGTTCTAATCCTTCCAGATCAGATGGTTTATGATTTCTTTGGTCTCAGGTCTGGACTTATATTTGCATAGACCGCTCCAAGATCTGACCTTATCTGTCTGTGAAGTTAATGGCTTTCAATAGAGCCATAATCATATTGAACAATGAGTGTAGAAGTTAGCCAGTAGGCTGACCTGAATGGAGGTGCAACAGTTGATTCAGGACAGTTATCGCTCAGGTGATTTGATCATCTACATGGATGGCTCTGTGCTAAGAGGCAAACAAAGTATCTGGGGGTTTGTAGCAAAGGTCAGTGGACAGTGTGTAGTGGAGGAGAGCCTGATATATGATACCACAACATCATTTCTGAGAATGGAGGTGGGGGAAGTCACAACGGCGTTCCACTGGCTGGAGGACAAACAACACATACATGATGTGATTGTAACGGACTCAGAGTATGCTGAGAAAGGTGAAGACAGGCATGCTTCGTTCAGAATAACATGCTTCGATTAAAGAAATCTAACAAATAAGGAGCATCTGTTGGATTCTTTGCCTAAGACAGGCTGGTGTGGTTGAAAACGAGCAGGCGGACAGATTGGCTGGGTCTGTTCCACTGAGTGGGGTATTGGTGTATGATAAGGCAGATATGGTCAAGGCCCTTGGGAATCATGTGTATAGTGTAAAAGAACAGATAAGCATCATAGCCTGAAGAGAATGGTGCGGCACAGAATGACCAGAGGATCTGGCCAGCACTCAGGGAGAGAATGGTGTGGCACAGAATGACCAGAGGATCTGGCCAACACTCGGGGAGAGAATGGTGTGGCACAGAATGACCAGAGGATCTGGCCAACACTCGGGGAGAGAATGGTGTGGCACAGAATGACCAGAGGATCTGGCCAACACTCGGGGAGAGAATGGTGTGGCACAGAATGACCAGAGGATCTGGCCAACACTCGGGGAGAGAATGGTGTGGCACAGAATGACCAGAGGATCTGGCCAACACTCAGGGAGAGAATGGTGTGGCACAGAATGACCAGAGGATCTGGCCAACACTCGGGGAGAGAATGGTGTGGCACAGAATGACCAGAGGATCTGGCCAACACTCGGGACTGTGAAGAAAGATTAGACAGACACATACTCTGACTGCAGCTGGTACATTTAGTATTGGGACTCTTTGTTTAAAGATACCAGGAACTCCTCATGTTTATCACCTTTCTTGTTATGCTCATCATCTTTCATGTTGTGCTTATAATCTTTATAGTTGTTTTAATCATCTTTCTTCTGATAATTTTATTTTTTTAAATCACTTTTCTTATTTTATCTTTTCAATCATCCCTCTTATTGTTTGTTATTTTGTTTTTTGTTTGTTGTTTTTTTTTCACTCTCCCGCTTTGAACTCAGCATACTCCATACACACTACTTCTAGTAGTGCTGGGCTGAATTTTGTGTGTGGATTAGCTTTCACTGTTAACAGTGTCCCTCGCAATTAGGCGAACCCACTCCAACTTTAGAGGTACTTGTAATTTAGTCAGATGAAAGATGATGGAGGGATGTGTGTGAGGGGGAAGTGTGGGGAGATATTTGTATACATGTGTGTGTGTGTGTGTGCTAGCGCAAGTAAACCTTTGTCAGAGTGTTTGTGATTGTGACTGAGTATATGTATAAGCAAGGGAGTGTGTATTTGTGTGTTATTGCAGTGAGTGCATAACTGTGAGTTTGTGCAAATGATGTAAGTATGTATGCAGGTATGTGTGTTTTTACGAATGTGCGTGTGTAAGCGTGTCTGCCTGTCTCATAACATGGTAATATGCATTGTTTATGTTTAAAACATTAATTTGACAATGTTTTGTTTCCTATGTGAATGTATCATGCACTATTGATGAACGAAAGATGAGTGATTGGAAGGGCCAAATGTAAGGGCCTGCATGCCCAATTTGTGACCCTTTGAAAATAAAGTTTGTTTGTTCATCCCCAAGTCAAGGACGATAGATCAACATTTTAGTCCAACTGTCCGGTGTAGGGGTTGAACACCTTACCTCGGCATCAGCACACCGGATGTTTAAGAACACACAGTTCTTATCCATTCGGCCTTGCTGGCCTCCATTTTAAATATTCTTGTGGTTATCTTTATTTTTGTGTATCATCTTTCTTGTCAGGTTTATCATTTTTCGTGTCACATTTATAATCTGTGTTGTGTTAATCTTTGACAGCGTGGGGTTAACCTGTCCATCATTTCACCACGGAAGATTCCAGCTTTGCAGAAGTTGTTTAATGAAGTGAGTTTCGTCTTCATGTTTATACTTTGTTTGATCTGCTCATGTGTGGAAATGTGGAGTAATATATGGGTGATCCTAGCGCAGTTCACCACAGTTACAATATGTATAATATTCATACATTATTCCATGTGTAGCATTCATTAGTCAGAGTATGTGTAATATATACATACATTACTCCATATATATATAGTGTTCATGAGTTTATGTTACAAATATACAATACCGCTGGGTGGTGTATTGGTGCATGATAAGGCAGATGTGGTATCATGTTTATATTCTAGAAGCACAGCTAAATGACATGACATAGGATATTTCTCTTCCGGCCCCCAACATGGCGAATAGGCATTTGAACCGTTAAGCCTCTGGAGTGTTTATTGTTTTGGCTACTGTTTTCAGTCACATTTTCCTCATGTTGGACTGGTAGTGCATGGTTCCGTCACCCTGATACAGAGTTGAGTGCGACATGTGAGCTGTGAATTTTGTTTGAAATGTTTTTACATCTGTCCGTGGTTGTTGTAGCGTGAACTGCATGTTCAGAATGATGGCGCCCAGCCTGTCCCTTGGAATTGACTGGATTGCCTTTTCGGTTCACGAGTACATGTTTCTCGGACACTCCTGGGGGTCGTTGCTGGAGCTACGGTGTTCATGCTTTGTGTGATGCTTTCAGCGGACTGCCCTGCCAAAAGGGACTGAGCCATATGGGATAACTCTCAAGGCAATGATGTCAATCTTCTCGACTTCTAATGCAGTAATGTGTGGCTGCTGGTTTTCTAGTGACTGCCGCTTCCATCAACAATGAACTGTATTTTCCGTGGAGGTATTTTGTGTTAGCATTCTGACGGTGGCATTATGCACAGTATACCTGTGCGGGCTTGTTGGCTTGTCGAGACTCATGTCTATTCCACTTGTCATATGGGGCAGCAAGGAGCATTTCATGTGATATTCACTGGCACAGGAACAGAGCATAATGGGAATGACCCGTTGCCGTGAAGTTGGAACCGCGACTAACTAACTAACATAGAGAGAATGATGCGGAGGGGAGTGGCCAGAGGATCAGGCCGACACTCAGTATTCTGAGAAAAGACCAGACAGGCACATAAACTGCAACTGGTGCCATTACTATTGGGAATCTTCACTGGCTGTTGAAGGAAGATGGGTTTGGAGAGTATGTGGTGAGTATTGTGATGTCAGTTCTTGACTCGACTCAATGTAACTCTCTGTTCCATATGACGTAAAATGTGCTACTTGAACGTGCTTGCAGGCTTGTGCTGGAGACAACTTCTACAATCATCCCCAAGCACACTACGCTGTTGACCCACGACATATGGTCCTGCTCAAGGGCTACCAGTTGCAAGGTGAGCTAACGTACATATGTTAGTGTCTTCTTTCATGTCTGAGACTATATAACGCCCATGTCATGGTCTCTATGTGTGTCTTCATGGTGTCCGAGACTGCTGTTGTACCATTATCTTGGTCTGTATGTAATGTTAACCTACATCGTATGTCATCTATATGTGTGACCTGTGGCGTACTGTCCTCTCACTTATTAAATAATTTTTATTTTTTCATTTGCTCGTTTTGAACTCAAGCGTAGTTTATACACGTGCTACTACTTCTTGTGCACCGGACTGATTTTTGCATGTGGATTGGTTTTCCCTATTACCAATGTCTCTCACCATTAGGTGAACCCTCTCCAATTTCTGAGGTACTTGTAGTTTACACCCCCTAGTCAGGGATGAGAAGTCAAAATTTTAGTCTAACTGACCGGTGTAGGCATTGAACCCGCTACCTCAGCATCAGCACACCGGAAGTTTAAGAGCAAGCACCCTTATCCATTCGGCCATACTGACTTCCACATAATATTTAATATCATCTGTTGTCTTGTTTGCATCTCCTGTGATGCCCTGTTGTAACAAACCTTTATCCATTTACAGAACGTTCCATCAGTCCTAAAGGAGAGAAGGAGAAAGAACAGATCAATGGTAAGATTTTTGTTGTAGAAAAATCTTCTAGTTCTTAACATCACACACATCACTTCAAGGGGCTGATAGTCTTGAGTATTCCACACACCACTTCTGATTGCAGATTAAGAGTAAAGTGGCATGTCAAAATCACCAGAGGGGGAGCTCGTGGAGGGAACGCCAGTGGATCCAGAGGTGAGGTACATATGATGATGCTGAATAGGACACATTGAACAAATCTGAGAATAGTTGAGTTGAGCTAAGAACCCGACATCACTGCACTCAGGATATTTCCACACATGCTCCATCCCTTGTTCAACAGCCAGCCAAGAGTCATATTGCTAATGGTTCCTACCGCTATTTGATTGAAAGTTCTCCTGGTCTTCCCTTTTAGTTTTGAGACTGTCCAGAACCCCTGCCAATCCCCCACCATATCATTCTCTCCACATACGGGTTCTCAGTCTGTTTCACCACTTTCTCCACCTGGTCCCACAGGCACCTGACCACCTCTCCCTTGTCTATAGGTAGTCTACCAGAGAGGTGCAGTCCCTGCCAGCCTGTCAGCCTGTTCATCCCCCCTCATGGCCAGGGCAGAAAATCCATGCAATTCCCACAAACTGTGACCTATGAAGAATAGTATAGCTAGAAAACCCTTTGTCTGGAACCCGCAGGGCAGATGAAGTAGGGGAAGAGCTGAAAATACATGAAGAAGAGAATTTGAGACTGATGAATCATATGGGGAGGACAAGAGTGGAGCTGAGTGTGCTTTCACAAACCACATCTCCGCAATGTTTTCTGATAGGTATTCCTCCTTGCATTTTGACCTATGACAATGTGATAGTCCTAAAACTTCACATACCCACATCCTAAAACTTCACATACCCACATCCTTAACCCTTTACAGGGCACAGGTTTTTCCAATTTCTAACTCTAAACGGGCAAGATTTTTGAGGGTTTTAGTCAGATTTTAGGTGATGTTAGTAAAAAGATCATAACTAAGTTGTTAGTGAATGGATTTTAGTGAAATAAAGAGCAAAATGAAAAGAAATGCATGCAGATTAATAATTGTACTCACATGTCATATGAATAATCCAGTCTTGTTGGTATAATCCACATATGAACACAAATATTTACAAAATATTACACATTATTTGTGAGTGTCAGTCATATATACACTATGTACAAACACTGCCAACTGCTCACTGGGCTCCAAGATGCTGGGGAAAACAAGTGTCCCTACAGTAGTTCACTTGGCACACATCACAGCCATATGAACTTTCAATGGTTCGTCCTGCAGGGGTACGACGTTTGGCGTGTCTGCACGCTGAGCAGGCTTTCTTCCTGCCCTCAAACCTCACGAGCTTGTGGTTGTGGACACTTTCTGGGGCTACTACTGCTTGGCCTTTCCTCTTTGATGCAGCCTTCTTCCTGCTGGAGAATCCTGCGATTAGTTGCTTAGATAAATCCACACGGAAGTCCAGAAGGGCGTAGCGTTTGCTGGGCTTTGCTGCGGACTGCTCGAACAGGATGAATGCATTGTTTATGCATGAATCGAAGACAAAACTGAGGAGGTAGCGCCAGTATTTTCTGCACTTCTTCAGTGTAGAGTAATACCCCCTCATTTGATCTGCCTTGTCCACCCCTCCCATGCATTGGTTGTAGAGTTTGATGACAGCAGGGCAGGACACAGGCTTTCTGGTGCGAGTGTGCCGGTCCCTTCGCTCAACAGTGTCCAATGTGTGTGAGGTATTGTTGGAGAGCATGAAGACATCTCTTTTATCATGCCACACAGTTGCAAGCAGATCCTCTTTCTGGAAGACTTGATGGTCCCCTTGCTTCATTTTTCTCTTTACTCTGAATGCCAGAGGCAGATCTTTCCGGTTCTTTCTTACAGTTGCTGCCGCATAAGTTTTCTCTTGGAGAAGGTTAGTAAAAATCCCAACTGACGAAAAAAAATTATCAAAATATAGATGATGATACTTTCCCAAAAAGGGGGCGGCAAGCTGCATCACTACATCATGGCCCAGTCCATGCTGAATGGCACCATCTGTCTTGCCACGGTAAACAGAAAACTGGAGGAGGTAGCCAGTTGCTGACTCGCAAGCACACCACACTTTCATTCCCCATTTTGTTGGCTTGGATGGCAGATATTGTTTTAGTGCATTCCTGCCTTTGAATGGCACCATTGCCTCATCAATGGAAATTTCCTTCTTAGGGCTGTAACGTTGTAAGAACGTCCTATTAGCCATGTCAATGAGAGGCCGAATTTTGTGGAGGCGGTCACTGCCGTCAGCTGTGTTGTTGTCAGCCACATGTAAATATTGCTCCAGCTTCTTGAATCTCTTCAGCGGCATCACATTCTTCACACCTGGCACTCCCAACATATCATCTGTAGACCAATACAATTCCAAACGAGGAAGATTGTGGATCCCCAATAATATGAGCAGACCAAAATAGGCCTGCATTTCGGTTGCGTTTGTTGGAACCCAGCCTCGATCATCTATTTGTTCGATCTTTTGCCTAGCATACACATTTGTTTGATCGGCAATCATTTGAAACGTTTGCTCCTCAAAGAGTTGAAGAAAGAATGCACGCTGAGAACGATCGTCAGTTGTTAAGTTGACGCCAGTTTCTTCACGAAATTCTCCGATATTCAATGTTGTTGTTGTGTTGCTCCAACCGTTTGCGTCGCGAGACGGCCCCGCCCGACTTATTTCAGCGACATTTTCTGATTCAGATTCACTTTCTTCAAAGTCCGAAAGATCTGAAGTGTGCACGCTGCACACGCTAATATCACTGAGATCCAGTTCCGATTCGTCGTCATTTTCGTGCGTTTCAATGTCACTTAAATTGAACCCATCAAAATCGCCGCCATCGCTTGAAGAATTGAGGAATTCCATTTTGAATAACAACGCACAAAATTCCCGAAAACTAATGAACTATCTGATCAAATTTAACGAAAACACTTGCAAACGTTACCCACGCTTTCACTCTATCAGCAAGACTGGTAGAAAGGAACAGGAAGTCTCGGAAATTCGCGAGATTGCATTTTTAAAATGACTAGTCCTCAAAGACGCGATTAGGCGTTATGCCCGTTTAACGCATCGAACGCTATCAGGCGATATGCCCGTTAAAGGGTTAAACTTCACATACCCATGTCCTAAAGCTTCACATACCAACTTCCGAAAACTTCACATACCCATGTCCTCAAACTTCACATACCCACGTCCTCAAACTTCACATACCCACATCCTAAAACTTCACATACCCACGTCCTAAAACTTCACATACCCACGTCCTCAAACTTCACATACCCACATCCTAAAACTTCACATACTCACGTCCTAAAACTTCACATACCCACAGCAGGTTTTTCTACGGAACTTTGTAAATAAAATGTATTGATCTAGATTTATGAAATTTTTTTTTTTTTAAATTTTAAAATATTATATAATTGACTTAGAATCGTTAAATTGTTGTTGTGTAGCTAGGTATATAAAATGTCGTTGTAACTGTTAGTGTACTGCAAACCATTTGATGTGGCATAGTTCACTCATAAACTGATTTGATAACTCACTGTACAGGGGTCAGTCTGGCAGGACTTGGTCAACCCTTGGTGGGCTAAGTCCACATACATGCACGGTGGTGATGCATTCATAACAGTTAGTTGCATATCCTTTACTGGATGCCGCAGTCAGCCCCAGCATTTTTGGACTGTTTGTGTTTCATTCGCAACTTTACGTTCAGTAGTTTGCCATTGCGCTCTGAGTGGCCGGCAATCATACCTTTGTATGGTAACCAACGCAAGGTGGGTCTGCTGCCAAATCGGCCACAGCTGTGTTTCGAAGCAGTATGTGGGATTACAAATTGTGTCCGTAACGTGTAAATCCATGCCTACTTACAATTACCCCTTCTATATTCATTACTTGGAATCACCATTTTCTACATCCATAACTACTTGGAATTATCATTTTTTACATCAATACCTTCTTGGAATTACACTTTTCTAAATCCATGCCCACTTAATTACCCTTTCTATATTCATTACTTGGAATTAACCTTTTTTTATATCCATATTCACTTGCAATAACCCTCTTCTACATCCATAACTATATGGAATTATCCTTTTCTACATCCATAACTATATGGAATTATCCTTTTCTACATCCATAACTATATGGAATTATCCTTTTCTACATCTATAACTACATGGAATTATCCTTTTCTACATTCATAACTATAAGGAATTATCCTTTTCTACATTCATAACTATATGGAATTATCCTTTTCTACATCTATAACTACATGGAATTATCCTTTTCTACATCCATAACTATATGGAATTATCCTTTTCTACATCCATAACTATATGGAATTATCCTTTTCTACATCTATAACTACATGGAATTATCCTTTTCTACATTCATAACTATATGGAATTATCCTTTTCTACATCTATAACTACATGGAATTATCCTTTTCTACATCCATAACTATATGGAATTATCCTTTTCTACATCCATAACTATATGGAATTATCCTTTTCTACATCCATAACTATATGGAATTATCCTTTTCTACATCTATAACTACATGGAATTATCCTTTTCTACATTCACAACTATATGGAATTATCCTTTTCTACATCTATAACTACATGGAATTATCCTTTTCTACATCCATAACTATATGGAATTATCCTTTTCTACATCCATAACTATAGGGAATTATCCTTTTCTACATCCATAACTATATGGAATTATCCTTTTCTACATCTATAACTATATGGAATTATCCTTTTCTACATCCATAACTATATGGAATTATCCTTTTCTACATCTATAACTAATGGAATTATCCTTTTCTACATCTATAACTACATGGAATTATCCTTTTCTACATCTATAACTACATGGAATTATCCTTTTCTACATCTATAACTATATGGAATTATCCTTTTCTACATCCATAACTACTTGGAATGACCTTCTTCTGTATGACAGCCATAGAAGCATGGTTGCACAGCGTGCTGGCCTGCCAGCCCAGAGATCGTGTGTTCGAATCCCCTTCAAGCTGAGGCTGTTTATTCCCCAACCCAGGTCACACCAGTCTGCAGTAGGTACCAGTGTTCTGGGAAGCAAAGTAGGTCGGCGCGGGCTATTGACCACGTCACGCGTTGAGTGCCAGTTGATCTACAAATATAGGGGCCCTTCACTCTTTGTTTTTACTGTTGTATCAAAACCTAGTTAGTTAGTTAGTTGACAGATCATCCTCATTGTACGTCGAACCATTCAGTCCATAAGTGCTCGGATCCCCTCCGCAGTAAATCCCACAGCATGTAGTGGCTCACGTCACCAGTTCTGTGTTGGTTTATTAATCTTCTGTGACTTCCTGCATAGTATTCTTGTTTGGCCACCTCTCTTTTAACTTGCTACGTGACATTTTTTTTTTTGCATATCCTTTTTACAGAACATTGTTGTCAACACCAGCATTTTACTGCTGTTGTTAATGTCTTGGCAAGTTTATGTTGAGTAGTTTGCCATTGCTTTCTGAACGACTGGCTCCCATACCAACTCGTTAAAACCCAGTGCAACACAGCCTGCTGCAAATCGATCGCAGCTGTGTTTCGAACGCGGGTAAACGGGATTACAAATTGTGCCCGCAAGCCCTTTGCCATCCATGGAGATCGGCCACTTGACATTACCCTTTTTATATCCATACGTTTTGCAAATTACTTTTTGCTTATTGTATATTATTTGCATCCATAAGTACTGACAATTGCATGTTTCTTCAACTATACTTTGAATGGGATTTTATACGCCCTACCTATTAGAGGTTACAATTTCCTGTGTTATTGCTGATCTGTTAAATCTGTACATCTGTACCTGCTTGGGGTTAGGGGTCATGATAGTTAGCGCACTTGCCTGTCTGGGCAGAAGTCTGAGTTCAGATCTCAGCAGGAGCAGGGTTATTTTCCTGGTTGACCCAACCGCATCAAAATGGGTACAAGACAATTTATTTGAGAATTGTTTGGGAAGGAAAGGTGTTAAAGAGAGGAACTGTTCATCTCATCCCACTTGTGGAGGCCTAGCACTTCATGCCCCAGTTGCAGAGTCTGTTAATCTACCTTGTACTGTCAGTCAGTTTCACATATACTATGTTTGGTCTCTCATTGTAGTGCCCAGTCCTTCCCTGGTCACGGATGTTGGAATTGGAAAGACAGACACATTTAAGAAGCCACTTATTCAGACAGGTGAGTAGCAGCCGACTCATGTCTCTTTCTGTACCACACAACACAGTGTTTGGTCACTACCACACAACACAGTGTGCGGTCACTGGTCACTGTACCACACAACACAGCATGTGGTCACTGGTCACTCTGTACCACACAACACAGTGCGGTCACTGGTCACTCTGTACCACACAACACAGTGTTTGGTCACTGTACCACACAACACAGTGTTTGGTCACTACCACACAACACAGTGTGCGGTCACTGGTCACTGTACCACACAACACAGTGTTTGGTCACTGTACCACACAACACAGTGTTTGGTCACTACCACACAACACAGTGTGCGGTCACTGGTCACTCTGTACCACACAACACAGTGTTTGGTCACTGTACCACACAACACAGTGTTTGGTCACTACCACACAACACAGTGTTTGGTCACTACCACACAACACAGTGTGCGGTCACTGGTCACTGTACCACACAACACAGTGTGCAGTCACTGGTCACTGTACCACACAACACTGTTTGGTCACTGGTCACTCTGTACCACACAACACTGTGCGGTCACTGGTCACTCTGTACCACACAACAATGTGTGGTCGCTGGTCACTCTGTACCACACAACACAGTGTGCGGTCACTGGTCACTGTACCACACAACATAGTGTTTGGTCACTGGTCACTACCACACAACACAGTGTTTGGTCACTGTACCACACAACACAGTGTGCGGTCACTGGTCACTGTACCACACACCACAGTGTGCGGTCACAGGTCACTCTGTACCACACAACACTGTGTCATCACTGGTCACTCTTTTACCACACATCACAGTGTGCGGTCACTGGTCACTCTGTACCACACAACACTGCGTGCGGTCACTGGTCACTCTGTACCACTCAACACAGCATGCAGTCTTTAGTCACTGTACCACACAACAGCGTGTGGTCACTCGTCACTCTACCACACAACACTGTGTGCTGTCACTGGTCACTATATACCACTCAACACAGCATGCGGTCTCTGGTGACTGTACCACTCAACAGAGTGCGGTCACTCGTCACTCTACCACACAACACTGCGTGCGGTCACTGGTCATTCTGTACCACTCAACACAGCATGCTGTCACTGGTCACTCTGTACCACACAACACAGTGTGTCATCACTGATCACTGTACCACACAACACAGCATGCGGTCACTGGTCACTCTGTACGAGATACGTTTCTGAACTCTTTTTGTCACAGGTTAAATTGCACTGTCATTGCCTTAAATAAATAGTTCTGTGACCATACGGCTTGTTTCTTTTGGAGAACCGGCTCATTCACAGATACCTGGGGGAATTAAGTCTGTCATATTTTCATCTAACATCTATGTCTTTCTTATCCTTTCTATTTTATATGTGTGTGTGCATCTGTTTTTATGTATTTTTGTGTGAGTGCGTGCATGTCTGTACATTAAAAAAAATTGTATTTGAATATTATTTCCCACATTTCAGTGTTCATTTTCTTCTTATTTGTTGCATTTTTTTCCCCACTTCCTGGACTCCAATAGTATTTAATTTTGATGTTTGGATAACTGTCAGTTGAGTTGAGTCAAGGACCAACATTACAGCACTTGGGACTTTTTCAGTGTCTGCTCCATCGTACTAATGGTACCAACAGCAGTCGGATTATGTGTCCATCTGGCCTTTCCTCGGAGTTCTGAGTGTCAGCCAGATCCTCTGGTCACTGCCTGCAGTACCATTCTGTCCAGGCCGTGCTGATCTGTCTGTTTTTCCACACTATACACACGACCCCAAAGGGGCCTGATCATGTCTGCCTGATCATGCACCAATACCTCACCTCACCTGCTCGTTTCCCACCACACCAGCATGTCCTGGGGAAAAGAATCCAACAGATGCTCTCTATTTTTCATTTTGTGATTCTGAAATGAGTAAATAAATAGTCTGGATGGTGTGTGATTCTGAAATGAATGATTTAGATCAGTGGTTCTCAACCTTTTTTGGCCCATTCCCCCCTTCACCATATTTTCAGAACGCCATTCCCCCCCCCCCCCTTTCCTATCAAAAATTTGGCCTGTTCCCCCCTTCACCGTATTTTCAGAACGTCATCCCCCCCCCCCCCTTTCATATTTCCTATCTAAAAATCCCCTCACCCCTACACAGTATACGTAAAAGTGGAAGGCAAATGTAGTAGCATATACTAAAACAAGTCTAGACATCCACATAAAACATGATTTGTGGGTCTACTTACTTTATAAAATGAATTTTAGAAGGACGAGACATACATAACTGTAAAGTGTGAAGGGAAAAACTATGTCAAGTAATCGGTTCTTGTATTAACACGATCTTGAAATGGTCTTCATTCCCCCCCCCCCCCCCCCCCTGGAAACCGTGAAATTCCCCCCTGGGGGGGAATTCCCCACCGGTTGAGAACCACTGATTTAGATAGTCTGGAAGGCAAGCCAGCATGCAAAGAAAAAGCCGTATAGATTTTTAATGATACAGCTGCTGCAACTTTCAGCATGGGATCCTTTCGTTGGCATATGTCGAAATGTCTGGAGGGCAGATATGTTAATTCTGTAACTAAGTATACATGCGTGCATAGACAAACATGCAGAGAGAGAGAGAGAACAAACGAACAAACTTTATTTTCAAAGGGTTAAGAAATTGGGCACGCAGGCCCGTCTGGCATTCTGCCCATCTTATCTCTCTGCTCTCATACATTATTTCATTCATACATGCCTCATGAAACTAATGATAGTCAACAACAGAGACAATATGGATTAAAACACATGGAAAATGTGCAATAATCAATTGAGAGATAGGGATGGATGCGAACGAACGAACAAACTTTATTTTCAAAGGGTCATAAATTGGGCACGCAGGCCTGTCTTACATTCGGCCCTTCCAGTCACTCATCTTTTGTACATCAGCATCAATTATCTATTGTGCATGTTATACTCAGAATGGAAAAAAAAAACGAAAAACATTGTCAAATGAAAGTTGTGAGCACAATCCATATTACCATGTTATGAGACAGACAGGCAGCCAGACACACTTAACTCCCGCACATGCATAAACACATAAATACGTACTTACATCATTTACACAAACTCTCACAGTTATGCACCCACTTAATAACACACAAATACACACTCCCTCGCATACACGTATACTAATTCACTAATTCTTGACACCTGGGAGACTGCTGCACACTCCCTCACATACACATATACTAATTCACTAGTTCTTGACACCTGGGAGACTGCTGCTAAAGACTGTAATTTGTGGCGTACATCATTACATAAAAAAGTCGCTTAAAAGTTTTATCCCATATGGCTCGGTCTCTTTCCGCAGCGCGGAAAGCGTCGCACAAAGCACGAACTCCGTAGCTTTTAGCGACGACCCACAGGAGTCTCCGAAATATTTAACTCGTAAACCGAAGGGCACGGCCCGGAATCAAACCCACAACCTTCGGATCACGAGTCAAACGGATTGACTACTTCGCCACAGAGACTCCCTCATTACATAAGGGTGCAGTCACTTGTGAAGCAACCAGGACTGCAAGAGCTGTGAAGAAAAGGCTGGACAGAAAAACCACTGCAGGAGACCCTCCTCCTGGAACGTCAAACATTCTTTGCCCACATTGTCAAAGAACATTTCGAGCCAAAATAGACCTTATCAGCCATCTTAGAACTCACGGCTCCATACTTTCAACCCCACTGGATGAAATGAATGGTCATCATCATTCCTGATGGACAAACAACTAATTCACTTTTCCACTTTTCACATTGGGCAGTGGGGAGCGTTTTGTGTGATATTCACTGGCACAGGAATGGAGCATAATGGGGACGACCCGTTGCTGTGAAGTTGGAACTGCGACTAACTAATTCACAATCACAAACTCACTAACAAAATTTACTTATACATACATACATACATTCTCTCTCTCTCTCTCTCTCTCTCTCTCTCTCTCTCTCTCTCTCTCTCTCTCTCTCTCTCTCTCTCTCTCTCTCTCTCTCTCTCTCTCTCTCTCTCTCTCACACACACATAACTTATGAAAGGAATGAGAGAAGAAGGGCAGAATCTCAGACGGGCCTACGTGCCCAATTCTTAACCCTGAGAAAATCAAGTTTGTTCGTTCGTTCGTTGTTCTCTCTGGCCGAGTAGGTAGATAGACAGATACAGCAGACACGCATACAAACAACAGGCAGTCATTGCATATATACTTATTTTCTGTACAATCAATGTCCACAGGTTTACAGCAAGCGTCGCCGCAGCAAGGGATGCAGCAATCCCCAAATCCTGTACAGCCTTCGATGAACATCTCACAGAACAACAACACCCCATCATCCTTGCCTAACACGGGAAACATGTCCCCCATGGACTCCATGGTGGGGGCTCCCGGGGTACAAGGTGCTCCAGGCCTACCTGGCAGTGTTGGCAAGCCAGGCATGATGGTTCATGCAAGAGGCCAGGTGAGCCATGTGTCGGCTTTCTTCCGTTTTCCATTTCTCATTGTGTCTTGTGTCATGTGTGACTTTTAACCTGCTAGTGAGTGCATTGTCTGTCTGTGTCTGTCAGTCAAACTTCTTACCTACTACCAAACTCATATCTGTCTGTCTGTTGCTGTCAATCTGTCTGTCTATTATCTGGCTGTGTGTTCTGTCTATTGTTTCTCTTTATAGCCATATCATTGTACATTAATAATCATCATCAAGTGCCCTGCCAGCTGGAAGTTCATGTTGCCAGTACTAAGGACACTACTTTGTGAAGTTAGCAGTCAGCATAAGGTCACCATACCTTGGATACCATCCTACTGTGGAATACCCGGAAACGACAGAGCTGATTGATTGGCTAAGCAAGGAGCAAAAGAAGAACAGCCTGATGTGCCCATTACATACCACCAAAAGAAAAGAATGATCAAATCAGTCAGAAGGCTACCAAAACCTGCTCACGACGACTACCATTTTATGGACAGACCAGAACAAGTCATTATTCTGCGCCTCAGAACAGGACACAATATATTACGCAACCATATGTATACAAAATTCAAGATTGGTGAATTAGCCATGTGCACATGTGGTTTGGCGTCGCAGATAGCAGAGCACATACTCCAAGACTGCCCAAACTACAACATGTCTAGGCAAACCTTCTGGCCTACAGAGACAACAGTGGAAGATAAACTCTATGGATCAATGAGTGAACTAAGAAAGACTGTTAGATTCATACAAGAGACAACATTGCAGTTATAGACATCAGTTATCAGTTGGGGTATCTTCGTTGCACTCCGGACATGTCCATAGGTGCTCAGATCCTCCCCCCAGCATATGCATCAGCGTCCGGTGGCTAATAGTGCCAGTTCTGTGTTGGTTGACGAGGCGCTTTGTTTTCCCGATGTACCTCTCGCGTCTGGCTGTGCCGATTCTTACTCCCAGGTCTTTCATCCTGGAGAGCGATGTGGAATCACTGGCGTCAAAATCCTCTGTTCTCGCCATATCTTTAAGGGCGTTAATAACATCGGCACGATCCATGGGCTGGCCATCTACAGGGGGTGCAGAGCCAGCCAATTTATCAGCTCGTTCATTTCCCTCGACTCCCGCATGTCCTGGGACGAAGATGAAGGTGACTTTGCGGACAGCAGACTTCCGCAGCGACTCAGTCCACTGTCTACGTACAGATCCAGCTTCGACCTTCTGAATCATGCTCATTGAATCACTTAGTACACACACGTTGGTATAATGCTGTGATTCCAGCCATATGAAAGCCTGTGTAACTGCCATCACCTCCATCGTCATGCTGCTCGTGGTCATAGAGTGGGCACCACTGGATTCTTGAACGGTTTGGCCCTCTGAACGGGCTGTAAATGCCCACGCACTTCTCTGCTGCTTTACAACAGATCCATCTGTATAGATGAGCACTTCGGGGCTATCTGAGTGATCATAGATGAGCGCGTTAACCTCTGCATTGACAGCGGCAGGGTTCTGCTCTCTGCACCGTCTGTCGAGTGTGATAATGCAGGAGAAGGTACACTTAAAAGCTGGAGGCACCGGCACCCATTCCTTGCCGGGGTTGATACTGGTTAGACTGCAGACCTGTCCGATGACATCTTCCGCCCGACCCATCCATGATTTGCCCCTCTTTAGCCTGTCACCCTTTTCTCTGAATACAGCGTGATGCAGAGGGTGCTGCTCATCTGCATAGTTATAGACATATTTCAAGCGAATGAAAGAAGAAGAATGTCTCTCCACAGATCTTGGTCTCTGGTATTCTGGATCATCTCTGCTGATGATATTCCTCCATGCCACCGTCTCAGTCCATCCAGTATCATTTCTATTAGTCCACCTTTACCTCTCTTCCCTTTGATCTTTCCAATCATTACGTTATCCAAATCCTCTGTTCTCATCATATGACCAAAGACAGCTGTTTGTATCTTTCTTATTGTTGTATATAATGTTCTAGTTTCATTCAGGCAATCATCATTATACTTTGGCAGTCAAAGGAATTCACAACATTCATCTCAGGAACCACATCTCTGTTACTTCCAAATTCTTCCTGGTTTGTTCATTTACATTCCAGAACTAACTGCCATACAGCAAAATATTAACTATAACATAAGGAAATATACACCTGTCTTTGTAACCTAATCATGTAACTAGTCTCTCTTTATATCCAAGTCGCTTAATTTAATTCCCTACACAAACCAGATCATTATACTGTTGTCCATCCTGTCAAAGTATTGCACTTCTCTACTCTTTACTATGAAATTATTACATTCTTGTTTTTCATTATAATCACTTGATGTTGTTCTTGTCTCCTTTATATCCTTGTCATGTATTGTTGTCTTCCAATATAAGAATGTTATTTTTGCCTCTTTTTAACCAAATTACTGTTTGACCAAATCATTGTACTTTTGTATTAGTCTATAACCTCATCAATGTACTCTTGATTCTCTGACATTCATTGCTTTTTATAAAAGAAATAATTTATGGATTAAAATAAAGAGGCAGTTTTCAATAAACAGATGAAAACCGTAAATTGTTAGAGAAAATTGATGTAGACAGTCAAGATTTTGGGGTTATTTTATGGGGATAAATAAACTGGATGACAATAGGCAAACTTGAATGAAAAAGAGTGAAAGGAAGACAAAGAGATGAATACTTAGTGGTATGTCCACATTATATAATCAGGATAAGAACACATCCTGATCTAAAACTGACTGTTACATAAGATAGTGAGCTATAACCATGCATGTTTATCTCTGTCGCACATGATGACGATCATATTTATGTCTTCCATACAAACAGATCATGCTATTTTATCTTTTTCATATACCAGGTATTTGTAAAGTCTGTATGTAGAAAAAATTTGAAAAATGAAGTACATGATGTCATCCAAAAATGTGCTTAAAAAACTCATTAAATTAGTTGCAACAGTCACTGATATGGCTAATGCTTATTTTGGAAAGTACCAATGAATAATTCATTATAACAGGTGTTGGAAATGTCCACCAAGACATGGCTGCACACGTCTCTTATTATTAAATACCTTCTGCAATGTGTCTGTTGTTTATCAGGAAATCTTGCTATACATCTTTGAACAACCATCCATGTGTATCAATCGCCATTTCAAAATACTTGTTCAACCCAAAAGATTCTTTCTTCCGTTGATAACACCATTCTGTTTGAAGTACAAAGAATGACTCCAGAAAACGACAGCTATTCGCTGCGTATTGCTTCACGTCAGACTGTGGAACACACTTTTTATGACATCATGTAATTCATTTTTCAAACATGTTCTACATACAAAATGTAGTGAGACTTTACAAACACCCGGTATAAACAAGTCATTTTCTTGATCATTTCTGTAGCAGGGCCCCAAGTTACAAACACAACCCACGATGGCAGGACCAGGCAACATCATGTCACAAATGGTTAGTTGTTGTGTGCTCGTCCTCAGTGTTCTTCTTGTCATTTGTGTTGTTGTCAAATGTCATTCACCACATTTATTTGTCACTATTATTTTGACTACAGTTAGTTAGTTAGTTAGTTAGTCAGTCATGGTTCCAACTTCACGGCTAAGGGTCGCCACATAATGCTCCATTCCTGTGCTGGTGAATATCACAAAATGCTCTTCACTGCCCCATGTGAAAAGTGGAACAGACCAGAACTTGACAAACCAACAGACTCAGTAATGTAGCAGGGTGACAAAACCATACACCACCAGTCCAACATGAGGAAAATGTAAGTAAACCGTAGCCACAAGAATAAACACACCAGAGACCTTAATGGCTCAACCGCCTATCCTCCCTGTTGGGGACCGGAAGCCATATATGAACTCCAGTCAGGCATTCAACTGTGTTCAACATCAGAAGAGACCATCACCCAAAGATCAATCTCTGTAGCTCCAGCGATGATTCTCCAGAGAACTATTTCATCATCACTACTGAAGAAACTTGTGGCTTTTGAATTTACGTTATAGAAAGATTCTTAGAATACCGTGATTTAAGAAAAAAACATCATGTTGCCATTTGACAAGATCTGAACATTGAAGAAAACTGGAGTGCCATACCTCTGAAGTTGGAGTGGGTTCGCCTGATAACGAGGGACACTGTTAATGGGGAAAGCTAATCCACACACAAAATTCTGTTCAGCACTATTAGAATAGTGTGTATGTACTACGCTTGAGTTCAAAGCGAGCGTGCACCAAAAATACTGCAGTGCCAGATATTTTTGGGGGCATTATTTCACTTTATTTCCATCAAATGTGTTCTGTTGTCGAGTAGTGACTGGCCATTTGGCTAAGAATGCATGGGCTCTCATGCGGGAGACACAGGTTCGAATCCTCTGTAAGGTGTGGATTTTTTTCTGTCGGGGGCAGAAAGAAAGCTTTAACCTGCACAGTTCGTGGTGACTGCACTAGCCAGGTGGCCTTAATTCCTCAGGCTCAAGACCCCTCCTGTCCTACCTGCAAAGTACTATAGGCAGTAGATGACAGATAGATGATAGTGACCTGTTCCTGTGCATATCCACGTTTCTGAAGGTCTTTGTTTTTCTAATTGTTGGCTCTTTTGTCCACACTGCAGCATCACCGGTAGTGTTGAGTATAGATGGCACTAGACTTCTCATTGTTGGTTATTGTGTGTCTGTAGATGATAAATTGTCTGTAAATGATAAGTCTACATTAGCTATGCTTCACTATCACCATGTACTGTCTCATATGATTGTGTGGTTGTTCCAGTTGTGCTAGGTTTAACGTCACAAAAACCTTTCAGAGAATTTTGGTTGATTGTGTCTTTTTGTGTTTTTACTACAGACTTCTCGTCAGCAACAGATGCCGCAAGATCCCAACTTTATGAGTAAGTATAGAAGTGGCACATCAGACATTTATTAATTTTTGTCCTTTTCTTATGATACCACAAGGCACAAGAGGAACATGATGAGATGAGAGGTATCATAGTCTAGTTACATATGTTGTTTTGTTTTTTTTTTCTTTTGCGTGGGGAGGGGTGGGGGAATCGCACGTTTTGCACTGGACTGATTTTTGTGTGTGGATTTGCTTTCCTTATTACCAGTGTTCCTTGCCATCAGGCGAACCCACTCCGACATCTGAGGAATTTGTCATTTACATCCCCAGGTTAAGGACAAGAAATCAGTGTCCAACTAACCAGCATCAGCACGCAGGAAGTTTAAGGGGAAAGCGCTCTTACCCATCCGGCCATGTTGATCCTCTGTTTTATTTTTAAAACCTTTATTTCGTACACAGCTGTATTTACTACAATGAGCATTACATGTTTTTCCATTACGTTTCCGAAGACAACAAATGCATTCATATACACATATGATAATATGACATTCATGGCATGGTGCAATTACCTACACATTACTTGATGATGATGATGGAATGACCATTTCTCTTGTGCATACTAAAATCTTTCAGTAGAAATTCTTTCATACTCCAAGCATTCTCATTCACACATAGTTTTTTTTTTTTTTTTTATTTAAACAAGTTTAACAGTATCACTGAATTAATCACACATTAAACATTGAAACCAGTGCCCCATTTTGCAAACTTCATTTCTCCATCGTTGGCCATTTTTGTTTCGTCACTCAGTGAGACAATCCAACATGGGAGTCAATAATCAAGGAATGTTGGGTAACCAGGGACAAGGTAACGTCGGCATGTCCACCTCCGGAAATGTCGGCATGTCTTCAGTTGTGGGAATGCCACCTGTAGGCAACGTCGGAATCAACTCTATGGGCAACGTGGCCATGTCGTCTGCTGGACAGATGAATCAACACCTCCCGGCCGGAATGACTTCCCAAGTAAGATATACATAATGTATTTCTGTTTACTTCCCTTTGTTATGTTTCTTGTGTGTTTGCTTCCCTTGATAATATTTGAATAGATATGTGTTATATTTTTTTCTGTTTCGTTCGCTCGCTTTTAACTCAAGCGTTGTCCGCACTGGGTTGATTTTTTAGTGTGGGCCAGTTTTCCCTTTTACTCTTGTCCCCCGCCATCAGGCAAACCCACTCCAACTTCTAAGGTACTTATAATTTGTCCCCCAAGTCAAGGACGAGAAGTCCACATTTTAGTCCCAACTTACCTGTATAGGGGTTGAACCCGCTACCTAGTCATCAGCGTACCCGAAGTTTAAGAGCTAGAGCTTCAATCCATTTAGTTTCTAAACTCCAGTGATCAGTACTTATTGCAGATGATATTCGTTACTTCCTCTTCTTCCTTTTCTTCTTCGTCAACGTTTCAGTCTAGCTGACCTATGTGGGGAGAGAACCCACTACCCTGCTGTAAGCCCTTGGGAGTTTAAGAGTAAGGACTCTTAACCTTTCAGCCCAGCGACTTCCAGATGTGTGATGTAATTACACAGCTTTGACGCGGATTAATTCAATCCCTAAGTAGATTTCATATTTTCTGTATTACACGTGCTTTCTTGGTGAGCTAGCGAGCACTAACACAGTGTTGGCAGGTTATTTGTTTCACAGACAGAAGTTCTTCTCATGTAACTGATTTCTGTGTTCTCCTACTGGGAGCATTATACTTTTAGATCTCCTAACTGATTGAGTGCCATGGGATGATCAATCATCTTAAGCGACTTTCTGTATCTGCCATAGGATGATCAATCATCTTAAGCAACTTTCCACAGCTGCCATGGCACACCCCTACTTCCCAAGGTCCACCAGCCATTTTTGTGTGGTCCAGACTTACTGTTTATTTGCCGCAGAATCTGTTAATAACAAACATGATTACTAGTTAGTGGGAAGCCGTAGTGGCTAGACACTCATCTGCCAGTCCGGTGGTCGTGGGTTCGGTCTGTATCGGAACGGATTTGGATTTTACAATTTAATTGGGTCAGCCCACACTAAAATGGGTGCTAAGAAATGTAATGGGAAGTAAAGGGGTCGGCTTGATACTGTCCACATCAATCAGTTGGTTTATACAGAAAATATATGTAGGCCATGTACCCAGAGTGCCGTAAGCCATCCTAAACTGACTGCTCAGTCATCCTAAACTTACTGCTCAGTCATCAGACTGCCTCGTTCAGACAACGGGTGCAGTTTTTTGAAGATTCCTCGGATTGTCTCTGGAGCTACGGAGTTTGGGTTGTGTGTGATGCTCTCAGCAAGCTTGTCATTCTGCATAGAGAGAGGCTAAGTCAGATTGAACAGATCCGGTTTGGAGTCCGAAATCGAACCCACAACCTTCAGAGTGTGAGACAGGTGGCTTAACCGCTTCACCTGAGAGACTCTGGTGGTTCCATGTACGGCAGTTATCACCATCATCTGAACTGCGACATTAACAGTACCAGAAGACATGTTGGACTGGCACAAGGTAATGGTCACACTGGGTCATGAGTGCAGAGAATGAGCAGCAGGCCACACAGAGTTTGCTGTGCAACAACTGATCCAGGGCAACACATCAAGGTAACATAGTGATCTACGCCAATGGGTCAGTGGTAAGAAACAGCTGGGGTTTCATTGCCAAGGCTAATGGACAATGCATGATAAAGGAGACTCTGGCATATGAGACTACAACCTTAAGCATGAGAATGGAGATGGAAGCAGTAACAGCAACCTTCCGATGGTTGGAGGAGACCGCTTTAACACACATTGTATTAAGTACAAATTCACTGAGTATGCTTAGTAAGGTGGAGAAAGGAATGTTTCGAGTAGAATGGCTTCCCTTGCTTTAGAGGTCACAGATTGTGAGAATTGTAGGGATTTTTGGCCCTGGTCATGTGGGAGTTCTACAGGGAGTGCTGGCAGGAAATGTACCTATCAGTGGTAGATTACCTATGGATAACGGAGAGGTGGTCATGGGCCTGTGGAACCATGTGGAGAAAGTGGTGAAACAGACTGAGAGCCTGCATGTGGGGTTGGCAGCGGTTCTGGGCGAATCTCGGAACTGAGAGACGCCCAGGAAAACTTTCAATCAGGTGGCAATTAGAAAGATTAGCAGTATGACTTTGCTGGCTCTTGAAAGAGGGGACGGAGCATGTGTGGGAATATCCTGAGCGCAGTGATGTCAGTTCTTAGCTCAACTCAACTCAGCTGAGATGCTTGAATACTGGTCTTACCCATCTCGCTTATTTCTGGGCTTTAGGTATAGGAGAACTGTTCAACACTGTCCCCTGGAGAAGGTACTTTGATATTTATAATATATATAGTTATATTATTAATAATTTAATTTATCCCAAAGCAATTTCTTGCTAAGGGCCTGTGTTGTGATAGGGCAATCACATTCTGTAGGCCTAAATGCAGGGAGGCATAAGTGGCAGATCTGTCCTTCATTTACCTGGCAATGAGTCTGTGTGTCGGACCTTCATCCAACCACACTCATAACATTATAAGAGCAGTTCCATATCACCTTCGTCAACACGCCGCTACAACCCTTATTAACATAAACAATAATGATATATTTTCTTTGTTGCATTTTTAGTTGTATTAGCTTGTGTTAAGTTACTGTTTGTTTCTTTAATTTGTTTTATTTGATGTTCAGTTTCCCATTTTATATTTATGTTTGCATAAAACTTTCTAACATTTCTTTGATTTGCATGCATTTTCCATCCCTCCCTGCCCTGCCTGGTTTTCGTTGCTGTCACCATTACTTCTAGAACAACATGATGATGTCTCAGGGCCCCAGCATGATCAACTCCATGCAGGCCGGAGGGCCCCAGGGCCCCGGCATGATCAACTCCATGCAGGCCGGAGGGCCCCAGGGCATGGGCATGATGCAGCCCGGCGGGGGTATGGCTGGCCTACAGCCCACGCAGCAACAGCTGCAACAGCAACAGCAGCAGCAACAACAGCAGCAGCCACCACAAGCTCAGCAGACATCACAGCAGTCACAATTTGCCCAACAGGTGGTTAGATCAGGGTGGCCAGTGAGGAGAATGAGATGAATATGAGTTTGATAGTAGTTACAAGCATTTATAGGGTAGGAGCCTGCAAATCCTGTGGCATATACTTCTTCTTCTTCCGTTCGCCTGAAATATGCCTATAACTGCAATGTTGTATCTTGTATGAATCTAACAGTCTTTTTTAGTTCACTCAGCGGTCTATATTGATCTTCTACTGCTGTCTCTCTAGGCCAGAAGGTTCGCCTGGATATGTTGTAGTTTGGGCAGTAGTGGAGTATGTGCTCTGCTGTCTGTGACGCCAAACCACATGTGCACGTGGCTGAGTCACCAATCTTGAATTTTGTATACGTGTGGTTGCGTAATCTATTATGTCCTGTTCTGAGGCGCAGAATAATGACCTGTTCTGGTCTGTCCATAACGTGGTAGTCTTTGGTGGCCTTCTGACTGATTTGATCATTCTTTTCTTTTGGTGGTATGTAATGGGCACATCAGGTTGTTCTTCTTGTGCTCCTTCCTTAGCCAATCGATCAGCTCTGTCATTTCCGGGTACTCCACAGTGGGATGGTATCGACTGTATGGTGACCTTATGCTGACTGCTAAGTTCAGAAAGTAGTGTCCTTAGAATTGGCAATTTCCCAGACAGGAGCGCCTCTATTACTGATTTTGCATCTGTCAATATCACCACAGGATGTGTACCATGTTTGGTATTTTGTAATTTCTCTGTTGCTATCTTGATTGCTTCAATTTCAGCATCATAGTTATGGCAGTACTTTCCTGTTGGAACTCTGGCCGTGTCCCTAGTATTATTTGGGTATTCTATGTACACTCCTGCTCCTCCATTTCAAACAGCATTTTGTGCTGACCCATCTGTGTAGACTCGGATCCAGAGGTCCTGTGGGTATTCTTCATCAAGGAAGCTGAGAGTGGCTGTTCTGCTCTGTTGGCATATACTAGTGACCAGTCCCCACTCCCAGACAAATCTGAGACTGAGTTGACACAGAACTCCATGTTGTCTAAAAAAAACTCCCCTCCGTAAATTAGGATTAAACCGAGTATGATAAACATATGCTCTACTTACTGTACCACCTTAACTTCCTTATGGGTCAGTTTGTAATTAAGAAAGCATCCATTTTATTCTGAATTGTTTCCATATTTAGTTCTCATTGTGTTATTTTCAGTAAGTTTGTATACATTTCTGTTACAATTATCTGTTGTTATTATTATTCTTTTCATTCGTTTGGAATCAGTGTCCGAAATTTTGTTTCCTGCGGGAGCCGTGCTGTCCTTGCAGGATTCTGTAGTGTTTGGCACCTACGCTTGTTTCCTGTAGCCATAGGGTTGTTTCATCCAGCCACAAAGTTAGATCTGTCTGAGCTGTATTTGGTAGTCTTGTAATGTGTGATCTGCATTTTGCCATCTTTGGTTGCTTCATCCAGCCACAGGGTTGCTTCATCCAGCTGCAGGGTTGCTTCATCCAGCCGCAGGGTTGCTTCATCCAGCCACAAAATAGATCTCTCTGAGCTGTGTTTGCTAGTGTTGTAGTATGTTTGACTCCTATTAATAAAATGACATCTGGCATGGCTAGTGGTGGAAAACATCAGGTTTGAAAGAAGTAAGTTCCCCCATCTCATACAGAGATAGCCTAGTATTTGTCCTCCAGAACTTTCTCTGATCTTTCTTCGTGCCTTAGCTGTGGCCAGGTCAGAGTCCTCACTGTATGATTATTTTATGAGGTCTTCCATGGCATGCTAAGTTCTCCAGAACTTGTTCATGTGTCACTGTTTTGTTTTCAGTCCAGTTGGTTCTTGCCATTTTCCAGAAAGACTCATCTCAAGTTTGTCATCACATGAATCCATCGCCCATATCTCACAGTCATAGACTATATTGGCCAGGGGTACATGTGCAGGACTGTTTTCTGTAGATGAAGTTGTCATTTTTGTGTGTTAAGGTTTGGTGTTTGTATCTAAATGCCTCTTTGTCATTGCAGATTTAATATCTGCCTCATATCCTGCTGCCAAGGTGGTGTCTGCTTCTGCTGCCTTTCATTTCCCAGTGGAGTATGGGGCCTCAAGCAACTCACTCCATCTCATTTCATCATCTCTCATCTCCTCATCTCATCTTATCTCATCTCATCTTTTCATCTCATATCATCTTCACATCTCATATCATCTCATCCCATCATCTCATCTCATATCTCATCTCATTATCTCATCCCATCATCTTATCTCATATCATCTCATATCATCTCATCCCACCATCTCATCTTCTCATCTCATCTCATACAGAGATAGCCTAGTATTTGTCCTCCAGAACTTTCTCTGATCTTTCTTCATGCCTTAGCTGTGGCCAGGTCAGAGTCCTCACTGTATGATTATTTTATGAGGTCTTCCATGGCATGCTAAGTTCTCCAGAACTTGTTCATGTGTCACTGTTTTGTTTTCAGTCCAGTTGGTTCTTGCCATTTTCCAGAAAGACTCATCTCAAGTTTGTCATCACATGAATCCATCGCCCATATCTCACAGTCATAGACTATAGTTGGCCAGGGGTACATGTGCAGGACTGTTTTCTGTAGATGAAGTTGTCATTTTTGTGTGTTAAGGTTTGGTGTTTGTATCTAAATGCCTCTTTGTCATTGCAGATTTAATATCTGCCTCATATCCTGCTGCCAAGGTGGTGTCTGCTTCTGCTGCCTTTCATTTCCCAGTGGAGTATGGGGCCTCAAGCAACTCACTCCATCTCATTTCATCATCTCTCATCTCCTCATCTCATCTTATCTCATCTCATCTTTTCATCTCATATCATCTTCACATCTCATATTACCATCTCATATCATCTCATCCCATCATCTCATCTCATATCTCATCTCATTATCTCATCCCATCATCTTATCTCATATCATCTCATCCCACCATCTCATCTTCTCATCTCATCTCATCATGTTCCTCTTGTACCTTGACTTGTCGAGGTGAACAGCGGGAGATTGCCCATTTATGGGCTTCATGTATTGAGATTTCCTTAGACTGTTATTCCCTCTGTCCATCATTTACGTGGTCGGCCTCTTCTTCTGGTTCCATCTGGTCTGTACATCATTGCTTGTTGTAGTATACTGTCAGTTGGTAGCCTAGCTATGTGGCCAAACCATTTTGCTTACTGTTTTTTTTTTCATAAAATCTAGTGTGCTATTACCCCCACTGTTTTCATTATTTCTCATTTTCTTTCTATTCTTGATACATTGAGTATTCTCAGGAATCTCATTTCCATTGTTGTAAGTTTTCTTTTCTCTTCTTCTGTCATTGTCCAGGTTTGGCATTGATAGCATAGAGTTGGTAGGAAGACTATATTGTAAAGTGCTTTTTTAAAGTATCTACTGGTGTATTTTTGTGCTTTAGTATTGGTGCCATTTGTTCAATGAGTTGGTTTGCCTTAATGCATCTATTCTCGATCGCATCTTCTGATTAGCCATTTGATGATATGATGCTTCCTAAGTACTTGAAGCTCACACCAAGCCATAAAAAACTTCTTCGTGAATGGTTGTGTTGTGCAACTGAAGTGTTCTACATACGGTGGTCAGTCTCACACCAACCCTTCTTAGTGGCCCTTGCAACAAGCAAGGTAGTTTACAGTGTTACATGCTTAGCTTCCTCCTGAGGTCTGGTAACACACGAGTGCAACAGACCTGGGTTCATTCACTCACCTCAGTGTCAGCCTGCAGCATTCTGTCATGTATGGCTCAAGTTAAGATCTCTATCACTGGAACAGACCCGGATACGTGTTAGCACACTAGTTTTATGATCACCTTACCATCCCACGTATGTATGGCTGTATCTGATTTAGTGTTTCCCTGGATATGTGTTGGCACACTACATGTATGAACACATCATCCCACGTATGTATGGCTGTATCTGATTTAGTGTTTCCCTGGATATGTGTTGGCACACTACATGTATGAACACATCATCCCACGTATGTATGGCTGTGTCTGATTTGGTGTTTCCCCCTGACCTTTTATGTTGAAGCCATGTGTAGTTGATGTTTCAGTCATAGTTATGTGTTTGTGTTTTCTAGCTTGGTTGCTGGTTTTATGTTAGTTTTATTTTGTTTCTTTTGTTCTTCATTTCTTGATTGTTTATACCTTTGGTGTTATTATTTAAGTTTATGGCAGAGTTAGGTTCCTTTGATTTTCATGCATGCTGTGAGTTGTAATTCCCTGATGTAAATTAAGAGCTTTTAGAGTTATTTGTATGTCTCCCAGTCTAATTTGTTCTTTATGTTTTTTCTTTCATCTCTCTCTCATCTCGGTATCTCATCTCTTTCTCTCTCTTATTTCTCTCCATGTGTATCTTTATGTCTGCCTTTCAGTCTCTCATATCTCTCTGTCTTTCTCATATCTCTGCCTCTCTATCACTCTGCCTGCCATATCTCTGCCTCTCTCATCTCTATCTCTCATATCTCTCTGTCTCTCATATCTCTGCCAGTCATATCTCTCTGCCTCTCTCATATCTCTGCCTCTCTGATACTTCTCTGCCTCTATCATATATCTCTGCCAGTCATATCTTTGCCTCTCTCATATCTCTCTGCCTCTCTCATATCTCTCATATCTCTCTTCCAGTCATATCTCTGCCTGTCATGTCTCAGCCTCTCCCATATCTCTCTGTATGTCTCACGTCTCTTTGCCTCTCTCATATATCTCTGCCAGTCATATCTCTCTGCCTCTCTCATATCTCTTCCTCTCTCACATCTTTCTGTCTCACTCATATCTCTCTGCCTCACTCGTATCTCTCTGCCTCTATCATATATCTCATCTCTGCCTCTCTCATCTCAATCTCTCTCATATGTCTCTGCCAGTCATATCTTTGCCTCTCTCATATCTCTCTGCCTCTCTCATCTCTATCTCTCAGCCTCTCTCATCTCTATCTCTCATATCTCTCTGCCAGTCACATCTCTCTGTCTCTCTCATATCTCTTCCTCTCTCTCATATCTCTTCCTCTCTCTCATATCTGTCTGCCTCACTCATATATGTCTGCCTCACCCATATCTCTCTGCTCTATCATATATCTCTGTCCCTCTCATCTCAGTCTCTCTCATATATCTATGCTAGTCATATCTCTGCCTCTCTCATCTCTATCTCTCATATCTCTCTGTCTCTCTCATATCTCTGCCTCTCTTTCATATCTCTGCCTCTCTCATCTCTCTGCCTCTCTCATCTCTATCTCTCATATCTCTCTGCCTCTCTCATATCTCTGCCTCTCTCATCTCTATCTCTCATATCTCTCTGTCTCTCTCATATCTCTGCCTGTCATATCTCTCTGTCTCTCTCATATCTCTCTGTCTCTCTCATATCTCTGCCTCTCTCATACTTCTCATCTCTCTCAGCCTGTCTGGCTCTCTCTGTCTCTTTTATCTCTCATTTCTCTGTCTGCCTTTTCTTTCTTGTCTCTCTCATATCTTTCTCATCTCTCTGTATGCCTGTCTCTCTCTGACTCATTCTCTCTAAATTTTCTCTCTGACTCTGTCATTCCTATCACTTGTCTCTCTCTCTCTCTTGCTCTCTCTTTCTGCTTTTCTCTCTGTCTCTCTCATATCTCTCTGATTCTCTGTCTTTGGCACTCTGTCTCTCATCTCTCTGTCTCTCATCTCTCTGTCTGCCTGCCTGTCTCTCTCTGTGTCTCATATATCTTTATGATTCTCATATCTCTATCTGACTCATTATCTCTGTTTCTCTCATATCTCTCTGTGACTTTGTCTCTCATATCTCATCTCTCTCAGACTGTCTACTGTCTCTCTCATATATCGCTATGACCCCCTCTGTCTCTCATATTTCTCTCTGTCATATCTCTCATCTATTCCCCCCACCCTTCTCTAGCATGCACAATTGCACATTGTCACACTGATACACTTTTATTTTTATCTTCACACACACAGACAACCACACACTGCCTCACTTACAACTCCATTCAAACACAGATACCCATTCCCTCTCAGTACCCCACCGCTGAAAACCGTTCTCTCTCTCTGACAGTCACCTGTATCTCCCTCCATTGTCACTGTGTGCTTTACCAGGTCTTTCTCTGTGTGCCCAGGGAATGCAGCCAGATTTCATGAGTGGACAGCAGGGTCAGAACCAGATGGTCAACATGGGTTCTGGACAAATGCCCATGGTTCCTGGACCAAGGGAAAGACGGGTCATATGGAGTGGTAAGTGGACAGCAGTTGCTCAAGTCAATTTTCTTATTAATGTTTCCTTAGAACAGTAAGAACTCTGCTTGAGTTCAGCATGATTTCAATTGTTCCTTGAAAACAACAAGGCATCACATGAGGAGAGTTAAAGTTGAAGCAAATCTTTCCCTCAGAACAATAGTAACATTAAGAAACGGTAGTTCTTTCGGAGTTAAAGTCTGTCACTCAGAACATTCAGACAACAAGGAGCACGCGTGTAGAGTTCAAGTTGTAATAGTTTACTTCTTCACAACAATCACACAGTGTCTGAGAATTATTAAAGTTGAAAAGAAAAATTGGGGTAGGTTTTCCCACTTTTTAAAATCTAACCAGGGTGGCGGACCTGCCCTTTTTTGATTTTCTATTCCTGTTCCTCATTGTTTGTTTCCCGCATCAGCTAGACCATATCCTGAAGCTATGCTTGCAGTCAATTCCTGTTAGATTAGTTCATTTGTTTTTATTTGGTTTCAGGTACCATTGAATATCAGGACAAAAATGGACAGAATCCCAGCCAGAGAAACGTGACTTTCATGCTCAACTGTAATGTGTCTGTTGATATTCAGGACTCTGACATGTGAGTATGTTGTTGTGTGTGTTTTTTTTTAAATTTGAATTTGTTGTTATTTATCAGAATATGTCCTTGACGTAGAAGAGAAAAGTCGAAAACACTAACGTCGATCCCAAAACTCTCAGATTCACAACCCTAAGTCAAGGCAACTCTACGACCCAAGGTATAAGAGGAAAGAGCAGTGAAGTAGAAGAGGGATGAGGTAGAAGAGGAAAGAGGAGTGAAGTAGAAGAGAAGTGGGGTACATGAGGATGTGGTAGAAGAGCAGTGAGGTAGAAGATGAATGAGGTAGAGTAGGGATGAGGTAGAAGAAGAGTGAGGTAGAGGAGGGATGAGGTAGAAGAAGAGTGAGGTAGAGGAGGGGTGAGGTAGAGGAGGAGGGATGAAGAGTGACATTGAGGAGTGAGGTAGAAGAGTGAGTTAGAGAAGGAAGAGGGATGAAGAGTAAGGTAGAGGAGGGATGAAGAGTGAGGTAGAGGAGGGATGAGGTAGAAGAGCAGTGAGGTGGAAGATGAATGAGGTAGAGGAGGGATGAGGAGTGAGATAGAAGATTAGTGAAGTAGAGGAGGAATGAGGTAGAAGAGGGATGAGGTGGAGAGAGATGTTAGAGTGTAACCAGGTAATGTTTCACCACAGCACATGGCGGGTTGGCTGGGAGGATGCCTGGGTTGACCATGTGTCCTCCGTGGCTTGTATGGGACAGGTGAAACTATCTATCTGGAACATTACTGGTTAATATAAGTACTGTTCTAGATAGGAAGAGCTTAATCCATCAAATCTGCTTTTTTTGGTTTTTTACTTCCAGTAAATCTGGATAACTTCAATTAAGGCTGGTAACAGTAACCTGATGAATTCATGTCAATGTTGATCATGATGCATGCTTTCAAGCAGATTGTGCTCACAATGTCGCTTGTCATCACCAGCTCGACTTTCAATCCATGCTGTTCCTGTCATGGACTCCAATCGACTGACTCGTTTCCAGAGTGTTTTCAACTCTTCTGTTCAATCGATGCGAGCAATCTGCTTGAAAGCATGCATCACATTCAAAACTGACATGAACTCACCAGACTCCAGTCAGCTGGGTTCTATTTGAAAATGGTGATCATTAGCAAAGTTGGTAACGAACTGGGCTGGTAATTTCTAGAGCAGTATTAGATGTGGGTTTGACACCTGGGCTTGTTGCTTGCTAGAGTGAGGGAGAGATTGACCACCAATTCCTCTTTACTCTCAAATCTACAAAATGTGATAGCTCTGTCACATCACCTTCACTCGGGAATGTTTCCTTTGTGACTTAATGAGTATGCTGAGGATTATAGAGATGGGGTGGGTCCGAAGACAGTGGTTGTTGTCTCTGGGACAATCACGGCTGACAAATATAGTTTCATTTTTGTGCCAGGGCATGCGGATGTACAAGGAAATTAGGCTTGCAGGTAAGGCTACTGTCGAGGGCGGATGAGCCATGGACTAGGCTGAAATACTGAATGCTCTGTGAGAAGTAAGTTGTTTGCGAGAACCAAGCGATGACTGTAAATCTACAACCATGGTGAGACTGCGAGAACTGCAAGTTAAAAGAGCTGTGGCCAAACAAGAACACCACGCAGGAAGCCAAAGAAGATTGATAAACCAACACAGAACTTGTGTTGTTAGCCACTATACGCTGCAGGATTTACTGAGGAGGGGATCTGAGCACTTATGGAATTAATGGTTCATTGCGCAATGAGGATGATCTGTCGACTGACTAACTAACTAACTAACTAACTAACTAACTAACACATCACGGGAAACTGCTTCTAGGCAATTGATCATTGTATCTGTTTGAAAATCTGTCTTGCAGAAATACCACGGACTGGCCACAGAAGCTGACCATTCAGCTGCTGCCACAGTCCATGCTGACCGGGCTACAGGCGCAGTGCAAGAACTCCAGACAGGTCTTCTTCCACTTCCCCAACAGCAACACTAACCCCAACCCTGAGGCCCTGAAGAATTTGTACACCCTGATGGGGCATGGATTTGTACGTATTTGGCTCGAGTGGTCGTCTGACATTTAACATCATACCTCTTTTTCTTTTTACTGTTAAAGGTTTGATTTGTAAGCTGTTGGCCATATGAGTTCTTTTATATTTAACCTTATACATCTTCAGTCTGTTGTTAACGTTTTGATTTTTAAGTTGTTGGCCATATGAGTTCTTTTATATTTAACTTTATACATCTTCAGGCTGTTGTTAAAATGTTTATTTGTATGTTGTTGGCCGTATGGGTTGTGGATATTTTTTTTTACTGTTAATGTTTTGATTTGTAAGCTGTTGGCCATATCAGTTCTTTTATATTTAACTGTGTACATCTTTGTTGCTGTTGTTAACATTTTGATTTGTAAGCTGTTGGCCATATGAGTTCTTATATATTCATTTTATTTACTGTTAAAGTTTTGATTTGTAAGCTGTTGGCGATATGAATTCTTTTATATTTAACTTTCTACATCTTCGTTCCTGATGTCACCATTTTCATTTGTAAACTTTGGCCATATGAGTTCTTTTATATTCAACTGTATACATATTTTGTACTGTTATTGTTTTGATGTGTAAGTTGTCAGCTATGTGGGTCTTTCTATATCAGCTCCTCTTGCCCTTGTGTATACTTATTCTGATATTTTTATTTGTTATATCTTCTGTGTCTATCAACATCATCATCCTAGCCTTGCCTAGTGGCATGGGTGATCATGCCTCTCCACAAATTGCAATCTCCTACGGCATTGATCAATTCGTGTGTGACTCCCTTCCATGCCATGACACAAGACTGTCAAAAATTTATCTCTCTGTCTTCCTCTATCTCTCTTTCCACAAATCTGTCCTGTTGTTACAACATGTTCCGGTTTTTGTCTTCTCATAACGTGGCCAAAAAAGGATGACTGCATCTTTCTGGTGTTGATAAGTTGTCTTTGCGACTTAGCCTCCCTGAAAATATCCAGATTGCTCATTTTGGCTGTAAAATTAATTTTCAGCATTCTTCCTTCTATAACCAAATCTTAAAGGTTCTAGGGATTTTCTTCAACCAGGATTTAATGCCTCATGTTATAACTGGTTTTATAGCTAAATTGCTACCTAAATAGGTGTGTGCATTATGGTCCCTGTCAATATCCCCTGCCACAGGATTGAAGATATAATGCAATACTACTCACTTGATGATGATGATCCAAAAGGGTTACGGCCGCAATTTGTAATCCCGCATACCACAGTTGAAACACAGCTATGATCAATTTGGCAGCAAACGCCTTGTGTTGGGTTTCGTACAGTGGTATGAGTGCTGGTCATTCAGACGGCAATGGCAACTACAGAACATAAACTTGCCAAGAAATCACAACCAACCAACAATTTCTGGGGTCGACTGCTACGTCCTGTAAAAAGATATGCAACTAAATTAATTTTATTATTGTATCACTTTTGAGAATACTCATTGTACATATCTATTATTGAGCATGAACACTATCGTATTGCCACCCTTTGTCATTTTTTGCGTGGTTGTTTTCATTGTGATGATTGGTCAATCCATTTATGTGACATGCTGTGCCTCACTCGTACAGGCTGGGTGTGTGAGTTTCCCTCCCACCTCGGACATCAGAATCATCCTGCTCATGTACAGTGCCAAAAAGAAGTCCTTCATTGGTCTCATCCCTAATGACCAGGCAGGCATCGTTCAAGGAATCAAAACTGTCATCACTCGTCATAGATATAAATCTGTAAGTATTAATGGCAACATTTCATCTTGTTTATTTTTGTACTGATTCATCATAATTTTGTCTCTGATTGTGGGTGTGAATCGTGGACAATTCGCAGTCAAGTGAGGAATTATATGGAAACTGTGGAGGTATGGTTTGATAAAATGATGAGAACACCATGGACAGACGGAAAGAGCAATGAAGATATCTTAGAAGAAGTTAACTCACAAAGAAAACGGGTTACTCACATCAGAAAAACAGCCGACATAATTGAGCTCCCAACCATATGAGTCTGCAAAAATATGTCCCAGAATGCACATTTTAAAATGTATATTGAGAAATAGAGCATAGTGTATTTTTGTTTTAAAAGACAAATTTAATCTGTTTCTTCTTCTTCTGCTGCTGTTGCATCTTCTTCTTCTTCTTCTTCTTCTTCTTCTTCTTCTTCTTCTTCTTCTTCTTCTTCTTAGCTCCCAATAATATGAGTCTAAAAACCATGTCACAGTTTGCACATTTTAAAATCTATATTGAGAAATAGAGCATCGTATTTTTGTTAAAAAACAAATGTCACAGTACAGATTCTGTATGTTGACCTCATTAGCAGGCCCAGGGAGTCACTAATGCCATGGCTGGGGTCAACTCCAACCCAGGGAACATGGGCATGCCTGGACAGGTGATGACCAGTGGAGCTAGCCCGGCCGCGCCAGGGAGCATGGCGGCCGCTGGGATGATGCAGTCACCGGTAGGGGCAATGTGTTCCGTGCAGTTGGGTTTATGTTGTCTGTTTGGCGTCTACTTTATTTGCCGTCATCATATTTGTGCTGTTTTGTATGTGCATGTATATAAATCAGACAATACTTGTAGATGACCCTATTCTTCTTCTTCTTCTTCTTCTTCTTCTTCTTCTTCTTCTTCTTCTTCTTCTTCTTCTTCTTCTTCTTCTTCTTCTTCTTCTTCTTCTTCTTCTGCTTCTTCTTTTTCTTCTGCTTCTTCATTCTCTTCTTCTCCTCCTGCTTCTCCTTCTTCTTCCTCCTACTCCTCCTTCTTCCTCCTCCTCCTGTAACACAGTAGTCACATGGATATAACATGCTGACCAATGGGGATGAACTGCAGGCCATTCGTTGTTGCTAACTTTTTTTTTCTTTCTTATTTTTTTGTTGGGGGGTGGGGAGTGTCACAATGGCCAAGTGGTGTGGAGAAATATTACCTTCTTCAGTATGGGAAGATATGACCATGTTTAATATGCAAATATTTCACAGTGGGGTGTATGGTAAAATAGAACCTTGTTCATTGTGTTAAAATAGAACCTTGTTCAGTATGGGAAAATAGAAGCTTGTGGTGTCTGGGAAAATATAACCTTGTAGTTTTTCTAATGCTGCTGTGTTAGTCATTTCTAAGTTTGTATTGTAACTGTTGGTCAGCCCTGTGAGGAAACCCTGTTGGTTACAGGACAAGTTGCCCAGGGTTTGTGGAGACCACGTGACCTCGCCAGCCACATGTCCTTATTTAGGGAGCCTTGGTGGTGTAGGCATAGATACTTACCTACTGTCCTTGTGGCCAGGGGTTCAATCCACATTTGAGCGGATTTGAATTTTTAAAATTGACCTGTATCTTCAGACCGATGCAGCATAAAATGGGTTCTAAGAAATGTCTTCGGAAGTTAAGTCAGCCTGGATGGTGTCGACCACATCAGCCACGAGTGACGGATGGTCTGTAAAATATGGATCTGGCACCATGTACCCAATGGAATTTAAGATGAGTTAAAGGGATTTTTTTTTTTTTTTTTGAGTGTAACTGTATTTTTTGTTTGTTTGTTGATGAAGGTTTTCTAGGCACAACATCCAGTCTATCACATGTAAATGTGTTCTATTAAAGCTGTCCCTGTCCACTGTGTATGTTAGTACCCTTGGAGTATGACCTGTCTTACACTTTTTATTGCTGGGATAGAAAGAGTTAGCGAGATGGCTGTCACTGGTCTTCTACCACCTGTAGATTGACACACACAGATCTTCTAAGAGCCACATTGAAGAAATATAATGGATACAGAGAAGGGGAAGGCCACGTGCAGGATGAA
Source organism: Cepaea hortensis (assembly GCA_963921405.1). NCBI lineage: Eukaryota > Metazoa > Mollusca > Gastropoda > Stylommatophora > Helicidae > Cepaea > Cepaea hortensis. Next base: position 6,194,433 of record OY992892.1, read on the forward strand.
GTGATGAGAAGAACAACTTTAGAGAAATTAATACCAACTTACACTTAGCATTAGAAAGAGGCATACAAGATCTTTACATCTCCCTGTTAACTTTTATATAGAAGCATCCCTCTAAGCTTCACAATCAGTTTTACATAGAAACATCCCTCTTGGGTTCACAGTTTTACATAGAAACATCCTTCTTGGGTTCATAGTTTTACATAGAAACATCCCTCTTGGGTTCACAGTTTTACATAGAAACATCCCTCATAGCTACACAGTTTTATATAGAAACATCCCTCTAAGCTTCGGAGTCCCTCAGCGAAGTGTCTTAGGATGCATGCCATGTTGGCAGCAGTCCTAACTTCCAAGTTGATGGTGGGATTTCAAAGTCTTTCTCCGTTGATCACCAGATGACAATGCCAGTTACTACTGGCCAGCAGTCAGGGCTGCAGCAGGCACAACAACAGCAGCAGCAACAACAACAGCCGTCCGGGCAGCCGCAGGTACAGGCTGGGGACCAGAGGAGACAGGCTAGTGTGGTCACATTATACCATGGCTAACCAGAGCTGCTGCACAACTAACACATTGATCCATTGTGTGGCCTTCATGCTTAACATTCTTCTCTAGCCATGTAACTTCTATCATAACATTCTTTTCTTGCCATATGGCTTCTACATTAACAACCAGAGCTGCTGCACAACTAACAGATTGATCCATTGTGTGGCCTTCATGCTTAACATTCTTCTCTAGCCATGTAGCTTCCACATTAACATTCTTGTCTAGACATGTAGCTTCCACATTTTTTGTCTTGTCTAGACATGTAGCTTCCACATTTTTTGTCTTGTCTAGACATGTAGTTTCCACATTTCTTGTCTTGTCTAGACATGTAGTTTCCACATTTCTTGTCTTGTCTAGACATGTAGTTTCCACATTTCTTGTCTTGTCTAGACATATAGCTTCTACGTTAACATACGTGTGTAAACATGTTGCTTCCACCTTTCTTGTCTTGTAACATATAGCTTCTACCGTTCTAGTCTTCAAAACACTGTATGTCAACACAGAAGACACAAACAATATGTTGCATGATTTATTGCCTGCACCTGTTATCCTCACGGTAATTTCACGTTTAGAATGAACTCTTTCTGTTTGCACAAAAAAATGGCTGGAACTGCCTAATTACTAAGGATTGCCGCATTAACATTCTTGTCTAGACATGTTGCTTCCACTGTTCTTGCCTTGTCTAGACAATATAAATGTTCTTGTCTTGTTTAGACATATAGTTTCTATGTTAACATTCTTGTTTCATATAGACATGTAACTACTACATTAACATTGTTATCTCGGCATGTAGCTGAGAATATTGTTACTGTCTGCCTACTAGCAATAAGGATGAATATATTTATGTGTGGTTGTTTCCTAACAGACAGGGGGTAAATACTTTTAGAGGCTGTTTACTTTCAAGGAGGGAGTATTATTCCTGTTTTCGATAACAATGTTAATAAAAGGGGGGAAAAAGAAAAGGTGGAGTGAATCAACTTGACAAGAACACTAATACAATAGGAAAGGGCATTAAAATATTTAACCGGGGACTTCAATTATAAACCTTAAATGTGTATTTTATCTTTGGTGTGAATATATTCTGAAAAAGCCAAGAACAAATGTATCATGTTTTTTTATGTCGTCACCACTGCATTCAGTGCAAGTCCTCCAGCGCTGATAAAGTGCTTAGATTCCTGTAGAGAACAGTTCTCTTGGTCACGTGTATAACCACTCTTGCACCACCTGCTGTACCTCCTCAGTGGACCAACAAGTTTGGAAACTTCCTACTCCACTTTAACGCTTGCTGGACTGATAGGCATGCATCACCATACTGTACCTTCATTTTCCGATGAATTTCTATAGGTTTCACCCTTTCACTGATTTTTAAAAAATTGATAACAGAATGCTACTCCTCTTTGGTGCGTGTCAAAAGTGGAACGGCTATCTTAAAACTGTCCTTATGACTTTACTGTGTTCGTCTGCACTGTGATGTTATGTGCTTAACACTCTTGACATCTTTAATAGCAATATTGACAGGCTACAAGACAAAGGCATGGTTATTATCATTTCTATCACACTAAGGTTTTCATGTGAAGCATCCTTGTATCTACAAGAGAGGCATCAGAATGTGTGGATCTGTAGAAGAGAAACATTAGGCAACATTTGGAATTAATTGAAGTCATTGGTAACTTATCCTAACTTATCTGAGCCCTGGCTGGATCTAGAGAGGGGCTCTTCTCTACATCCACTGATTTACCGTTAGTATTGGGACTCATCGCTGGCTGTTGAGGATGAGGTTGGCGTGCGTATGGGAATGTCCAGAGTACTGTAATATTTGTTCTTGATTCAACTACTCAACAATGCTTGTACTAAAAGTCAACAGCTTGTGCTAAAACTCAACATAGCATGTGCTAAAACTCAGCATAGCTTGTACTAAAACTCAACATAGCTTGTACTAAAACCCAACACTGCTTGTACTAAAACCCAACACTGCTTGTACTAAAACCCAACAGTGCTTGTACTAAACCTCAACCAATTTTTTCTGTTGTGTTGTTGATAAAAGCTCTGTGATTGTTACATTACGTACGTAAATAGTCTGTTAACCCGACTCACAATGAAAACAGTCCAGATAACCATATTTCGAGAACTGTCCTGTTCTACAATATGTTCCACTTGTTTCATGTTTGGCATCAGATCATGAGGACAAGAGTAGGGCAACTGGAAGCCTGGCTATGTTTACTGTTTTCATTGTGCTTGTGTGGGCTTGTCTATGTAATTTCTCATACCATCCTCATTGTTGCGCACCAGATCATGAGGACAAGAGTAGGGCAACTGGAAGCCTGGCTATGTTTACTGTTTTCATTGTGCTTGTGTAGGCTTGTCTATGTAATTTCTCATACCATCCTCATTGTTGCGCACCAGATCATGAGGACAAGAGTAGGGCAACTGGAAGCCTGGCTATGTTTACTGTTTTCATTGTGCTTGTGTAGGCTTGTCTATTTAATTTCTCATAGCATCCTCATTGTTGCGCACCAGATCATGAGGACAAGAGTAGGGCAACTGGAAGCCTGGCTATGTTTACTGTTTTCATTGTGCTTGTGTAGGCTTGTCTATGTAATTTCTCATACCATCCTCATTGTTGCGCACCAGATCATGAGGACAAGAGTAGGGCAACTGGAAGCCTGGCTATGTTTACTGTTTTCATTGTGCTTGTGTAGGCTTGTCTATTTAATTTCTCATAGCATCCTCATTGTTGCGCACCAGATCATGAGGACAAGAGTAGGGCAACTGGAAGCCTGGCTATGTTTACTGTTTTCATTGTGCTTGTGTGGGCTTGTCTATTTAATTTCTCATACCATCCTCATTGTTGCGCACAAGATGGACATTTGTACGAGGGGCATTCAGAAAGTAATGCACCTCATCGTTTTTCTCAGGCGCTGTTTATTCAAAATGGATGAAATGTATATATGGAAATGTTATGTAAACATTGGTATTATTCAACATAATCCCCATCAACTTGTAAGGCTTTATGCCAGCGTGAAACAGCATTCCTTGCCCGTACCAGATTTTGTCTTGATTATGTAGCCATTTCTTAACTGCATGAATCACTCCTTCATCGTCTTCAAACCTTGTCCCACGGAGTGCATCTTTAAGTGGACCAAACAGATGAAAATCAGAGGGTGCCAGATGGGGACTATAGGGTAGATGGGACAGTACAGTCCAACCCAATTTGGTGATTGCTTCCCTTGTTGCCAGATTTGTGTGAGTGCGCACATTTGCTGTGAAGGAGAAGCAAGTCTGCTGGATTCTTGTGCTGCAGAACTAGAAAACGAGTTTTTTTTCTAATGTCTTAATGTAAGCTTGCAAATTTATTGTCTCTCCTCTTGGCATAACATCCACAAGAATCACACTTGTAACTGCATTTGCATTACCATTGCTGGCTGACAGCTCTCCAACCAATTGTTGAGTGGTGACCTGCCTATCAGTAAGACCAAAATGCCCTCAGCATGAGTATTTCTGTATTGGTGGCTGTAGCAGGACATCCACAGCGCGGCTGATCAAGCATCTCCCTATCTGCACTTCCTGATTCTCTGATTCCCTGAACCCAGCAAGTGACTGTACTCCTGTCGACTGCAAAACTTCCATACACATCACATAGACGCTTGTGAATGTTCACAACTCGTTGCTTATAACGCAAGTTGCCTGCACGCTTCATTCCAGTGGTTTAGGGCAACCATATTATTTGGCTGGTTGGGTTGCAACTTGGTCCACACAATCGGCACATGTCATATTTGAATTGTGCAAAATATCATGCTTCTATCTTCATTATTAGCTGAGAAAAACGATGTGCTGCATTACTTTCTGAACGCATTTCGAACTTGTTGACAGGAGTTTTAAACTGAGTTCAATATGACATCCTCTTGACAATAACGGTAGCTTAATTAGCTTTGTGTTAGGCTTGTGAGAAAGTCAGTTGACCAGGTTGAGTCACCGTCTTGGCTGTCTGTCGGCCCAAAAAAGAGGCTCGATTAGGATGGGGTATCCACATCGTATTTGCTGTATGTGGGGATCTGTATGTAGACACTGCCTTGTGCAGGCACTGCCTTGTGCAGGAATCCAGATGGATTAGACTCCAGGAAAGAGGTGTCTGCTTTTCCATGGCTGAGATGTTAGGACAAAACCTGTGGACTTGAATTGTTATTTGAGACTTGCCGCACCTCTTATGTGCTTTATTGGGGACATGTTTTGTTACAGTTTTGCTGAGACTTAGTCTATATCTAATTGCTCTAATCAATTTGCAGTTTTCTTCTGCTTCTTGAAAGACTGCCTCCTTTATTTCCCATTCAAGTAAGTCCAGCGGCTACGATCATCCTTGGGGTTGTCCAGTTCCCAAGCGGGGACCTTTGACCCAATTCCCTGAATTCTATCTGAACGAATCACCAAATAAATGAGAAGTAGATAGTGAGCTTTACTAGAACATGATTACAGGTAACAAAATGGACATTCCGGTTAAAGCCTTCATCAACACGGAATAAACAAACACAAACCAACACAACTACATGAAAAACATAAATATACAAGTGACTTAGCTGTATCCTTGTTATGGGCTGGGTATGTCTTATTACAGATCAGCACGTATGATTACTGTCAATGGCAGGGAACTCTTGCAGTTGTTGCTTCCTGTGCTGCAGTTTAGAGCGGGTAGATTTCTCCACTGTCTGTGTTTCTGGGGTTCATAACAGAAGCCATGAACAGTATCACTGTAATCTGCTGTAGAGGGAAGTAAGCAGACTTGGCATGGGCTGGCTGCCTCTTCCCAGAGGACTTGGTCTGAGTTGACTGAGTGCATGTGCTCCATTGGGGCATGAAATATGAGTGTGTGTGTGTGTGCTCCATTGGGGCTTGAAATATGAGTGTGTGTGTGTGCTCCATTGGGGCTTGAAATATGAGTGCATGTGCTCCATTGGGGCATGAAATCTGAGTGTGTGTGTGTGCTCCATTGGGGCTTGAAATCTGAGTGCATGTGCTCCATTGGGGCATGAAATCTGAGTGTGTGTGTGTGCTCCATTGGGGCTTGAAATCTGAGTGCATGTGCTCCATTGGGGCTTGAAATCTGAGTGCATGTGCTCCATTGGGGCTTGAAATCTGAGTGCATGTGCTCCATTGGGGCTTGAAATCTGAGTGCATGTGCTCCATTGGGGCTTGAAATCTGAGTGCATGTGCTCCATTGGGGCTTGAAATCTGAGTGCATGTGCTCCATTGGGGCATGAAATCTGAGTGCATGTGCTCCATTGGGGCATGAAATCTGAGTGCATGTGCTCCATTGGGGCATGAAATCTGAGTGCATGTGCTCCATTGGGGCATGAAATCTGAGTGTGTGTGTGTGCTCCATTGGGGCATGAAATCTGAGTGTGTGTGTGTGCTCCATTGGGGCATGAAATCTGAGTGCATGTGCTCCATTGGGGCATGAAATCTGAGTGTGTGTGTGTGCTCCATTGGGGCATGAAATCTGAGTGCATGTGCTCCATTGGGGCATGAAATCTGAGTGTGTGTGTGTGCTCCATTGGGGCATGAAATCTGAGTGTGTGTGTGTGCTCCATTGGGGCATGAAATCTGAGTGTGTGTGTGTGCTCCATTGGGGCATGAAATCTGAGTGCATGTGCTCCATTGGGGCATGAAATCTGAGTGTGTGTGTGTGCTCCATTGGGGCATGAAATCTGAGTGTGTGTGTGTGCTCCATTGGGGCATGAAATCTGAGTGCATGTGCTCCATTGGGGCATGAAATCTGAGTGCATGTGATCCATTGGGGCATGAAATCTGAGTGCATGTGCTCCATTGGGGCATGAAATCTGAGTGCATGTGCTCCATTGGGGCATGAAATATGAGTGTGTGTGTGTGCTCCATTGGGGCTTGAAATCTGAGTGCATGTGCTCCATTGGGGCATGAAATCTGAGTGCATGTGCTCCATTGGGGCATGAAATCTGAGTGCATGTGCTCCATTGGGGCATGAAATCTGAGTGCATGTGCTCCATTGGGGCATGAAATGCACAAGAGGACAGAGATTTCTCCTGAAGCAGCGTACACATTTTCATGTGTTAATTTTTTTACAACAGATCTTTCATGCATATGTCCATGAAGGCTTGAGTATCTGTCAGTGTATCCAGAATGTAGTGTAGTCAGTTGAAGTAATAGTAATTGTTTGTCTTGATTATTCCCTTTGTCATTTCCTTCTTCTTCTTCTTCTTCTTCTTCTTCTTCTTCTTCTTCTTCTTCTTCTTCTTCTTCTTTTTCTTCTTCTTCTTCTTCTTCTTCTTCTTCTTCTTCCTCCTCCTCCTCCTCCTTCTTTTCTTAATTTTATACTTCCTGATTTTCTTCCTTCTCCTCCTTATCTTCCTCTTCCTCTCTATTTTGCATTGTACTATCAATCTACATGTGCTGGAGTGGCCAGCTCTGGTTCAGATGAGTCAGAAGTGACAATCATTAATCTTCCGATGACCTGCAGAACATCCAAGTGTCTCTTCTGTCCCTCCAGTTACATTGTACCTTATCAATGTATGTTTCAACTTAATGAACAGCTCTTGTGTTATATTCCACTTAACAGCAGATGATGCAGAACATGCACTCGGAACTCCAAGTCAAGCAGTTCCAGCAGCAACAGCAGCAGCAGTCTCAGGTGGTGGTGGACCAGAAGAAGGTCATGATGGCGCAGCAGCAGCAACAGCAGCAGCAGGTGCAGCAACAACAAATTCTAGGTAATGCCTGGGCTATGAGAGTCTGTTCCCTGTTGTTGCCAGTAGTTAGTTCCACCCCTGCTGCCTTGACACTGTGCTTACTTTGTCCATGATTTGCTTGTGTTTGTTTTACCTCCTTGGTTTTCTAGCACAGCACTCGTACAGATAGCCTCAGTTTCTGTTTCTAGGGTTTATCAGTGGATAGATGGGGCTCATCACCCGGGGAATCTAGGGTTTGCATACTAGGGGATCTGTTCTAGGGTTTATCGCCCAGAGAATCTAAGGTTTGCACACCTGGGGATCTGGTCTATGAGTTATTACCCAGAGAATCTAAGTTTTACACAGCAGGGGATCTGGTCTACGGTTTATTACCTGGAGAATCTAGGGTTTGCATACTAGGGAATCTGGTCTAGGGTTTATCGCCCAGAGAATCTAGGGTTTGCATTCTAGGGGATCTGGGATAGGGTTTATCACCTGGACAATTTAGGGTTTGCATACTAGCTGCATAAAGTTGATTTGATTTTAAGGATTGATAATGAAGTGGGACAATATCAGCCTATTAAGAGAGGTGTTAGGCATGGATGTGTAATATCCCCAGATCTTTTTTCCTTATACAGTGAAAATATTTTCAGAAATGTAGAAGATATAAATCAATGCTCAGCATTGGAGGACGAAACATCAATAACATTAGATATGCAGATGATACAGTATTGATTGCAGACAATGAGCAGGATCTGCAACAATTAGTAGATGCGGTTGTTGTACACAGTGAGCAACTGGGGTTAGAATTAAATTGTAAAAATACACAGATTATGGTCGCCACTAGGAAGAACGAAATACCACAATGTAATATACAAGTAAATGGGAATATTCTTCAACAAGTGAATCGATACAATTATCTCAGAACAGTCGTAACATCTGATGGGAGATGCCTTGAAGAGATTAGAACAAGAATTGCCATGGCGAAAGTAGGTAGCCTTTAGCAAGATGAAAAACATTCTGACCAAGAAAAAGATGATGTCAATTTAAATGAGAAAAAGGGTGTTGAGGGGATACATAGAGCCTGTTCTTTTGTATGGATGTGAAACTTGGACAATGAGCAGTCAAGCTGAAAAACATCTGATGGCTGCAGAAATGTGGTTTCTGAACAAAATGCAAAGAATACCATGGAGAGACAGAAAAACCAATGACCAAGTACTACAAGAGACAAATTAAAATCGTAAATTGATTAGAGAAATTAGACGTAGACAGTCAACATGTTTTGGACATGTTATGAGAAGAAATGGATTAGAGATCTTAGTGACAACTGGCAAGATCGAAGGGAACAGACCAAGGGGAAGACCGAGAGGAAAATACCTGGATGGCTTGGCCACATGGCATGGACGAGACAAGAACACTGAGTTGATCCACGACTCTGGTGATCAAGTGAAATGGCGAGTCATGACCGCCCTCGCTGTCCGGCATGGCACATGATTGATTGATTGATACTAGGGGATCTTGTCTAGGGTTTATCACTCAGAGAATCTAAGGTTTGCATACTAGGAGATCTGATCTAGGGTTTATCACCCAGAGAATCTAAGGTTTGCATACTAGGAGATCTGATCTAGGGTTTATCACCCAGAGAATCTAAGGTTTGCATACTAGGAGATCTGATCTAGGGTTTATCACCCAGAGAATCTAAGGTTTGCATACTAGGAGATCTGATCTAGGGTTTATCACCCAGAGAATCTAAGGTTTGCATACTAGGAGATCTGATCTAGGGTTTATCACTCAGAGAATCTAGGGTTTGCATACCTTGGTCTAGGGTTTATCACTTGACATCTATAGCTCATCCTTTGGAGAATTTAATGTTCACATAACAGGGAATCTAGGGTTTGCATACCTTGGTCTAGGGTTTATCACTTGACATCTATAGCTCATCCTTTGGAGAATTTAGGGTTCACATAACAGGGAATCTAGGGTTTGCATACCTTGGTCTAGGGTTTATCACTTGACATCTATAGCTCATCCTTTGGAGAATTTAGGGTTCACATAACAGGGAATCTAGGGTTGTCGACACCTACATTTTATTGGTTATGTAATCTAGACTAGGCTTTTTCACTTGACATCTATGGTTTATTTCTATGGTTAGAGTAATGACTGATTGCCAGTCAGAATATGGCTGATTATCACTTTAGCTGTATGGCTGATTTCTACTAATGATGGCTAATTATTTGGTTTGCTTGGCCATATCTAGATGAGTTGTCCTCTTGTATTGTGCTTGATGAAGCTATTGTTTGACCTAACCCATCTGCAATGATTTTCGTAATCTCTTCAGCAAATCACAAATTACCCAGCTCTAAAAAAAAACTACACATTTATGTCACTTACTTTCCTGCTACCTCTGTAACCTGTGATATTTGAAACATACCCAATTACCCAGTTTGTTCAGACTATATGTATGAATAGCCCATGGATTTATACTTAGGTCTTTACCCAGTTTTTAACAGTTTATAATTTACTTAGTTTTATTTGTTTTTATGTGGGGGTTACCCAGTTTGATCCAGGTTAGAATTACCCAGTTTGATCTAAGTATATATGGGAATTGCTCAGCTTGAACAATGTGAGAATTACCCAGTTTGATCTAAGTATATGTGGGAATTGCTCAGCTTGAACAGTGTTAGAATTACCCCATTTGATCTAAGTATTTGTGGGAATTGCTAAGCTTGAACAATGTTAGAATACCCAGTTTTATATAGGTATGTGTGGGAATTACCTAGTTTGATCTAGGTATATGTGGGAATTACCTAATTTTATGTAGATATATGTGGGGAATTACCCAGTGTTGTCTAAGTATATGTGGGGAATTACCCAGTGTTGTCTAAGTATATGTGGGGAATTACCCAGTTTTATCTAGGTATATGTGGGAGTTACCCAGTTTGATATATGTGAAAATTACCCAGTTTGATCTATTTGAGATTTACCCAGTGTGATCCATGTGAGAATAACTATGGTTGATCTATGTGAGAATGTCTTATTTCGATCTATTTTAGAATTACCCAGTTGTATCTGGGCGTGTATGAGAATTACCCAGTTTGATTTGTTTATATGTGAGACTTACCCATTTTGATCTATGTTAGAATTGCCCTATTTAATCTATGTAATCATCCAGTTTGCTCTATGTTAGAATTACCCAGTTTTATCTAGGTTTATATGTGAGAATTACCCAGTTTGATCTTAGTATATGAGAGAATTTCCCAAGAAATACCCAGGCTTAACAGATTATATATGATAAGTATCCAGTTTGGTTTTCAGTGCTGCCATGTTGCTTTATCACCACAGTGCTGTCTGTTGCTTTATCATATTAACAAAAGTGCATAAATCTATCTCAGGCAGACTCGTCCTGGATGCATGTACTTAACCACATGTATTCTGGTCAATAATCTTCTGGAGTTCATTGTTTGTTTGCTTAACTTTCTAACAAGATCACAGAGAAGAGAGGAAACAAAAAATCAACGTGAGACTAGCTACTGTTGCTGCGTCTGCCATGAAGAGTTTAGGCTGAGAATGGAAAGCCTGCTGGCCTTTGTGGAACCCACACCTGAGGCTTGGAGAATAATGAAACGGACAGGTGCACAATTCTCTGAGATCCTGAATCTAGGGTTTGAGACCAGCTGCGGGAGATTTGAAAGCAGACCGCTCTGCTTTGATTTTGATGGTATGAGATGCCAGCCGTTCAGAAAGCAATGGCAAACTGCTGAGCTAAAAATTATGTGATAAATCACGACGAACCAATATTGATTGCAAGGTCCTGTAAAGAACATGCAACTAACAACCTTAGAAGACATCAGGAAATGTGCAAGCATGGTATCTGCTTTACTGGAATTCTGTGGGAGCAGTGGTGGTATAGATTTGAAACATCAAGAGGGTTTGGAGAGAACAATAATGGAGGGGTATATGCCCGGGAAGGGAAGAAGAGGAAGGCCAAAGAGAAGATGGGTGCAGGATGTGGCGGATGACCTCCAGATGAATGTATTAGACATGGGACATCTTGATTATTACCGAGAAGTTTTCCGGAAGGTTGTTAGGGGAGCCAGGTTCTGCAAAGGGCATGAATGGTGGTATAGGAGTCAGTGCTCTTGCCTGCCAAGACAGTGGTTCGGTTTCAGTCCCCAGGATTATGTTTTCAGACAAGCATGGCTGCTGGGTCAACCCAGCCTGATGAAAATGAATACCCAGCAATGTTCAGAATTTTCTGGAAAAAAAAGGAAGGGGGGCTTGTTACCACCTCATATGACATGGGCTAGAAAAAATGAAGGCTTAAAACTTCACACCCAGAGTGACAGGTATCGGCAGTGGTACTAGCTAAATATTTCATTCTGTGAAAGATTTCTCATAGCAGAGCTTGGTTATTGCTGCTAAAGATCGTGTGTATAGTACAGAACTCTTCGATCATCACAGCCTGGAGAGAATGGTGCTTTGGGGAGTGACCAGAGTACCTGACTGACATTCAGGGCTCCGAGGAAAGGTAGACAGACACATAATCAGACTGAAACTAGTACCATTAGTATTTGAACTCTTTGCTGGCTGTTGAAGATGAGGATGGAGCATTATGGGGATATCCCGAGTGCTGTGATGTTGATTCTTGACTCAACTCAACTTGTTGCCAAAGAAGGCTGCATTGCTAGCTGTCAGTTACCGAGCAGCTTAGGATGTGGCCACTCGGACATATCTGAAGTGAGAAATGTCTGTTGTACCAGCTGTTGGCCAGATTGACACGACTTTGATGTTCAATTGGCCAGAAAAAAATGTACGAGTGAAAGAATGGCCGACATCTTGTAGCATTATCTGTACATACTGGAGATTGTTCTAGAGAAATGAGAGAAGCCTGTTGTTTGTATGCTTTAACCAGCTTGCCTTTGACTCCCGTCTCTCTTGGCTTCTTTCTTAGAAGAGCATATGTATTACCCCGGACACCACTACCTCTACCAGCATGGTATGTATCGCTAGACCACTCCTCATGTGTGGGTAACCATCATCATCATCTACTGCTGCATGTAAACCTTACCTTTGGTGCGGGGTTGTCTGTCTGGTCTTGGATCTGGCCCTATGTAGGGCACACTTTGCACGTGTGGCCTGTTTAGAGAGTATCTTGAGCTGAATCATTCTAATTCACAGATTAACACTTTCATAGTCGGAAATTCAGAAAAGGTCAGATCAGTCATACTAAAAATAACAGTAGTTATTTTGATAATAAAAAGAGTAGTTATTCAAAACTATATATTACCTTAGTGAATTTAATCACAGAAGTCACAAACAAATGCTGCACGATTTATTGCCTGGCATATGTTGCTGCATCTCGTCAAGTGCTTACTGCAGAGTTATATATCATATGAAGTGAATAAATGAATAATACTTTAGTGAAACTATTAAAATAATAGTCACAGGTATTTTTTTAAAGTGGCGTATTTGTTATTACCACGGTAATTTCAAAGTTCAGAAGAAGAGTTTGTTTTAAATTTGAAATTACGTGGTGAATAAAAATGCTCCACATTGGAACCTTATCTGTGACTATGTTTTAAGTATTTCAGCCAAAGCACAATTCATTTATTGATTTCATATGATATATAACACTACAGTATGCGTCTTGACGTAATGCAGCGAAATATGCCAGGCAATAAATCGTGCAATATATTGTTAGTGGCTTCTGTGTAAACAGCAGTTATAGGCAATATTTATATATTTTTTGCCTGTTTAACTCTTAGAGTACTCCTTGCCACTTGAATTGGCTTTTAGACATTGCTCTACATTGACCAAACACCACATAGAGTGACCCCAAAGGTTGAGACTCTCAAGGTGGATATGAAACAATATATGATCAGCAATCTGTTACAGTATTTCTACCAGTGTCTTCTGGTCATCCGGGTGTTGATATGTGGGGGGTTTTCTATGTAAGTGTATGCAACCTTCTTTTTTACACTTTTTCTTAATTGTGGGCTCTATGATCAGATTACACTAAACTCAGGGCAGAAGAGGAAAAACTAAACATGACTGCATCCTAGGGTAGAAGAGAACAGACTAAACTTGACTGCTTCCTAGGGTAGAAGAGGAAAGACTAAACATGACTGCATCCCAGGGCAGAAGAGAAAAAACTAAACTTGACTGCTTCCTAGGGTAGAAGAGGAAAGACTAAACATGACTACATCCTAAGGTAGAAGAGGAAAGGATAAACATGACTGCATCCAAGGATAGAAGAGGAAATACTAAACATGACTGCATCCTAGGGTAGAAGAGGAAAGAATAAACATGACTGCATCCAAGGGTAGAAGAGGAAATACTAAACATGACTGCATCCTAGGGTAGAAGAGTAAAAGTGAATGGTATATTTGTGCATACCTGTGAAAATTGAATATGCATCGTCTGACCTCTCATAACCTAGAATATGTGATAGCCTAACATTTCACACCCCAACAACCTTCTATTTTTACACCATGTGTTAACTTGTGGATGTAAAAGGATTTATTTAAAGTCATAATTATTTATTTTAAATATGATGTAGATAATGGTATTGGGTACACAATGAAGTAGGTAGGGACAGATGATTCTCTTATGGTGTGATTCAGTTGATTGGTTTACATTGTAAGCTACTGGTTAGTTCATTCAGGTGTTGGTAGAATCTGGTTTGTGTTTGAGCTCTTCTGCCTGGGAATGTACCGGTGACGTGGTTTTTTGTTGTCTATCTACAGGTGAAGGGGTCTGGGTTTGCTGTCTTCTTTTATTTTTGTATAATTATGCAGAAACCCACACTCACCAGCACCCACCCACTCTCACCAGCACCCACCCACTCTCACACACCAACTCCTAGTCACATACCAGCTCCCGCCCATCCTTGCACACACACACACACACCCACACACACCCACCCACCCAGCACGCGGCCACACATCAGCACCCTTACAAAGCCACACATACAATCCAGCACCCACCCACTCTCACACACCCACTCCCAGTCACATACCAGCTCCCGCCCATCCTTGCACACACACACACCCCCACCCACCCACCCAGCACGCGGCCACACATCAGCACCCTTACAAAGCCACACATACAATCCAGCACCCACCAAGCCAAATTTCTCTGGGGGAGGGATTTGTGTGAGTGGATGGGGGATATGTGGGTTGTTTGGGGGATGTGTGTTTGGCTAGATGGTTGGGGATGTGTAGGTGTTAGTGGGTGGGTGGAGGATGTGTGGTGGGTGCGTGTGTCTGGGTGGGGACATGTGCTTGGGTGGAAGGGTGTGGGTGGTGGTGGGGGCATGTATGTGTGCCTGAGGGTGTTTTTGTGGAAGGGCGGTGTGTTAGTGGTGGGGGGATGGATGTGTGGATTGGTGAGTGGAGGATGTGTGTGTGGGTGGTGGATATGTGGGGGTGTGTGAGTGCAGGGGTGGGTGGGGTATGTATGTGAGTTGGAGATTTTAAGGGTAGATGGGGGTGGTGGGTGTGGTATGTGGGGGTGGGGGGTGGGGGAATGTATGTGTTCCTGGGGGTTGGTGGTAGGATGTGTGGGGGATGTGTCTCATAACATTGTAATATGCATTGCTTATGTTTACAGTATTCAGTTGACAATGTTTTTCTTCTTACGTATCATACACTACTGATGAATGAAAGATGAGTGATTGGAAGGCCCAAATTTAAGATGGGCTTGCGTGCCCAATTTGTTACCCTTTTAAAATAAAGTTAAATCAAATCAAATCTCTATCACCAGCACCCACGCTCATACACACATACATCAGCATTCACCCACCAACCCACTAGTACCCACCAAATTCTCTCTCTCTCTCTCTCTCTCTCTCTCTCTCTCACTCTCTCTCTCTCTCTCTCTCTCTCTCTCTTCTCTCTCTCTCTCTCTCTCTCTCTCTCTCTCTCTGTCTCATACACACATACACACTTTGATTTGCCTAGCAACAACTAGAGTTTTATCTAGAGTGGAATCATACCCCAGACTTCTTAGGCAGATAAAGACTGTAATTATGACAAGAAAAACAACCGAAAAGTATAAGATCCTTCTATAACTAGAGTAGAGGACAGACTCAACAAGATTGTACAGCACCAGTCCACTGCAGGCTAGAAAAGGAAGGTCTTTAACAAGACTGTTGGGTCCCTTTGTAATTCAGAATAGAAGACAGACAAAACATGCATAAAATTACCATTAGAAAATGAACTCACGCCCTAGTGTAGAAGAGGAAAGTAGTAGAAGTGGTTTGTGTACCTTTGAAAATTGAATGTACACCGTCTCAGCACCACTCCTTCCCCGCTCAGGCATTGGTGATGGGTAGAAATTGAATGAAGCTGGAATTGTGGCTTTCTTGCATATCACCCTCCATTTCATCCTTGTTCTGCATTCACAAACATAGTTGTCTACTGTGGTATTGTCCTTGTGTGTGCTCGAGATGTCTACTGTTGGCAGATTTTTAGGCTGCATTGACTTCACAATGTGTTGAAAAAAGGGGGTTGACAACTGCTGTGCTGGTGCTAGAATTCAAATGAACACAAAATATAGCTAGCAAGCTAGACAGAAAGGACAAATACACACAATACTAGCAACATCTTTTGACCAAGATCTTTGTCATTGAACAAACCACACAAAAAAACAAGATAGATTAAAGTATAATGAAAAGATGAGGGAGTGACCATGGTTTTTTACATGATGAAGCTTGTTGAAAGATTCAAACATTGCAGGGGATGAGACTGTATGGAGGGCACAATTTCCCATGATGCTTCGAAAGCTCATGAGCGAGTAGTTTCAGTTGCCCCGGCACATTTCTTTAGGATGTTCTTCTCTTCCTACATTTACCTCAGTGAAGTCAAGTGGGGGAGATGTCCAGATTTGGTTTACCCTCATTCTAATGCTCTTTGTTGGTTTTCATTTCTCTAAGGTTGTTTTTGACACCATCACTTCATCTCTTACATGGTCTAACCCTTGCTCTGTATCCATTATATTTCTACATAGAACTACATGTCATTATTCCATGGAGTTGTATTTTACAATATTTTAATTCACTTGTGATAATGATAGTTAAAGTTAGTTGCATATCCTTTACAGGATGTTGCCGTCAATACCAGTATTTTTTGCTTTTGTGATCTCTTGGCAATTTTACTTTCAGTAGTTTGCCATTGCTTTCTGAACGACCAGCAGCCATACCATTTCGTAAAAAAAAAACCCAGCGCAAGGCAGTCTACTGTCAAATCGCCCACAGCTATGTTTCGAATGCGGGTATGCAAGGTCACGAACTGCGTCCGTAATCCCTTTGCCACGGAGCCGGCTGATAATGATAATAGTGGAGTGAATTCAGGTGTTAATGATATCAGTGTTAATTCATCCGGGAAAGTAGTTATAATAAGTATATGGTCAGTTACCAAAGTCATTTTAAAGTAATGATTTTGCATGTGAAATAGATTTTTTAAATGTTAACTGCAGAATTGTTACGCATATTTATAGCAGGTATTATCACAATATTGATTTGGTCACAATTCAATACAAATATATGAATAATCTTATGAAAGTAATTGCTAATATATGAATTTAGTTACAAAAAGTTGTTACAAATATATGAATTCAGTTACAAGTTGCTACAAATATATGAATTCATATGTATATATATGATAGTCAGTTCTAATAAATTAGTTCACTTTTGAAAGATAATTATTTTTGTAAAAAGAAAAAAAGTAATCCATTTTATTAATGCGTTCATAAAAGTAAGCCAGATGTATAAATGCAATCATAAACGGCATTGTGAATAAAAGATGAGTTCTGTCATAGAGGTGAAGGTTATATGATGTAGATGCTCCACTTTTAGCAGCTTCCACATTGGTGATGACGATTGAATGTCGACTCATTACTCACGTAGTGACTTGTGTTTAGGCTTGTGGCATGTTTAGTGATGCTGTCATGACATGTCAAATTGTCATTATATCCCACACATGACAGTATAATTAGGTCTGTCACTCAGTATGCACACTTTATCTGGAGGGGGATATACGTGGCCAAGTGGGTAAGCCTCCAACCTCCAGCTGCAAAGGTTGTGGGTTGATTACGAGACTCCTGAGATGGTTAGCCTGCTCAACAAATGCAGGAGGAAGTCGGATGTGTCGGCCAAAAGGCACAAATATCACAGCTGTAAATAGGCACAAAGTAATTATGTCCAAACAAACATGAGATGAATGAAGAACAAGAATTAGAATTACAAGATTCCAACATTCCGCTCACGGTTGCAATTTTTTTGGAGACTCCTGGGGGGTGTTACTGGAGCTACGGAGTTCCTACTCTGTGTGATACTTTAAACAGGCTGCTCTCTGGGAATAGACTGAGCCTGATTGAATCAAGGACAGTGCTGTGAAGTCCAGTCTCTTGCCTTTAAACCCCACCTGGTGAAGACTTCATGACCTCATTGTTTTATGATTGATTATCTTCTTTATTATTCTGACTGTATGGTATAGGCACATAGGCCATGAATAAATTGTGGGAGGGCAAACTGAAACTGTCAGTTTCTATGTGCCCTGTCCCTTCATCTGTGGCCAAGCCATCCAGATATTTACCTCTGCCTCCCTTTTGTTATTTTCCCCTCAATCTCGCCAGTTGTCACTAAGTTCTCCATATATGCGTTACAAATGCCTCGGCAGTTCAAAGGCAAAAAGGCTCCTGTGGCCACATTTTTTAATTTAACCCAAAAAAAAATGCTACCTACAAAAGTGAATATATGGTGCTCATTTCTGAAATTCAACATTTGGAATTTTGTTGGTGTATAGAGTTCATGCACTGTGCTGAAGTGCTCCTTGTGTCATCTGTTAGAGGACATAGGAGCACTTGTAGTGGTTTTCATGTGCACTGAAAGTGGTCCTTTCTTCTTCTTCCTCCTCCTCTTCTTCATATTCTTCTTCTTCTTCTTCTTCTTCTTCTTCTTCTTCTTCTTCTTCTTCTTCTTCTTCTTCTTCTGCTGCTTCTTCCTTCTTTTCCTCTTCTTCTCATCCTTCTTCTGTTGCTGCTGCTTCTTCTTCCTTTTCCTCTCCCTCCTCTTCCTCTCCCTCCTCTTCTTCTCCTTTTCTCCTCCTCCTCCTCCTCCTCCTCATCAATAGGAGAAGAAGCTGGGGGAGGACCAAAAGAGAAGATGCTAGATAGTTTGGCATCATGGCATGGAAAAACTTGGATATCAGAAATGATTGGCAGCACAAAAGACAGAAGGTTGTGGACAGACATGATCACCAACGCCACACGGCATGGACTATAAGAAGATTGGCAGTACACGAGACAGAAGGTTGTGGACAGACATGATCACCAACACCACACGTCATGGACTATAAGAAGATTGGCAGTACACGAGACAGAAGGCTGTGGACAGACATGATCACCAACACCACACGGCATGGACTATAAGACGATTGGTACAACATGAAGGCTCTGGACAGATATGATCACTAATGTCACATGCAATGTATAATAAGAAGAAGAATCATGTAGGTTTCTTCATTGCTGAGATTGTTGTGCAAAATAGAAGAAAATACACCAAGCTAACAAAGATAAACTTATGGGAAATCTGTCCTGCATAAACATGAAACAAGTCTGATTGTGGTTAGTTGGTTTGATATCTGTCATTTTATGATTGATTATGCTTTTTCCTTATGACATTGGTGCGGTGCATCCAGGGCTTTTTTTCTTATTTGATTCTGCACCTGTTGCATGCGGGTTGGAAGATTTCTGCACTGCTTCATTTTATTGTAGTTTTGCCTGGTCTATAGATTATTATAAATTTTCAAAAATTTTTGATATTCAAATTGTGATAATTTTAATGCATTTTTTAAATACTGCTTTATTCTGTCTTGTTGTTTCATGTTTTGAGACAATTGTGTTGGCGATTTGGTTGCCAGATCACATGTAAACTATACTGCATGGTGGTTGAAGGTGGCACTATCTTGTGAAGTGACAGATGATGTTTTCTGACATCAAGATAAGGCACCTGATTAACTATACCCAAAATGTGGGGATAGAATGGGACAGTGTGTAGAACTGGTATGTCCTATACAGGATGAGAACAGTAACGGCTGCAGCAGGAAATAACAATAAGAAATTGTGACATAACATAGATAAATAACGTAATGTATTCTTTTCTTGTTAGCTAACAGTTAGGTAGAAAAATAACTTAAAGTATTCTTATCTTGTTAGTTAAAATTTAGGTTGAGAAATAACGTAATGTGTTCTTGTCTTGTTAGCTAAAATGTAGGTAGAGAAATAACTTAATGTATACTTATCTTGTTAGTTAAAATGTAGGTAGAGAAATACCTTAATGTATTATTGTCTTGTTAGCTAAAATGTAGGTAGAGAAATAACTTTATGTATTCTTATCTTGTTAGCTAAAGTTTAGACAGAGAAATAACTTAATGTATTCTTATCTTGCTAGCTAAAGTTTAGACAGAGAAATAACTTAATGTATTCTTATCTTGCTAGCTAAAATGTATGTAGAGAAATAACATAATGTATTGTTAGCTAAATTTTAGGTAGAGGAATAGCTTAATGTATTGTTAACAAAGGTAACAAGAACATATCAGAATGGTAAATTAATGTCTTAATTTATTGGCAAAGAAACAAAACCAGAATGACATCTGTTGAAGTTCTATACTTTATGTGACACCTGTGTGTTAGATGACAGAGATGTCTGTTGAATGACATCTGGCGAAGTTCCATACTTTATGTGACACCTGTGTGTTAGATGACAGAGATGTCTGTTGAATGACATCTGTCGAAGTTCCATACTTTATGTGACACCTGTGTGTTAGATGACAGAGATGTCTGTTGAATGACATCTGGCAAAGTTCCATACTTTATGTGACACCTGTGTGTTAGATGACAGAGATGTCTGTTGAATGACATCTGTCAAAGTTCCATACTTTATGTGACACCTGTGTGTTAGATGACAGAGATGTCTGTTGAATGACATCTGTCAAAGTTCCATACTTTATGTGACACCTGTGTGTTAGATGACAGAGATGTCTGTTGAATGACATCTGGCGAAGTTCCATACTTTATGTGACACCTGTGTGTTAGATGACAGAGATGTCTGTTGAATGACATCTGTCAAAGTTCCATACTTTATGTGACACCTGTGTGTTAGATGACAGAGATGTCTGTTGAATATCATCTGTCAAAGTTCCATACTTTATGTGACACCTGTGTGTTAGATGACAGAGATGTCTGTTGAATGACATCTGTTGAAGTTCCATACTTTATGTGACACCTGTGTGTTAGATGACAGAGATGTCTGTTGAATGACATCTGGCGAAGTTCCATACTTTATGTGACACCTGTGTGTTAGATGACAGAGATGTCTGTTGAATGACATCTGTCGAAGTTCCATACTTTATGTGACACCTGTGTGTTAGATGACAGAGATGTCTGTTGAATGACATCTGGCAAAGTTCCATACTTTATGTGACACCTGTGTGTTAGATGACAGAGATGTCTGTTGAATTGACATCTGTCAAAGTTCCATACTTTATGTGACACCTGTGTGTTAGCTGACAGAGATGTCTGTTGAATGACATCTGTCAAAGTTCCATACTTTATGTGACACCTGTGTGTTAGATGACAGAGATGTCTGTTGAATGACATCTGTCAAAGTTCCATACTTTATGTGACACCTGTGTGTTAGATGACAGAGATGTCTGTTGAATGACATCTGGCGAAGTTCCATACTTTATGTGACACCTGTGTGTTAGATGACAGAGATGTCTGTTGAATGACATCTGTCAAAGTTCCATACTTTATGTGACACCTGTGTGTTAGATGACAGAGATGTCTGTTGAATGACATCTGGCAAAGTTCCATACTTTATGTGACACCTGTGTGTTAGATGACAGAGATGTCTGTTGAATGACATCTGTCAAAGTTCCATACTTTATGTGACACCTGTGTGTTAGATGACAGAGATGTCTGTTGAATGACATCTGTCAAAGTTCCATACTTTATATGACACCTGTGTGTTAGATGACAGAGATGTCTGTTGAATGACATCTGGCGAAGTTCCATACTTTATGTGACACCTGTGTGTTAGATGACAGAGATGTCTGTTGAATGACATCTGTCAAAGTTCCATACTTTATGTGACACCTGTGTGTTAGATGACAGAGATGTCTGTTGAATGACATCTGTCAAAGTTCCATACTTTATGTGACACCTGTGTGTTAGATGACAGAGATGTCTGTTGAATGACATCTGTCGAAGTTCCATACTTTATGTGACACCTGTGTGTTAGATGACAGAGATGTCTGTTGAATGATATCTGTTGAAGTTCCATACTTTATGTGACACCTGTGTGTTAGATGACAGAGATGTCTGTTGAATGACATCTGTCAAAGTTCCATACTTTATGTGACACCTGTGTGTTAGATGACAGAGATGTCTGTTGAATGACATCTGGCCAAGTTCCATACTTTATGTGACACCTGTGTGTTAGATGACAGAGATGTCTGTTGAATGACATCTGTTGAAGTTCCATACTTTATGTGACACCTGTGTGTTAGATGACAGAGATGTCTGTTGAATGACTTCTGCCAGCATACCTCCACACTTTATATGACATCTTGTCTGTAGTAGATGACAGCTGTTGATTGACATCTGGTCTGTAGTAAACAAAAACATGTGCAGTTGTCATGTGGCATCGCCTATGACATGCCAAATCTGGAATCCTCACAGTGGTATTAATCGGTCAGATTTTGTTGCCTCAAGACCTTGTGAAAGGACATGGTTCAGGTATGCCAGTTCATGATATTTGACCCCTAAGTTAGTCCAGGGACCATAGGCATTCAAGTCAAACACTACTTTATTCAAGACTTTCTTGGACAGTAACATTATAGTAATATGACCATAGATGATCCTGGTATCACGCATTGTGGTGTAACATATTGAGACTGTATTTACACCAAATTTAAAAGACCTCATGGTTGTTTCTTTCCCCTATACACGCTTTACACAGGTCCGGACACTTGTGATTGACAGATGTACGTGTCCTATGGTCCAGGCGCGTACGAGGCCCTCACCCGTGGGACTTGGCTGAACGCCTCTAAGTCGGGTCCCTTGGGTTCCAGGGTCTGGCCACCATTCGCTGCCACCTCATGGAGGCGAGGTCTCTGAGGTTTGATGCTGAACTGCCAGCGTCTGCAGCCTACCTTGTTCCAGACGTATTGGTTACCCATTCCTCTGGAATACACAAGGCAAGGCCAAGAGAGGGAACATGTCGTTTGGGCACCACATGTTTCTCTGAAGCTCTGCCCAGGCATTGTGATGGAATTTTGGCCACATTCCAACTCACATACTTTGGTCTGTCAAGACTGTAAGGTGCCACTCACTCACACCCCTAGTGTCGGAGAGGCGCAACAAAGAGCAGTGTTAAGTATCACACGTGCATTGTTTTTGAAGACATTTATGAGAAATGTGAGACAAACCAGATCCTGACTTGAGCATCTTCCTGCCTGGTTGCAGGCCCTCTAGAAGACATATCTAGATTTCTAATGGTCCTTTCCACTCAATACAAAACCCACATGATATTAATGAATGCATGAGAAAGAGCACTAGGAATCTCATTTCTAAAACTGATTACACTGAAGCCCCATAAGATGTCTCCAGTGTTTATGTTATTCCTTGTAGCTCACCGGGCTAAGCTGCAACACCAACAGATGCAGCAAGCACAGCAGGCTCAGCGCTTACAGATGCAGCAGCAACAGCAGCAACAACAACAGCAGCAACAACAGGTGGCCAACCCACAGCTGCGACATCTGCTGATCAATGCAGTAAGTGTAGCAACATGTGCTGCTGGTTTCCCTATAGCATTTCTGTTCTGGCCTCATTTCTGCTTTTGAATTGGTTTTTGTTATTTACATGTGTAGATGTGTGTTATTATTGTGATTATGTTCTCTCTCTCTCTCTCTCTCTCTCTCTCTCTCTCTCTCTCTCTCTCTCTCTCTCTCTCTCTCTCTCTCTCTCTCTCTCTCTCCTCTCTCTCTCTCTCTCTCTCTCTCTCTCTCTCTCTCTCTCTCCTGTTCGCCCTTGTCTGAGCAGGCTAGACATTGTGCCACTACCCCAGTATACCATCCTATTTCTGACTTTGTACCATCCGAATGTCAGCACCATGAGACAAAACTGGTCTTTTGGACTCAAGAGGTGAACACTGTAACCTCTGTCTGCTCGGCCACCCAGATCTTTTCTGCTGTGACTGTTGGATTGAGAAATTGAGTATGGGACTGGTCACAGTGACAGCAGTCGTGGATGACTCTGATGTGTCGAAACAGATCACTTACAGACTTGTGACAAGTGGTGACGTTGATTTCTGTATCGCACGTCATCAATAGATTCTGTACATCATTAGTATATTCTGTAGTCATCAATAGATTCTGTACGTCATCAATAGATTCTGTAGTCATCAGTAGACTCTGTATGTCATCAATAGATTATGTACGTCATCAATAGATTCTGTATTCATCAATAGGTTCTATACGTCATCAATAGTTATGTACGTCATCAATAGATTCTGTATGTCATCAGTAGATTCTGTACGTCATCAATAGATTATGTACGTCATCAATAGATTCTGTAGTCATCAATAGATTCTGTAGTCATCAGTAGACTCTGTATGTCATCAATAGATTATGTACGTCATCAATAGATTCTGTAGTCATCAATAGGTTCTATACGTCATCAATAGTTATGTACGTCATCAATAGATTCTGTATGTCATCAGTAGATTATGTACGTCATCAATAGGTTCTGTACATCATCAGTAGATTCTGTAGTCATCAATAGGTTCTGTACATCATCAATAGATTCTGTAGTCATCAGTAGACTGTATGTCATCAGTAGGTTCTGTACATAATCAATAGATTCTGTATGTCATCAGTAGATTCTGTATGTCATCAATAGATTCTGTACGTCATCAATAGGTTCTGTAGTCATCAATAGGTTCTGTACATCATCAATAGATTCTGTAGTCATCAGTAGACTGTATGTCATCAGTAGGTTCTGTACATCATCAATAGATTCTGTATGTCATCAGTAGATTCTGTACGTCATCAATAGGTTCTGTACATCATCAGTAGATTCTGTAGTCATCAATAGATTCTGTAGTCATCAATAGATTCTGTAGTCATCAATAGATTCTGTAGTCATCAATAGATTCTGTACATCATCAGTAGATTCTGTAGTCATCAGTAGATTCTGTAGTCGTCAATAGATTCTGTAGTCATCAATAGATTCTGTATATCATCAGTAGATTCTGTAGTCATCAATAGATTCTGTATGTCATCAATAGATTCTGTAGGTCATCAATAGATTCTGTAGTCATCAATAGATTATGCACATCATCAATAGATTATGCACATCATCAATAGATTCTGTATGTCATCAACAGGTTCTGTGGGTCATCAATAGGTTCTGCACATCATCAATAGATTCTGTAGTCATCAGTAGATTCTGTATGTCATCAACAGGTTTTGTGGGTTATCAATAGATTCTATATGTCATCAACAGGTTCTGTGGGTCATCAATAGATTCTATGTATTATCACAGAGCATAGCCGTCACTTGTCCTGACAATATAACACTGTTGTCAATGGTAGGGGGAGGGGTGCATACAACTCATGAGTGTGGGTGTGGAAGTCATGGGAAAACCACCACATTATCTTCCTAACAATTAGTGCTTGGATATATCACAGGTCTGACATGGAGGAGTGATGTTGCACCAGAACTAGCATGGCTTGTCTTGTTGATGTCCTCATGTTTTGTTGATCTGTGTTTTGGTATCTTCATGATTTGTTGATGTATGTTTTAATGTCCTCGTGCCTTGTTGATGTCCTCATGTTTTGTTGATCTGTGTTTTGGTATCTTCATAATTTGTTCATGTATGTTTTAATGTCCTCATGCCTTATTGATGTCCTCCTGCCTTGTTGATGTCTTATTTAATGTCCTCATGTTTTGTTGATGAAGTTTTGATGTCCTCATGTTTTGTTGATGTCTGCGTTGATGTCATTATGTTTTATTAATGTCCTCATGTGTTGCTGATGTCCTCATGTCTTGTTGTCTTCATATTTTGTTGATGTATGTTTTGATGTCCTTATGCTTTGTTGGTGTCTTATTTGATGTCCTTATGTTGTATTGATCTATGTTTTCATGCCCTCATGTTTTATCGATGTATGTTTGGATATTCTTATGCCTTGTTGATGTTTGTTTTGATGTCCTCGTGTTTTGTTGACCTATGTCTGGATATCCTCATGCTTTTTTTTATTTTATATGCTTTGAAGTCTTCATATTTTCTTGATTTCTGTTTTGGTCACATTGTGTCCTGTTGATGTATGTTTTAATGTCCTTGTGTCCTGTTGATACATTTTCTATCTTGTGTTTTCCCTGCGTATAAACTCAACTCATCAACCTTCTGTGGTCCACAGCAACAGCAGCAGCAGCTCCGACAGCAACAGATGCTGATGCAGCAGCAAATGAGAGGCGGCAACCCTCAAGGCCAGCCTGGGACGGTCATGGGGCCTGGAGGGCAGCAAGGCATGCAGGGGGCTGGCATGGGGCAGATGGCACCCCAGCAGGGGCAGAACTACATGGAAGACTTCAACCTACCTGAAATTATTTAGGGTTGACACTTTGTGGGGGTTGGGTTAGGCTTGTATGGCTGTGGGTTGTTGAGTAGAAATGTTGTTTGTGATGGCTGTGATGCTTGTTAGTCTGTTAAATATTATTTTTTATTTTTTTCTTACCTTAGGAGAGGAAATGAACAGTTCTCCTCAAATCAGTAAATTGCTCAACATCTAGTGGTTTGTTTTGTGCAGAACTTTGCTGTCATTACAGTCTTTCTCCACACAATCTTTTGCCGCTCTAGTTTTCCATACAATCTTTGAATGCTCTAGTTTTCTAAGCATTTGTAAACATATTGCTCTGCCATTGTTTTCCATCTAGGCATTGACCATACTGGTCGGTGACTGTAGCTGTTGCCTCTTATAAAGAGATCTTCTGTGGCTGTCATTCATGGCATTGACAGAACTGGTCAGTTGTAGCTGTTGTGTCTATAAAGAGATCTTCTGTGGCTGTCATTCTAGGCATTGACCGTACTGGTCAGTGGTTGTAGCTGTTGTCTTTAAAAATAGATTATCTGTTGCTGTCATTCTTGTCATTGATCGCACTGGTCGGTGACTGTAGCTGTTGTCTCTATAAAGAGATCTTCTGTGGCTGTCATTCTTGTCTTTGACCAGACCACACTGATCAGTGCTGTAACTGTTGTCTCTATAAAGAGATTGTCTGTAACTGTTGTCTCTATAAAGAGATTGTCTGTAACTGTTGCTCTCTGTAAAGAGATTGTCTGTAACTGTTGCCTCTGTAAAGAGATTGTCTGTAACTGTTGTCTCTATAAAGAGATTGTAACTGTTGTCTCTATAAAGAGATTGTAACTGTTGTCTCTATAAAGAGATTGTCTGTAGCTGTTGTCTCTGTAAAGAGATTGTCTGTAACTGTTGTCTCTATAAAGAGATTGTCTGTAACTGTTGTCTCTATAAAGAGATTGTCTGTAGCTGTTGTCTCTGTAAAGAGCTTGTCTGTGGCTGTTGTCTCTATAAAGAGATTGTCTGTAACTGTTGTCTCTATAAAGAGATTGTCTGTAGCTGTTGTCTCTGTAAAGAGATTGTCTGTAGCTGTTGTCTCTATAAAGAGATTGTCTGTAGCTGTTGTCTCTATAAAGAGATTGTCTGTAGCTGTTGTCTCTATAAAGAGATTGTCTGTAGCTGTTGTCTCTATAAAGAGATTGTAACTGTTGTCTCTATAAAGAGATTGTCTGTAACTGTTGTCTCTATAAAGAGATTGTCTGTAGCTGTTGTCTCTGTAAAGAGATGCTCTGCCTACTGTCACAAACTCGAGACCATACCCAACAACTAGCGGTCAGTTGTCCTTAAGCTCAGTCCACAGCCTGTTCCTCAGGCTTCCCAGGATATAAACTGGTACTCTACCTTGTCCCAGGGTGTGCCATGGGCTATTGGAGTCAACCGGGGTGTCTCCTCCTTTGATTGGGGATACCCAGTCAACCCAAATAGATTACCAGCTGGTCTAAGTAAAGGACAATTTTCATGTAGATTTCATGTGTATGTTTTCAGATTTTGCTTTGTTTATTGTGAGGGGGTGGTGCAGGGGTCAGATTGCCTGCCTCTGACATTATGGGACATGTGTTCAATTCTCAATAAAGTCAGTGTTCAGTTATATGCATGCCCTTTACAGGACGTTGCAATCATCCGCAGCATTTATTGGCTGTTTGTGATTTTCTAAGCAATTTTACATCCACTAGGTTACCATTGCTTTCTGAATGGCCGACACTCATACCACTGTGAAAATCAACACAAAGCAATTTGCTCCCAAATTGCCTGCGGCTGATTTTTAACCTCGTGTGTCAGGATTGTGGAACTGTTCACCACTGTAAGTAGGTCAGCAAGGCCGATTGGATAAGAACGCGTGTTATTAAACATCTGGTGTGCTGATGCCGAGGTAAGGGGTTCAACCCCTACACCGGACAGTTGGACTAAAATGCTGACCTCTTGTCCTTGACTTGCGTGCGTAAATTACAAGTACCTCTGAAGTCAGAATGGGTTAGCCCGAGGGCGAGAGATACTGTTAATAGGAAAAGCTAATTCACACGCAAAATTCAAATCGAGCGAGCGCAAAAATAAAAACCCAACAAAAATGTTCACTAGGTTACCATTGCTTTCTGAATGGCTGACACCCATACCATTGTGAAAATCAACACAAAGCAGTTTGCTGCAGAATGGCCTGCAGTTGATCTAAAACTTGGGGTGTGGAGATTGCAGAACTGTTCTCTGCTGTAAGCCACAGATGGGGACATAAACAGATGTGCATGTCTTCAGCGGGGATTTGAACTCAAAACTTCTCATCTTCAGGTGACTGTACTAGCCTCTTTGCTACTGCAATAAGGCCGGAGTATTTTGTTTTACAAAATCCCAGCCTGCACACTATATGGTGACTGCTCTGGCAAATGACCAGTATTCCTCATCCTGGGAAAATGATTGCCAGCACAAACCAGCCATGGTACAAATGCCATATTGTAAACAAACAAACAAGTGTTGTTGATCAACTGGTTTAAATCCATACTAGACCATGACTTCCTCGTGCGGGCTGTTGGACAGTTGTTCTTTGAATGTGTTTGAAAACCAACATTTGACTGGTTTGAATTCATCCTGTGTAACCCTAGCTACACACTGAGCTGCCAGCCAGACACCTGGCATTGCTATGGGGGGGGGGGGGGGGGGAGAGCTGGAGGCATAAATGCTGCGAGGAAGGGAATTGTTCTTGTTAAACCTTACCTCTTCTACCTTGTGGGGGGGGGGGGGGGGGGGGGGGTCCCTGCATTCTTGCTACAGTTATATGTAGTTTGTCTGGAATAGTGTGGTCTGATTAATAAGACTCAAACCCTATCCTAAAGTTGGGGTCCATGACCAGTCTAGCCAAGTTAGTCAGAACCCCTCTAGAATCAAACCCTGGCCTGTCATGTGGTAGGCAGTTGTTGGTTTGTGCAGGGTCTCTTCCATGGCACCTGGATACCCCCTAGCCCACCATATCACATCTAAGAAAGATGTTACCATTGTTAATAACTTCTTTTATTTAAGATAATGTGTGTGAGAGAGAGAGAGAAAGTGTGTGAGAGAGAGAGCTAAGCAAAGATGATTGAATTTGTGCCTTGCAATCAATGGATTAATGTTGTCTTAATATGCCAGAAAGGACCATTAAATATACAAATTCTGGCACCATTGTGTCGTGTTGACAAACAATAATGTTTAGTGTCGTAGACATGGATAACAGGAGAGAAGGATACACATTCTGTGTTGTTTCCAAGCAGCCATTTGTTATTTGTGATTATAACTTCCTAAGAAGTTTTGTGTTATGTTACAATCTAATATGTGTTTGGAATGTTGGGCGGCACTCACCAAACATGACACCCCACATTTGTGCCTATGGCTTCAGGCAGAGGAGCGCAATTGAGAAGGTACAAGCCTTAACCTGATGTTAGGAAATGCAGCATAAAGACTAAATGGCAGAGCAGACCAGGCCTAAAGTTGTGGTTGGCAACTAGTCTAGAATTGCAGCTCCGACGGATGGACAGTTATAGTATTGCTTTGCTGATCTGGCAGCTTCTGCAGCTGGTCTTGTTCCAGATGTATTGATGTTACTTTTCTTCTGGAGTAAACTAGACAGGCTGAGATAGGGATCATGCTGCATGGGCAACACATGGTCTCTAAATTCAGCCCTGGCTTTGTGTTATGGAGAGGTATATCTCCATCCCTGGCCCCCATGTTGTTGATATTATGCCTATTTTTTAAGCACAATGTAACAAACTATCATCTGTAACGGCCAGGTGCTAGTAAATGTTTTTGGAGCAAGCAAAATGAGAAAATTATAGTGAATTCACAAAGACAACATATAGTGAATTATAGAAATATCAATGCCTGTAACAGTCGTGTCCCACTTATACATAACTTTGTACTGAAATAGAGTTCGACCTTGAGATCTTTCACCCATTCATAATTCACCAAACAAGACATCTTTTTGTATTCACCTATCGTTCATCCTCCTAATGTGTCCTATCCATCTAAGTCTACAGAATAATAATATAAGTATGAATAAAACGCAATACAACTTTCCGACGTTTCTATAGACACTACCTGTGTCACAAACTCTTCCTCGGGGTCATTTTGAATTCTTCCTCAAGGTCACTTTGAATTCCTCCTCAAGGTCACTTTGAATTCCTCAAGGTCATACAAGAAAGAATTCAAAATAAAATAGATGTGGAAGTAGCTGAAGAACAATTTGGATTCCGCAAGAACAGCGGCACCAGAGAAGCAATTATCTGTTTGAGGGTGTTAATTTAAAAATATATAGAAGTTCAAAAAAGTATATATGTTTGTTGTATAGACTACAAGAAAGCTTTTGATAGAGTACAACATAAACGACTAATTACGTGCCTTCAAGATATAGGAGTAGACGGAAAGGACATCAGACTTAT
Source organism: Cepaea hortensis (assembly GCA_963921405.1). Lineage (NCBI taxonomy): Eukaryota > Metazoa > Mollusca > Gastropoda > Stylommatophora > Helicidae > Cepaea > Cepaea hortensis. Next base: position 6,224,762 of record OY992892.1, read on the forward strand.
TAGTAACTTGTACTGGGAACAAGTGGCGTCTATTAGATGTAATAATTATTCGTCGCGTGTAGAGATAAAAAGAGGAGTACGGCAGGGATGTGTGCTGTACCCAAGCCTCTTCAACCTATACACAGAAATAATTTTTAAACAAGTTGAACTGCCTGGACTTACCATCAATGGAAGAATCATAAACAATCTTAGGTATGCTGACGACACCGTGTTACTAGCAGAAAGCCTAGTGGAGCAAGTAAACAGACACAGTGCAGAATGTGGCTTAGATATTAACATCCAAAAAACGAAAACTAAGATAATTAGCAGTGGAAAGGAGAGGTCATTGATGAATATCACAGTAAAATGGATGGCGGGGAATGCCCATGGTCTGACCCGACCTTGCCTTGAGGGCTGACCAGGACGTCTTCAAATGTTCTACATGGGCCAGCTGGGATTGGGATAACACCACAACAGTGAGAGTCACACAACAGTGAGAGTCACACAACAGTGAGAGTCAAACGTCCTACGAAACATCCTTTAAGGTAACCCGGCCAACAAATACCTGAAGAAGTCTGATTCCTTTCTCCACTTTACTTGGCACACTCCGTGAGTCCGTGATAAAGACAGTGTGTGTTGCAGTGGTCTCCTCTAACCAACTAGATGCCGCTGTGACTGCTTCCACCTCCATTCTCATGCTGGAAGTCGTAGCTTCATATGCCATACTCTCCTTTTTCAAGGATCGTCCATTAGCCTTCGCAATGAAACCCCAACCACTCCGTCTGTTTCTCACCACTGACCCATCAATATAGATCACTATGTCACATTGATGTGTATTACTCTGGATCAGTTGTTGCATATCAAACTCTTTGCAGCTCGCAGCCCATTTTCTGAACTCAGACCCATTGTTAATATTACATTGTGCCAGTCCGTCCTGTCTGCCGGTACTTCAACCCTCTCTCTTTCACGATTGATGGTCTGTAGATCACACACCTGACTTATAGAAAGTTCTGCCTGAGCCATCCAGGACCTGCCTCGTCTTAGTCTATGACCCTTGACCATATCCATGGCTGCATGCAGCGGGTGATCCCTATCAGCAGCAACTCTCAGTTACCATTTGGCTTGAAGGACCCTATGCCTATCCACCATTGTTAGTAGCGCCAAGATATGCCTCATGCATATAATTGGTGTATCCTTTGTGCACCCCCCCCCCCCTTTGTGCACCCCAGAATCACCCGCATGGCCGCATTTTGTATGCGCCCCAGCCTTTCAATAGCTCTGCTGTAAACAGGCAAAATGCAATTACGCCTAAAACAACATTCCGGACAACACAGAAGAGGGAGATTGGATTAGATTATCAATCGCTGACACGGTTTCCTCTTTCCCTCCCCCCCTCACCCCCGTGTAAATATCGCCCTCACACCCCGTGAAACCACAAACCCCCTTCTATTGTAAGGTTAAGTACTTTCAGAAGTCAGGGGAAAGCTACTACAGCCGACTGCCAGCAGTTACAAACCCGTGCTATAGGTTCCTTGGAAGGGCTACAGAGTATCAGCACCTTCTTTTTAAAGTTCTCTACAGGTGGTCGGCATGGCTGAATGGATAAGAACGTTTTACCATTTCCGGCGTGCTGATGCCGAGGTAGCGGGTTCAACCCCTTCACCGGTCAGTTAGACTAAAATGTTGACTTCTCGTTCTTGACTTTGACATGTAAATTACAAGCACCTCGGGAATCGGAGTGGGATGGCCTGATGGCGAGGGACACTGATAGTAAGGAAAGCTAATCCACACACAAACATCGATCCAGTGCACTATCCAGTAGTGGTAGCTACTAGTACTATAGTCTGTCCAGAAATGAATGCCTCCATTCACGATCAATTATTTTGAAAACTGTCTGTTGTATCGTTATGAAATTTTTCCTGCCGTCTTATATTTACCCCCACCCAAGGAATATGTCTTTGATAGGTCCAAGAGCTACTTAAATCATGGAAAGCGGCGTCATTTCTTTGATGTTTTGGTGAAAAACTAGTGATTTCTCGCTAACAAACTTGTTTTACAGTAATGTCCCGTTCCACTACACGAGGCTCTTGTCATAAGGCCAATCCCATGTCCCAGGTGAAAATTAATTATTCAACGCTAATGTTTCCGTGTGAAGGTGTAATACATTTCTTCTTCTTCTTCTTTCTCCTTTTCGTTCATCCGGAGTGTTTTTTTCAGATGTGATTGCGGTGTGTCTGTTAAGCGCCCTTGGGCCGAAACATGTAGGCCAACACATCCGGCTACAGCGTGCTTTTTTTACCAGGTAGCATTCCTGGGAGACTCACTTTTGTGGTACCATCTACAACCCAGCTGGCCAAGGTTGAACGGTCGAAGACAACGGTCATCCCTTAAAGGAAGGCAGGGACAGTCTATAGCATTTTCCGCCATCCAAGATTGCTTCCATTGTTGCAGGGCCGACACACAGCGCCCTGGTGCTGGGCTCACCGAGGGAATCGTCACGTCCTGCTCATGGCTGCTTTAAATCCTCACTTCAATATATTGGTAATTTCGTTTGCCCCGGGCCATTCCCGCACAAACCAGACAGGTTTGCAGACGGTATCCACTCAGCGAGTTTTCGGACATGTGCTTGTCGTTGCGCCCGTCAGAGCTGTTCCAGGCACGACAGACATTCGGAAAACTACCTAGTCATAGCTGTTCCGAACAAGAGCGGCATTCGGTAACTAGGTAGTCAGAGCTGTTCCTAGCACGAGAGACATTCGGAAGAGACATTTCACTCGGACGTAATTGCGTAGTGTCAATTTTTAGTTTGCCACCCGTAGGACGACACTTCCGACTTCCGGAAGGCATTTTTTAATGAGGTTAGCCTTCCTCTGGTTTCGAGGCACGTTAGACTGTTGTGATGTCGCCCTCATCTCAGCTGGTCAAGATAGAACGATCAACGACATCGCGGTCGGCCCTCAAGGGAAGGCAGGGGCAGACCATGGGCATTCCCTCGCTATCCAAGGAGGCTTCCATAATTGCAAAGCCGGCACATATTGCTCTGAGACTGGGCTGACACGAGGAGTTGCCACGTCCTGCTCATGGCTGCTTTAGTTCCTCACTCCCATGTGTTGGGCATCTCGCTTGCCACTGGTCGCTCAAGCACACACCAGGAGCGGTTAGACTGCGAGCGACATCCACTCGGTAAGCTTTTGCTTTTGACTTCGGACCACGCAATAGGTTCGCTCGCCGTGCGTTCCATTTCGCGTCATTGAGACGTTCTTCCACTTTTGTCTACACTCTCTATGAGTTAGATACAGACAGTTTTCGTAACCATTTCCTTCGACTGGGGCACTTTTCTGACTTTTTGTACTCGCTCACGAGGTAGGCTACATGTGCTGCCGGCTCAGCACCTTACCTTCGTGCAGCAGTGAACGAGAAACGGCCAGGCTCTCTCATCCGGGAATCCCTCATATCCCCCAGCTGAGAGCCTTCGAACATGTATCAGACCTGAGCATGTAGCTTGCTTAGTATCTCGCCCCTATTTTTCGGTAGGTGGGTATCGGCCCGGCTCTCAGATCCGAGGGTTTGTGGCTGCCACAGCCCTCGACAGGGAGCCTTAAGAGTTTTGTCCGGACCAAGAACTTCTGCCTTCGTGCACCTGATTTAAATTTTTGACTGCTATCCTCAGTCTAACCTGCAGAGCAGCAGGTTGTGTCTCTCTTAGTCTGGTCCCTATCCCATATGCTGTCCGATATGTAGTTTTTCATCCATCGGCAAGCAAATGGGGTCGATGGGACACGCAAGCTCCCCCACCACGGCAAGGTGGAGACACATCGGGGGAGATAATACATTTAATAATGTGCACTTCATCTCTGATCCGTAAATTATATACCGCATATAAACAAACTTTGAAATCTGCTGTACAATCTCCAGAACAAAAATGTTTTGTTGGGTGGACATAATGATATGGTTATATGCTAAATCTCATCATTTTCCCTCAGTTGGTTACTGAGATACGGAATTTTATATTGGGGCACACAAAAGTAAACAGACTATAGAAGTAGTAGCACTTGTGTGGACTACGCTTGAGTTCAAAACGAAGGAACGAACGAAGCTAAACACAAGCGCCCAACATTTTCAAATGTCAGGAAGCAGCCGTGACATCTACTACAGCCGTGGCAGCTTCTACAGCCGTGACATCTACTACAGCCGTGGCAGCTTCTACAGCCGTGACATCTACTACAGCCGTGGCAGCTTCTACAGCCGTGACATCTACTACAGCAGTGGCAGCTTCTACAGCCGTGACATCTACTACAGCCGTGGCAGCTTCTACAGCCGTGACATCTACTACAGCCGTGACATCTACTACAGCCGTGGCAGCTTCTAGAGCCGTGACATCTACTACAGCCGTGGCAGCTTCTACAGCCGTGACATCTACTACAGCCGTGGCAGCTTCTTCAGCCGTGACATCTACTACAGCCGTGACATCTACTACAGCCGTGGCAACTTCTACAGCCGTGACATCTACTACAGCCGTGGCAGCTTCTACAGCCATGACATCTACTACAGCCGTGACATCTACTACAGTCGTGGCAGCTCCTACAGCCGTGACATCTACTACAGCCGTGGCAGCTTCTACAGCCGTGGCAGATTCTACAGCCGTGGCATATTCTACAGCCTTCATATCTACTACAGCCGTGACATCTACTACAGCCGTGACATCTACTACAGCCGTGACAGCTTCTACAGCCGTGACATCTACTACAGCCGTGGCAGCTTCTACAGCCGTGACATCTACTACAGCCGTGACATCTACTACAGCCGTGGCAGCTTCTACAGCCGTGACATCTACTACAGCCGTGGCAGCTTCTAAAGCCGTGACATCTACTACAGCCGTGGCAGCTTCTACAGCCGTGACAGCTACTACAGCCGTGGCAGATTCTACAGCCGTCATATCTACTACAGCCGTGACATCTACTACAGCCGTCATATCTACTACAGCCGTGACATCTACTACAGCCGTGACATCTACTACAGCCGTGGCATCTACTACAGCCGTGACGTCTACTACAGCCGTGAATCTACTACAGCCGTCATATCTACTACAGCCGTGGCAGCTTCTACAGCCGTGACATCTACTACAGCAGTGGCAGCTTCTACAGCCGTGACATCTACTACAGCCGTGGCAGCTTCTACAGCCATGACATCTACTACAGCCGTGACGTCTACTACAGCCGTGGCAGCTTCTAGAGCAGTGACATCTACTACAGCAGTGGCAGCTTCTACAGCCGTGACATCTACTACAGCCGTGGCAGCTTCTACAGCCGTGACATCTACTACAGCCGTGACATCTACTACAGCCGTGGCAGCTTCTACAGCCGTGACATCTACTACAGCCGTGGCAGCTTCTACAGCCGTGACATCTACTACAGCCGTGGCAGCTTCTACAGCCGTGACATCTACTACAGCCGTGGCAGCTTCTACAGCCGTGACATCTACTACAGCCGTGGCAGCTTCTACAGCCGTGACATCTACTACAGCAGTGGCAACTTCTACAGCCGTGACATCTACTACAGCCGTGGCAGCTTCTACAGCCGTGACATCTACTACAGCCGTGACATCTACTACAGCCGTGGCAGCTTCTAGAGCCGTGACATCTACTACAGCCGTGGCAGCTTCTACAGCCGTGACATCTACTACAGCCGTGGCAGCTTCTTCAGCCGTGACATCTACTACAGCCGTGACATCTACTACAGCCGTGGCAACTTCTACAGCCGTGACATCTACTACAGCCGTGGCAGCTTCTACAGCCATGACATCTACTACAGCCGTGACATCTACTACAGTCGTGGCAGCGCCTACAGCCGTGACATCTACTACAGCCGTGGCAGCTTCTACAGCCGTGGCAGATTCTACAGCCGTGGCATATTCTACAGCCTTCATATCTACTACAGCCGTGACATCTACTACAGCCGTGACATCTACTACAGCCGTGACAGCTTCTACAGCCGTGACATCTACTACAGCCGTGGCAGCTTCTACAGCCGTGACATCTACTACAGCCGTGACATCTACTACAGCCGTGGCAGCTTCTACAGCCGTGACATCTACTACAGCCGTGGCAGCTTCTAAAGCCGTGACATCTACTACAGCCGTGGCAGCTTCTACAGCCGTGACAGCTACTACAGCCGTGGCAGATTCTACAGCCGTCATATCTACTACAGCCGTGACATCTACTACAGCCGTCATATCTACTACAGCCGTGACATCTACTACAGCCGTGACATCTACTACAGCCGTGGCATCTACTACAGCCGTGACGTCTACTACAGCCGTGAATCTACTACAGCCGTCATATCTACTACAGCCGTGGCAGCTTCTACAGCCGTGACATCTACTACAGCAGTGGCAGCTTCTACAGCCGTGACATCTACTACAGCCGTGGCAGCTTCTACAGCCATGACATCTACTACAGCCGTGACGTCTACTACAGCCGTGGCAGCTTCTAGAGCAGTGACATCTACTACAGCAGTGGCAGCTTCTACAGCCGTGACATCTACTACAGCCGTGGCAGCTTCTACAGCCGTGACATCTACTACAGCCGTGACATCTACTACAGCCGTGGCAGCTTCTACAGCCGTGACATCTACTACAGCCGTGGCAGCTTCTACAGCCGTGACATCTACTACAGCCGTGGCAGCTTCTACAGCCGTGACATCTACTACAGCCGTGACAGCTTCTACAGCCGTGACAGCTACTACAGCCGTGGCAGATTCTACAGCCGTCATATCTACTACAGCCGTGACATCTACTACAGCCGTCATATCTACTACAGCCGTGACATCTACTACAGCCGTGACATCTACTACAGCCGTGGCATCTACTACAGCCGTGACATCTACTACAGCCGTGAATCTACTACAGCCGTCATATCTACTACAGCCGTGACATCTACTACAGCCGTGACATCTACTACAGCCGTGGCAGCTTCTACAGCCGTGACATCTACTACAGCCGTGGCAGCTTCTACAGTCGTGACAGCTACTACAGCCGTGGCAGATTCTACAGCCGTCATATATACTACAGCCGTGACATCTACTACAGCCGTGACATCTACTACAGCCGTGACATCTACTACAGCCGTGGCGTCCACTACAGCCGTGACATCTACTACAGCCGTGACATCTACTACAGCCGTCATATCTACTACAGCCGTGACATCTACTACAGCCGTCATATCTACTACAGCCGTCATATCTACTACAGCCGTGACATCTACTACAGCCGTGACATCTACTACAGCCGTGACATCTACTACAGCCGTGACATCTACTACAGCCGTCATATCTACTACAGCCGTGACATCTACTACAGCCGTCATATCTACTACAGCCGTCATATCTACTACAACCGTGACATCTACTACAGCCGTGACATCTACTACAGCCGTGACATCTACTACAGCCGTGATATCTACTACAGCCGTGACATATACTACAGCCGTGACATCTACTACAGCCGTGACAGCTTCTACAGCCGTGACAGCTTCTACAGCCGTGACATCTACTACAGCCGTGACATCTACTACAGCCGTGACAACTACTACAGCCGTCATATCTACTACAGCAGTGACATCTACTACAGCCGTGACATCTACTACAGCCGTGACATCTACTACAGCCGTGACAGATTCTACAGCCGTGACATCTACTACAGCCGTGGCAGCTTCTACAGCCGTGACAGCTACTACAGCCGTGGCAGATTCTACAGCCGTCATATCTACTACAGCCGTGACATCTACTACAGCCGTCATATCTACTACAGCCGTGACATCTACTACAGCCGTGACATCTACTACAGCCATGGCAGCTTCTACAGCCGTGACATCTACTACAGCCGTGGCAGCTTCTACAGCCGTGGCAGCTTCTACAGCCTTCATATCTACTACAGCCGTGACAGCTTCTACAGCCGTGACAGCTACTACAGCCGTGGCAGCTTCTACAGCCGTGATATCTACTACAGCCGTGACAGCTTCTACAGCCGTGACAGCTTCTACAACCGTGATAGCTACTACAGCCGTAACAGCTACTACAGCCGTAACAGCTACTACAGCCGTGACAGCTACTACAGCCGTGACATCTACTACAGCCGTGGCAGCTTCTACAGCCGTGACAGCTACTACAGCCGTGGCAGATTCTACAACCGTCATATCTACTACAGCCGTGACATCTACTACAGCCGTGACATCTACTACAGCTGTGGCATCCACTACAGCCGTGACATCTACTACAGCCGTGACATCTACTACAGCCGTCATATCTACTACAGCCGTGACATCTACTACAGCCGTCATATCTACTACAGCCGAGACATCTACTACAGCCGAGACATCTACTACAGCCGAGACATCTACTACAGCCGTGACATCTACTACAGCCGTCATATCTATTACAGCCGTGACATCTACTACAGCCGTGACATCTACTACAGCCGTGACATCTACTACAGTCGTCATATCTACTACAGCCGTGACAGCTTCTACAGCCGTGACAGCTACTACAGTCGTGGCAGCTTCTACAGCCGTGATATCTACTACAGCCGTGACAGCTTCTACAGCCGTGACAGCTTCTACAACCGTGATAGCTACTACAGCCGTAACAGCTACTACAGCCGTAACAGCTACTACAGCCGTGACAGCTACTACAGCCGTCTCCAACGATTGCAAACCACTCCACGGCTCGCTGGCACGGCACAGTCACAAGGATGACATTGGGATGAGAAACATGGAGACTGAGCAGACAAGCAAACACGTCTGATGGCAGTAGAGATGTGGATTCTGGGGGAAATGAAAAGAATACCATGAACAGACAGAAACATTTGAGAATTTGGTGACAGCTAGCAAGATTGGGGGGGGGGGGGAGGAGAAAGAACAAGGGGAAGGCAGAGAAGTAAATACCTGGATGACTTGGCTACGTGGCATGGTCGAGACAAGAACAGAGAGCTCATCCACGACTCTGGTGATCGTGTGAGATGGCGAAACATGACCCCCAGTATGGTTTTTATAGGAGTGTTGTGTCTTTTAACGTGGTCGAAATATTTCACTTGCCTCATTTCTTTTTTTTTTTTTAATTTCTTGCATCAACTCTCTTTTCATTCACAATTTTTTTAAAAAAATTATTTCTAGAACCTCTGCTTTGATTTGTTTTTGTACACTTGTGGTTTTTGTGATGTTCTATTATATTTAATGAATAAATCGCGCGCGCGCGCACACACACACGCACACAAACCAGGAGAAGTGTACTGTAAGCTTTAGATCACATGTAATACAATGGACGTTGCAGCCAAAGCCTTCGCCAGCACACAACAAACACGTCGATACAACTACATGACAAACACTACCTGAAATTACACTCATCTGTAATAACAAAGAAACGGACTGTAAATGTCGACAAAAACTGGACTGACTGCAAAGACGAAATGGGAAACAGTCAGTAGCAATGCTTGATAATTAACTCTGGAATTAGTAGAACTACAATAAAGCTTTAAAAACACAACGAAAGAATCACATTTTATTTGCCGAAATCAAGGAAGAATAGGTAGCCAATCTTTCTTTCATTTTGGCAAGATACATACAAAGGCATCGAACTCGCATCAAACCGTGCTGGTAACATTACCAGCAGTTCGCTGTCAACTTCGCCATCCCACACTTGCGATTGTATTGTAGTCAGTTATATCCATTATATTGTTTTCAAAACAATGTTTTCCCGTAGTCAATTTGAATCACAAAAGACACAAACAATAGATTGCACGATGTATTGCCTAGCATATTTCGCGGCATCTCGTCAGGTATATAGGCTGCAGAATTCACACAACATTAACTAAAGTGGTTGCTATCATTAATCGGCAGAAGCCAGACTTGTGCAAACAGAAAGACATGATAGATTAAAATTAACGTGGCAAACAATTAAATTTACCGTGTGAATCCATCCATCATGTGCCATGCCGATAAGCGTGGGCGGTCATGTTCTGCCATCTCACTCGATCACCAGAGTCGTGGATCAGCTCCGTGTTCCTGTCTCGACCATGCCACGTGGCCAAGCCATCCAGGTATTTACTTCTAGGTCTTCCCCTTGGACTCTTCCCTTCGATCTTGCCAGTCGTCACCAAGTTCTCCAATTCATTTCTTCTCATAACATGCCCAAAAAATGTTGACTGTCTACATCTAATGACTCTAATCAGTTTACGATCTTCATTTGTTTCTTGCAGGACTTGTTCGTTGGTTTTTCTGTCTGTCCATGGTATTCTTTGCATTTCCCTCAGAAACCACATTTCCACAGCCATCAGCTGTTTTTTCAGCTTGACTGCTCATTGTCCACGCTTCATATCCACATAAAAGTACAGGTTCTATGTAGCACCTCTACACTTCTTTTCTCGTTTAAATTCATATCTTTTTATTGGTGAATAAGTCTGTGTATATTTCAGCTTGAAGGATTTATCTAATAACTTTAGTTTATTTATGTTGGGTAATTTCTGCAGTGTGTACCTGATGAGATGCAACGAAATATGCCAGGCAATAAATCGTGCAACCTATTGTTTGTGTCTTCGTTATAAAAAAAAATCTACTTGTTTTCGTGGATACACTCATCGCAAAAACCCGTTTGAATCGGGCTCCGAAGTTTGTGGGGTTGATTCCTTCCTTTGATTGCGTCCTTCGGTTCACGAGTGAATTTTTTTGGAGACTCCTAGGGGTCGTCGCTGGAACTACGGAGGTCGTAATTTACACGACGCTTTCGGCAGCCCGCGCTGCGGAAAGAGACTGCGCCATATGGGATAAAACCCGGTGCAATGAAGTCGACCCTGTCGACTTTTAAGCGACTTTTAAACCAGGAGTTAATCGGATGCCTGTGGCCTCGGTTACAGTTTCATGGCCTGAATGCAACCGACTTCCGGTTTAGTTTCCTCTGATGCAGAAGTGGCCGTTAAGTTGGCGATTTTAATTGTTTTCTGTTTGTTTGTTTTCCCGAGAAACCGCGCAGAGATGATGTTATAAGTTGGTAAACAAGGCGGCAGGTATGACAAATGTTCGAGTCCAGTGTGTGTTTATGAATTCAGGTGGGGTTATCTGGGGTGACTATGGAAAGCAACAACAAACTAACTCGGTTTCAGTTACTCAAAATCCGAGGAAGATGTCGAGTGATTTGTGATTTTTATAAAGTGATGCTGTGCTGTTTATCACTATACTATATTCTTGATAATTGTTTTCAAACATAAGAAACGTCTCATAATTGATCAAGCATAGATATATACTCTTGATCCCTCAAAGAGACAATGGAGTCATTTGAAAAAGTAACGAGTTAGAATCCAGTGGTGACTTCTTACTTCTTAATCCTCTTATCATAATCCTAGGTCTAGCTAAAAAAATATAAAATAAAAAACAGTTTTTAAAAATTTTGGGAAGAAAAGAGAAGTAGATATCATATTACTACTATTATATGAGTGTTAATCAATAAGAATACATTTATTACCGTTATTATTTGGAAGGGTTCAGGGCTTCCAGTGGTTCTATATTGTCTGCTGTAACTAGTTTTGTTTCTTCTGTGAATATTATATTTATGATATAATAATTAATATTTGGGGTATTCTGAACCCCACTGAACTGTGACTTTAATTGGTCCACCCAACAGCTGGTTAAGCCTTAAGATCACTAAGTGCTTCAGTATCCTTCCACAGTTCATACAATCCCTAACACAGTTCAGTGCACAAGTTCCATAGCTAATTTACAAGGTCTTTTTATTATTATTATTATTATTATTTTTCAATTGCTCGCTTTGAACTCAACCATAGTTCATAGACACGCTACACTTCTAGTAGTTGCTCACTACTTGGGAGTGCACTGGACTGATGTTTGCATGTGGATTAGCTTTCTCTGTCATCGGAGAATGGTGCAATATTGATGGGACAGGATGAAATAGTCAATAGATGGACGGAATATCTGGAAGAGCTGTATGATGATAGAAAACTGGATGTAAATATTCAAAACAATGGTGAGAGTCCATCAATACTAGCAGCGGAAGTTGAAGATGCACTACATCGCATGAAGAAAGGAAAGGTACCCAGTCCAGACAACATTACATTGGAAGAAACTGAGGCTCTGTGATTTTGGAATTGAAATATTGATAAAATTTCTAAGTGACACCTACACTAATGGGTATATTCCTAGTGACCTATTAAAATCCATATTTATAGATCTGCCAAATAAACCAGGTGCTTTAGAATGTGAAGAGCATCACACAATAAGTCTTATGAGTCACATGACAAAGCTGTTACTCAGAATAAATATGAAAAGAATAAGAAACAAGATTAAACCAGAAATTAGTAATGAACAGTGTGAATTTGTGGAATGAAAGGGCACAAACAACGCTATATATATTCTCAGGATACTATTAGAAATAGCTATAGAAGTAAAAACAGATGTGTACTTATGCTTCATTGACTACACAAAAGCATTTGAGAATGTGAAACATGACAAAATAATACAATTACTAAAGTAACTGAACATTGATGGCAAAGATCTGTGAATAATACAGAACATATATTGGCAGAAAACAGCAGTTATAAGACTCAACAACCTTGTAGGAATATTTCAGTGTATAAAGAAGGGCATCAGACAAGGTTGTGTATTGTCTCCTGATTTGTTCTCATTGTACAGTGAACATATAATGAGATCTACAGAAAATATGTCAGGGGTCCTGGTTGGTGGACATAATATAAATAACTTATGTTATGCTGATAATACCGTCTTGACAGCAAGTCAGAAGGATCTGCAGGAAATGAACAGTGATTGTAGAAAGGGAAAAAATGTTTCCTTAGTTTTAATAATAGTCATGGTGATATCAAAGAAACAGATTGTGCCTAACTGTGCACTTAAAGTCTGGGACATTATTTTGGGGCAAGTGCAGAAATTCAGATATCTAGGCACATGGATAACATCAGATGGAAGATGCATCACTGAGATAAAGAACAGAATAGGACAAGCAAAAACTGCATTCTATCAAATGAAGAATGTTTTGTGCAAGAAGTCACTGGCCTTGAAAGTTAGAAAAGGGGTTCTTGCATGTTACATAGAACCAGTCTTAAAATACAGCTGCGAATCCTAGACAATTAGTAAACAGGTGAAAAAATCCCTGAAAGCCTTGGCGATGTGGTGTTATAGAAGAATGCAAGAACATAATTGGACAGCCAAAATGAGCAATCAGGACGTTTTGAGGGAAGCTGAGTCGTAAAGACAACTTAGCACTAACATCAGAAAGAGGCAGTCATTGTTTTTTGGCCACGTTATGAGATGACAAAAACTGGAACCATGTTGTGACAACTGGAAAGATTTGCGGAAAGAGAGATAGAGGAAGACAGCGTGAGAAGATTCTTGACAGTCTTGTGTCATGGCACGGAAGGGAGTCAACACACGAATTGATTCATGATGTCGGAGATCGCAATTTGAGGAGAGGCATGATCACTCACACCAGCCGGTAAGGCACTGGATGATGATTACCAGTGTCCCTCACCATTAGGTGAACCCACTCTGACTTCTGAAGTACTTGTAATTTACGTCTCAAGTTAAGAACAAGAAATCCAACTGACCAGTGTGGAGGTTGAACCCACAACCACGGCATCAGCACACTGGAAGTTTAAGAGCGAGCTCTCATGTCCATTCAGACATGCTGACCTCACATGCAAGGTCTGTTTAAAAAATATTGGACCTTTAGCTGGAAAATTACAATTAACTGGAGGTCTGAAACCTAATTCCCTTCAAAGTACTCACGCAGTAAATGCACACACTTTTGGCAGTGGTCCTGTCATTGCTGGAGGAATTTCAAGAAGGCCTCTTTGGCAGTGGAGTCTAACATGGTCTTTGTGTGAGTGGAGTCTAACATGGTCTTTGTGTGAGTGGAGTCTAACATGGTCTTTGTGTGAGTGGAGTCTAACATGGTCTTTGTGTGAGTGGAGTCTAACATGGTCTTTGTGTGAGTGGAGTCTAACATGGTCTTTGTGTGAGTGGAGTCTAACATGGTCTTTGTGTGAGTGGAGTCTAACATGGTCTTTGTGTGAGTGGAGTCTAACATGGTCTTTGTGTGAGTGGAGTCTAACATGGTCTTTGTGTGAGTGGAGTCTAACATGGTCTTTGTGTGAGTGGAGTCTAACATGGTCTTTGTGTGAGTGGAGTCTAACATGGTCTTTGTGTGAGTGGAGTCTAACATGGTCTTTGTGTGAGTGGAGTCTAACATGGTCTTTGTGTGAGTGGAGTCTAACATGGTCTTTGTGTGAGTGGAGTCTAACATGGTCTTTGTGTGAGTGGAGTCTAACATGGTCTTTGTGTGAGTGGAGTCTAACATGGTCTTTGTGTGAGTGGAGTCTAACATGGTCTTTGTGTGAGTGGAGTCTAACATGGTCTTTGTGTGAGTGGAGTCTAACATGGTCTTTGTGTGAGTGGAGTCTAACATGGTCTTTGTGTTCCTGATGTCTTCTTGTGATGCAAATTGAGTCCCTTTCAGCTGTATCTTCAGCTTGAGGAACAGTCAGTAATCACAAGGAGACCTGACAGGAGAGTAGGTGCCCGATGAACCAATAGGATTATCCTGTCACCCCTAGTCCAATTGTGTGCATCATGGCAACTATGGACGACCTTGCCATTATGGTTCATCAAATGTTCCTTTAATTTGGAAGCATAACATGAACAATCAACACACTAACTGCAGAGACTAAGAATCTGCTTGTGTGCATGTAGTGCAGTATTTATTATTTTCATGTCATTGGTAACTATGACATTTGTTCTTGTGCACTTTTCGCTCCATCGGAGCATAGGCCCTCCACCAAATCAAGCCAAGCCGTCCTGTCCTTTGCTATCTCCTGCAGCTCTCGCCATGTCTTCTCAACATTATTCATGTCTGTAATTCTCTTCTCCGGGTGTTTTATGTCTCCCTATTTTGTTTAGAACAAGAATTGCCGTGGTGAAGGCAGGCTTTTGCAAGATGAAAAACATACTGACCAATAAAAAGATATCAATTGCTACGAGAAAAAGAGTGTTGAGGTGCTACATTGAGCCTGTATGTTTGTATGGATGTGAAGCGTGGACAATGAGCAGTCAAGCTGAAAAACATCTGATGACTGTGGAAATGTGGTTTCTGAGGAGAATGCATAGAATACGATGGACAGACAGAAAAGCCAACAACCAAGTCCTACAAGAAACAAATGAAAATCATAAATTGATTAGAGAAATTAGACGTAAACAGTCAAAATTTTTTGGACATGTTATGAGAAGAAATAAATTACAGAACTTGGTGGCAACTGACAAGATCGAGGGGAAGAGAACAAGGGGAAGACCGAGAAATAACTACCTGGATGGCTTGACCACGTAGCATGGTTGAGACAAGAACACTGAGCTGATCCACGACTCTGGTGATCAAGTGAAATGGCAAATCATGACCGCCCACGCTTACCAGCATGGCACATGATGGATGGATGGGTTACGTCTGCCTTGTGAGTTCCAGACAAGAGAGTGTCTAGTTGTATTGTCCTCAAGTTTTCCCAGTGTGTGCCCCATCTTGTGAGTTCCAGACAAGAGAGTGTCTAGTTGTATTGTCCTCAAGTTTTCCCAGTGTGTGCCCCATCTTGTGAGTTCCAGACAAGAGAGTGTCTAGTTGTATTGTCCTCAAGTTTTCCCAGTGTGTGCCCCATCCAGCGACAGCGTCTTTTCCTGACCTCTTGGTTCACTGGGATTTGTTTAGTTGTCTCCACTAGCTTTACATTGGTGATTCACTGTCACATCTAGGACATAACCATCACTAAATGAAATACACTCTCATATAACAGACACATGCACACACACACACACAAGATGTCACAGCATCACTTTGATAGACCTTCATTGTCCTGGTGGAAGACAGGAAGATTGGCATACCATGTTATAAAATCATGACCTAATATGTTTGAATCCATGACGTAATATATATAAAACCATGACCAAATATGTATGAATCCATGACCTAATATGTATGAAACCATGAACATTAAATAAGAGCATTGGATAAAGAAAGGATAGTCAAAGATGTTGAGTCAGAAGTCCAGCAGATAATGGATGACAAGAATGAATTCACAGCGGCTGACACAGCTAGCATTCATTCAGTGGCATGTCCTTTGCAGAACCTCACTACCATAACAACCTTCCAGAAAACCTCTCGATCATAAGCAAGATGTCCCACGTCCGATACACCCACCTGGAGATCATGTGCCACATCCTACACCCATTTTCTCTTTGGCCTTCCTCTTCCTCTGTTCCCAGACATTAACCCCTCCATTATTGTTCTCTCCAAACTTCTATGACGTTTCAAGTGACCAAAATATTTCAATTTTCTTTTTTTTTTTAAATCGTCTTTAGTAGCCAACCTTCTTCAGTATTCAGCTCTTGTAGAATGGATGCATTTGTTCTTTTCTGTATCCAAGATATTCTTAGAACCCGTCTATAACATTTATATTCAATGGCATTTTGCAATGCAAAAGATGCATGTTCTTAAAAATCTAATTTGTGTTGGTCTGTCTGTCCCATGCCACAATTTATTCAGTTGTTTTAGTTTTTGAAGAGCAATAGATAGTCACATTTTAAATTCTTTCATTCTGTCACCATTGTTGGTAATCAATGACCCAAGATATTCTAAATTTGCCATAACCTCCAATGTTTCCTCATTAACATATATTTCTTTCTCCATATTAGTACTATCTGTATGCATTATCTTTGTATTTGCTATGTTAAGATATAAGTTGTGATTTTCACTATTCTTTTGGGTTGAGGTTAATTACACAGCTAGCAACTTCCATTATGTCATGATTGAACAGAATCACCAGTGTGGAGCTGGTGGAAATACACTAAACAAATACTAGTGAACCAAAAGGTGAGGAAAAGATGCTTCACTGGAAAGGACATACAATGAGGAAACCTGAGAATACCATAACTATAGGGTGTATTTTTAATGACTGTGGGGTTTTTGAAAATATTGCCGTTCCTAGTTTTGTATTCACCATCTGTGAAGTCATGCAACATAAAAGGTAAATACAAAACTTGGAACTGCAATATTTTCAAAAATCCCAGTCATTAAAAATACACTCTGTAGAAAGGTCTTAGACTGGAACCGACAGGGCAAGAAAAATAGAGGAAGACATAAAATGGAGGAAGGCATAAAATGGAGGAAGACATAAAATAGAGGAAGACATCATAAAATAGAGGAAGACATCATAAAATAGAGGAAGACATAAAATAGAGGAAGACATAAAATGGAGGAAGACATAAAATTGCATGGAGAAAATTAGAGGTAGAAATTAATAGTAACTGGAAGACATGGGTGGAGCTGTGTGAGATAGAACATGTTGGGCTGCTGGGGTGAGTTGGTTGATGGCCTATGTCTCAATGGGAAGTACAAGGTGAAAGAGAAAGAACACAATGCGGAGGAAAAATCAACAGCAAATTACACCATAATAGAACATATTTGAGGTCACAGATTGTGAGAATTGTATGGATTTTTTGCCCTGGCCATGCAGGAGTGGGGGGAATGAATAGGCTGATAGGCTGGCAGGGAATGCACCTCTTGGTGGTAGATTACCTATGGACAAGGGAGAGGTGATTGCAAGCCTATGAGACCAGGTGGAGATGGCGGGGGAACAGATTGAGAACCCGTATGTGGAAAGAATGAGATTGTGGGGGATCGGCAGGGGTTCTGAAATAATCTCAACACTGAGAGGGAAGACCAGGAGAACTTTCTATCAGATTGCGGTGGGAACAATTAGTAGTATGACTCTTCGCTAGCTGTTGAATGAGATAAAAGACAGAAGGGTGAGGATGATTGGTGTGAGACTGACTACCTGATCCTATAGAAAAATTTAGCCGCAAAATCCAACCAATCATGAAAAAGTCCACAAAATCCAACCAATCATGAACAAGTCCGCAAAATCCAACCAGTCATGAACAAGTCCACAAAATCCAAACAATCATGAACATGTCCACAAAATCCAAACAATCATGAACAAGTCCACAAAATCCAACCAATCATGAACTTCTTCTTCTTCTTCAGCGTTCCGAGCCATTGAGATTCTTTGCTGCAAATACAATCTGTCTCCATTCGTCTCTCTGGTGGACCTTCTCTTGCTAGTCGTTGATTCCAAGTGCTTGTAGGTCTGTACATGTATTATCTCTCCACCGCCTTCTTGGTCTACCTCGTGGGGTCTACGGTCATTTATTTCCTGAGTGTAAGCGAGTTTTGTTTCCCTATTATCTTCCATTCTTTCTATATGCCCCAGCCATTGTAGTCTATTAGCCTTCATGATACCAGTGATTAGCGGGGACTTAAACAAATCATAAATGTCTTTGTTACTTCTTCTTTTCCACTCTCCACTTTGTGTATCCCTAATGGGTCCAAAGATGCGTCTTAAAATTTTGTTCTCAAAGGTTTGTAACAAGGCTTCGTCGCCTTTCGTTGTACTCCAGGTTTCAGAGCCATACAGCACAACTGGTCTGATCAGTGTTTTGTATATTGTGATTTTGGTGTTACGAGATAGCGCCTTTGATTTTAGTAGATGTTGTAGTGCATAGTATATCTTATTTCCAGAGTTGATTCTAGTTTGTATTTCTTCCCTTATGATGTTGGAGCAGTTGAAGATTGTACCCAGGTATTTGTATGTTTCCGTTCTTTTAATGGTCATATTATCTATTTGTATGTAACCAATCATGAACAAGTCCACAGAATCCAACCAAACATGAACAAGTCCACAAAATCCAACCAAACATAAACATTTCCACAAAATCCAACCAATCATGAACAAGTCCACACAATCCAACCAATCATGAGCAAGTCCACAAAATCCAACCAATCATGAACAAGTCCACAAAATCCAACCAAATATGAACAAGTCCACAAAATCCAACCAATCATGAACATTTCCACAAAATCCAAACAATCATGAACATTTCCACAAAATCCAACCAATCATGAACATTTCCACAAAATCCAAACAATCATGAACATTTCCACAAAATCCAACCAATCATGAACAAGTCCACAAAATCCAACCAATCATGAACATGTCCACAAAATCCAACCAAACATGAACAAGTCCACAAAATCCAACCAAACATGAACAAGTCCACAAAATCCAACCAATCATGAACAAGTCCACAAAATCCAACCAAACATGAACATGTCCACAAAATCCAACCAAACATGAACAAGTCCACAAAATCCAACCAATCATGAACATGTCCACAAAATCCAACCAATCATGAACATGTCCACAAAATCCAACCAAACATGAACAAGTCCACAAAATCTAACCAAACATGAACAAGTCCACAAAATCCAACCCAACATGAACATGTCCACAAAATCCAACCAAACATGAACAAGTCCACAAAATCCAACCAAACATGAACATTTCCACAAAATCCAACCAATCATGAACATTTCCACAAAATCCAACCAATCATGAACATTTCCACAAAATCCAAACAATCATGAACAAGTCCACAAAATCCAAACAATCATGAACAAGTCCACAAAATCCAAACAATCATGAACAAGTCCACAAAATCCAACCAAACATGAACAAGTCCACAAAATCCAACCAATCATGAACAAGTCCACAAAATCCAACCAAACATGAACATGTCCACAAAATCCAACCAATCATGAACAAGTCCACAAAATCCAATCAATCATGAACCACTCCACAAAATCCAACCAAACATGAACCAATCCACAAAATCCAACCAATCATGAATAAGTCCACAAAATCCAACCAATCATGAACAAGTCCACAAAATCCAACCAATCATGAACCACTCCACAAAATCCAAACAATCATGAACCACTCCACAAAATCCAACCAATCATGAACAAGTCCACAAAATCCAACCAAGCATGAACAAGTCCACAAAATCCAACCAATCATGAACAAGTCCACAAAATCCAACCAATCATGAACAAGTCCACAAAATCCAACCAATCATGAACCACTCCACAAAATCCAACCAATAATGAACCACTCCACAAAATCCAACCAATCATGAACAAGTCCACAAAATCCAACCAATCATGAACAAGTCCACAAAATCCAACCAATCATGAACAAGTCCACAAAATCCAACCAATCATGAACAAGTCCACAAAATCCAACCAATCATGAACAAGTCCACAAAATCCAATCAATCATGAACCACTCCACAAAATCCAATCAATCATGAACAAGTCCACAAAATCCAATCAATCATGAACAAGTCCACAAAATCCAATCAATCATGAACCACTCCACAAAATCCAATCAATCATGAACAAGTCCACAAAATCCAATCAATCATGAACAAGTCCACAAAATCCAACCAATCATGAACAAGTCCACAAAATCCAACCAAACATGAACCACTCCACAAAATCCAACTAATCATGAACAAGTTCACAAAATCCAACCAAACATGAACATGTCCACAAAATCCAACCAATCATGAACAAGTCCACAAAATCCAATCAATCATGAACCACTCCACAAAATCCAACCAACCATGAGCAAGTCTACAAAGAGCTTGGGGTGAGTTGGTCAGAAGAATAAGATCTTCAGTGGCATAACTTGTCCTTTCTTATTTTACATTTCAATGATGAGGCATTTTAGTTTGTTTAATATTTTACTTCCAGCAGTAAATCATTCCCAGCTTGACTCAGTAAGAACGCAGGTGGACAGAGCAGGCTTAGAAGGTGGACAGATCAGCCATAGTAGGTGGACAGAGCAGCTGTAGACGATGGACAAAGCTGCGCGTGTTGTCAGAAGGTACTATATTACATTTGTATTTCTACCCTGAACTATGTTTTCATACCTGTAGATGATGGACAAAACTGTCTAGGTTGTCAGAAGGTATTATATTACATTTGTATTTCTGTCCTTGGTTACTGTTTCATACCTGTAGACTGGATATAGCTGTCTAGGTTGTCAGAAGGACCTATATTACATTTGTATTTCTATCCTGGTCTCTTTTTTTTTGTTTTTGTCTCACCTGCCATCTTGTACATGAAAGCCAAAGTTTGTGTGTTTTTTGTATTGTTTGGTTTGGGTGCCAGGAGGGTTTCAGTCGTCTGCCGTAGATCACACCAGGTGTCCCTGATGTGCCACCACCTTGAAGTGATAGAGAGGCATTGTTTGTTCCAAGGACTCCAAGAACTATGTCAACGTTAGTGCAGCTACTGGTTGCATTGTCCACGACGGACAGGTCAAGGGAGAGGAACCAGACGAAGAGAGACACAAACCTGGGAACAGTCAAAGGCTAGGGACAGCAAACCCCCCCAAAAAATGCTTGTCATAATTGAATGTACTTAGCCACATGTGATTCCTGAGATGAATGTTGTGAATTCCATGACGACCAGAGTAACTAACAATGATTGCCTGAGAGAGGCTAATGAAACTAGAACATTATATACAATAATAAGAAAGAGACAAGCAGCTTTCTTTGGTCATGTGATGAGAAAAGAGGCATTGGAGAACATTGTGACAACTGCAAAGATCAAGGGGAAGAAAAGCAGAGGCAAACCAAGAGAAATGGTGGACTGAAATGGTGGCGTGGAGGAATATCATCAGCAGAGTTGATCCAGAACACCAACGATCGAGATCTGTGGAGAGCCATGAATGTCCACATCAGTGCACATGATGATGTTGATGATGATGAGATATTTTTCATACGTGTAACAAGGAAATGGATCATCATACTTGTTCGTATTTGTCCAAGAAGACTCACAAATCATTGTAATTATCGTTTGTCTGTTTAGGAGCGGTGTGAAGTTGATGTCCCTAGGAGGTGGCCACACTGACCTTCATGTGCTTCTGTCAGAGGTCAAGGACATGCGCAACACTGCAAGAGCATTTATGAATGCACAAAATGCAGGTACGAATCTCTTCATTGCTGGCTAATGGTTATATTTTATTTATTTTATTTTGAGCTCTGCTAACTTAAATTTGTGGAAGTCAAAAGAAATTAGACCTAATACCAAACTGCTACGAGAGCAAGAGGACGCCGGAGAAGAAAATGGGTTGGCGACATCAAAGACATTGTACAATCACACGGAATGATGCTATCCAGTGCCACCTATCGGGTGCAGGAACGTCATCTATTCCTCCCCACGACAGCACAAGTGGAAGATTGATGATGATGACCACACTTAGAGGGTAGATGTTAATAGCATGGTGGCCATCGGAGAGTATTTTAATTTTTGATATTGACCTGGCTCCTGTAGTCGACCCAGTCTACAGTGAGTAGCCTAAAGTGGGGAGCCTACAGTGGGTGGCCTACAGTGAATAGCAGGAAATGTGAAGTGAAGTAGAAGCAACTGATGTGATACTGACCACATAATCCATAGAGTGCCCATTGATCTTCTACAAATAAAGTGGGGCTAGCACCGTATGTCTAAAGTGCCTTAAGGCTTGCAAAGGGTCCTTTACTGTATGACCCCTTCAGAGGGTCCTTTACTGTATGACCCCTTCAATGGGTCCTTTACTGTATGACCCCTTCAATGGGTGCTTTACTGTATGACCCCTTCAATGGGTCCTTTACTGTATGACCCCTTCAATGGGTCCTTTACTGTATGACCCCTTCAGAGGGTCCTTTACTGTATGACCCCTTCAATGGGTCCTTTACTGTATGACCCTTTCAATGGGTCCTTTACTGTATGACCCCTTCAATGGGTCCTTTACTTTATGACCCCTTCAGAGGGTCCTTTACTGTATGACCTCTTCAGATGGTCCTTTACTGTATGACCCCCTCAAAGGGTCCTTTACTGTATGACCCCCTCAGAGGGTACTTTACTGTATGACCCCTTCAATGGGTCTTTTACTGTATGATCCCTTCAATGGGTCCTTTACTGTATGACCCCTTCAATGGGTCCTTTACTGTATGACCCCTTCAATGGGTGCTTTACTGTATGACCCCTTCAATGGGTCTTTTACTGTATGACCCCTTCAATGGGTGCTTTACTGTATGACCCCTTCAATGGGTGCTTTACTGTATGGCCCCTTCAGAGGGTCCTTTACTGTATGACCCCTTCAATGGGTCCTTTACTGTATGACCCCTTCAGAGGGTCCTTTACTGTATGACCCCTTCAGAGGGTCCTTTACTGTATGACCCCTTCAGAGGGTCCTTTACTGTATGACCCCTTCAATGGGTCCTTTACTGTATGACCCCTTCAGAGGGTCCTTTACTGTATGACCCCTTCAATGGGTCCTTTACTGTATGACCCCTTCAGAGGGTTCTTTACTGTATGACCTCTTCAGAGGGTCCTTTACTGTATGACCCCTTCAGAGGGTCCTTTACTGTATGACCTCTTCAGAGGGTCCTTTACTGTATGACCCCTTCAGAGGGTTCTTTACTGTATGACCCCTGACACAGTTGCTCCTTTATTGAGAGGCATGCCAGCACCAGCTAGTGGTATTTTGTGAACAGAAGAACAATGCAGCTGTTTTAGGGAGCATTAGCTGTTGTAGGGAGCATTAGCTGTTTTAGGGAGCATTAGCTGTTTTAGGGAGCATTTCATGATATTATAAGGGCCTCTGCTTTTATAACAAAAAGACAGAAGTGGTGGTAATATCAAAGAAACATTGTGATGGCATTGTCTGCTCTGGGCACATCAGCTGAAAAAATTGATTGATTGATTGGTTGACTGATATAATAATTGATTGAGATGTCTGCTCTGGACAGGTCACCTGAAAAAATTGATTGGTTGACTGATTGAATGATTGATTCATTGAGATTGTCTGCTCTGGACAAGTCACCTGAAAAAAAAAATGATTAATCGACTCGTTAATTGACTGATTGAATGATTCACTGCCATTTAAGGTCACACTAGAAGTGTCTTGGCTCATTGCACCAACTCTGTACCACCGGTGTGGACGCCAGCGTGTGTGTTCATGTGTGTATAGAATGTGATTGTGTCAGAATCATACTGCCTGTCAATATTCTTTTGGGGGTGGGTTTTCTGACTTTGAATGACACATTTCTATTTTTCACTCCTGATTGAGGGGACTAAACTAAGACTTGACAGCTGCAAATTAACAAGAGTAGGCCATAATGGCTACTGCTATGGCAACATTTTAAAGATAATCTAGCGATAACAGAATATTTAAGGTTCTGCTAGTCTGTTTTGAAGGAGGAGATTGGACCATAATGGGTAGTTCATAATCATGTGCCATGGTGATAAGCATGGGCAGTCATGTTTCACTATCTCACGTGATCACCAGAGTCGTGGATCAGCTCTGTGTTCTTGTCTCCATTATGCCACATAGCCAAGCCATCTAGATATTTACTTCTCTGTCTTTCCCTTGTTTTTTTACCCTTGATCTTGCCAGTTGTCACCAAGTTCTTTAGTTTATTTCTTCTCATATTGCGCCAACAAAATCTTGACAGTCTATGCATAATTTCTCTAAACAGTTTTCGCTTTTCGTTTGTTTTTTGACGGATTTGCTCATTGGCTTTCCTCTATCCATGGTATTCTTTGCATTTTCTTCAGAAACCACATTTCCACAGCCATTATATGCTTTTCAGCTTGTCTGCTCATTGTCCACACCTCTCACAAGGGCAGCATGTTAGATGGGCCTGCGTGCCCAATTCTTAACCCTTTGAAAATAAAGTCTGTTCATTCATTCATCTCACATCCATACAAAAGTGCAGGTTCTATGTAGCACTTCAACACTCTTTTTCTCGTTGCAATTGACATCTTTTTATTGGTCAGTATGTTTTCCATCTTGCAAAAGGCTACCTTTGCCATGGGATGTTTGTTCTAATTTCTTTAAGGCATCTCCCATCAGATGTTATGACTGTTCCAAGATAATTGTACTGATGCACTTCTTTAAGAATATTCCCATTTACTTGTATATTACATTGTGGTATTTCTTTCTTCCTTGTGACAACCATAATCTCTTGTCTTCTTACAATTTAATTCTTACCCTAGTTGTTCACTATGTACAATAACCATATCTAGTAAATGTTGCAGATCCAGTTCGTTATCTGCAAACAATACTGTATCAAAATGTCTAGTTGCATGGTGCAATTAAAATTATCCTTAAATCAATTGATCTGCACCAAGTGTAGTCAACTCAGACATCCATAAAAAGTTCAGGTTGTAAGTAGCACTTCAACACTCTTTTTCTTGTTGCAATTGACATCTTTTTATTGCTCATTATGTTTTCTATCTTGCAAAAGGCTACCTTTGCCATAGAGATTCTTATTCTAACCTCTTCAAGGCACCTGTATATTACATTGTGGTATTTCTTTCTTCCTAGTGACGACCATAATCTCTTGTCTTCTTACAATTTAATTCTAACCCTAATTGTTCACTGTGTACAATACTAAATATCTACTAAATGTTGCAGATCCTGTTTGTTGTCCGCAATCAATATTGTATCAAAATGTCTAGTTGCACAGTGCAATTAAAATTATCCTTAAATCAATTGGTCCGCACCAAGTGTAGTCAACTCAGCTTTACTGAAATCAACGGTAAGAACACAACTGATTGCTCTAAAAACATGAACAGTGAACAACAAGGCTGACATGTGTTTTGTATACAGTTTCACAGGACTTTCTGAAGTGGGCTGTAAACGAAGAAAACCGGGCCTTGCAGGATGTGGCAAACCAGCTGGCCGAGTTGAATCTCCTGTGGACCGAAGTTCAGCGGGAGTTTGGTGGTGGGTATTTGTAGTGGAGTGGGTAGTTCATTAGGGATGTGTGTATCCTTCATAACAAGGGTGTTGAACTGTCTGTCATGCATCCACAGATTGTCCGTCCATCTTGTGCATTCTGCCATCTACCTGCCTTTCTGTGTTTACTTTCATTTGTATCTGCTTTTCTACATTTATGTTCATCCATCCACAGACTTATCCATTTATCCATCCATCCATCCATCCATCCAAAGACTCATCCATTAATTCCATCATCATCATCCAGTGCCTTGACGGCTGGAGTGGGTAATCATGCTTCTCCACAAATTGCAATCTCTGACGGCATGATTCAATTCATGTGTTGACTCCCTTTCATGCCATGACACAAGACTTCCAAGAATTTCCTCACGCTGTCTTCCCCCGTCTCTCCTTCCACAAATCCAGTTTTTGTCTTCTTATAATGTGGCTAACATTTTATGATTGCTTCTGTATGACTTTTGTGGTAAGTTGTCTGTGCGACTTAGCCTCCCTCAAAATACCCAGACTGCTCATTTTGTCTGTCCAATTAATTTTCAGCATTCTTCTATAAAACCACACCTCCAAGGTTTCTAGGGATTGTTTTGCCTGTTTACTAATAGTCCTGCTGCGTGAGCTGTATGTTAGAACTGTAGTCCTGCTGCGTGAGCTGTATGTTAGAACTGGTTCTATTTAACGTGCAAGAACTCTTTTTCTAACGTCCGGTGACAAAGACTTGTTGCATAAAATATTCTTCATTTGATAGAATGCAGTTTTTGCTTGTCCTATTCAGTTCTTTGCCGGCTCCATGGTGAAGGGGTTGCAGACGTGGTTCGTGATCTCGCATACCCACGTTTGAAACACGGCTGCGGGTGATTTGGCAGCTGACCACCTTGAGTTGGTTTTTTACGAAATGGTATGGGTGCCGGTCGTTCAGAAAGCAATGGCAAACTACTGAATGTAAACTTGCCAAGAGATCACAACAGCAAAAAATGCTGGTGTTGACTGCGACATCCTGTAAAGGATATGCAACTTTTAAAAAATGTATTATTCTGTTCTTTATCTCTGTGATACATCTTCCATCTGATGTTATCCATGTGCCTAGATATCTGAATTTCTGCACTTGCCCCAAAATAATGTCATGTACTTTAATTGCACATTTAGGCACAATCTGTTTCTTTGATATCACCTTCTGTCCTGCTTGCCCCTATTTTTGTTTGTCTACCTGGTATCTGCCTGTCATCCTTGTGTATAAAGCATCCTTGTTCTACAGTAGTTTCCCCTTGCCTCATTATAATAACCATAATAATAATTAGGGTTATTTATGTAATGACTTTTGCACACTCCCATGAATTTACAATGCGTATATTATTGTTATTGCTTTAGATTAATCTAGTAAATGATGTGAGAATGAAATAATGTATGAAAGGAGAAAGATAAGAAGGGCAGAATGTTAGAAGAGCAGCTTGCCCAAGAGTTGACATCAAAGCACTCAAAACATTCCTAAACATGCTCCGTCTTCATCTGCAACAGCCAGCAAAGAGTCCCAATAGTAATGATGTTAATAACAGTCTGATTATATGTCCGTCTGGACTTCCCTCGGAATCCTGAGTCTCGGCCAGATCTTCTGGTCACTGCCTGCTGCACCAGTCTCTCCGAACCGTGAGGATCTATCTGTTCTACTATACTTTACACACGGTCTCAAAGAGCTCTGAAAACATCTGCCTTATCGTGTACCAATATCCCACCGAGCGGTGCAGACCCAGCCAATCTGTCCGTCTGCTCATTTCCCACTACACCAGAATGTCCTGGAGGAAAAATCCAACAGATGCTCTCTATTTTTAATTGTTGAATTGAAGCCTGCCACCCTGGCTGAAGCATGCTTGTCTTCACCTTTCTCAATATACTTTGTGAGTCCGTTACAATCATGACATGTGTGAGCTGTTTGTAATTTAGCAAGCGGAACGCTGCCGTGACAGCCCCCACCTCCACTCTCAGACTAGATGTTGTTGGTATCATATGCCAGGCTCTCCAGCACCAACCTTCGCCATGAACCCCTAGGCACTTCTTTTACCTCTTAGCACAGAATCATCTGTATAGATGATGACATCACCTCGGCGCGAATTTTGAATGAAATGAATGAATAAAAAAAATGAATAAATGACTAAGATAGGATTATTAAGTATTCACAATTGAAATTAAGAAAGTCATTACTGTGTTACAGAGCACCTGAAGGATTACCGTCATATGTTTGAGATGATCCTGGAGGGCGAGAGGCACGTGGCACAGTCCAGGAATAACTTTGTGAGTGTTCCACTTCTTCTTGTGCCCGCTTGTCTTTTCCTCTTCTACTCTGAGATGAAGAGGTGGCTTACTCTTGTTTGCTCACTCCTCTTCTACTCATTGCACTATAGTTAATTTAGTCATGCTAAGTGTAGCTAATAATAATTTTGTTGTGGTAATTTGTCTAGTAATTTTAGTCATGATAATTGTGGTCATGGTAATTGTCTAGTAATTTTAGTGATGGTAATTGTCTAATAATTTTAGTCATGGTAATTGTCTAATAATTTTAGTCATGGTAATTGTCTAATAATTTTAGTCATGGTAATTGTCTAGTAATTTTAGTCATGATAATTGTCTAGTAATTTTAGTCATGGTAATTGTCTAGTAATTTTAGTCACACTATTGTTAACTTCCTAAAGAAGTATTGGCGTTACTTTTCCTCTGGAGTAAACTAGGCAGGCCGAGAGAGGAATCATGCTGCATGGACAACACATAGTCTCCACAATTCAGCCCAGGCTTTGTGTTATGGAGAGGTATAACTCCATCCCTGTCCACGCCATGGGTTGTAGTTATTATGTCTATCTGGAAGCGCAGTGTAAAAACTTTTGTCTGTCGAGACGGCCAGGTGCCAGTAGGAGATGCTAACAACCTCAAGTTGACTGCTTCTTCTTCTTCTTCAGCGTTCCGAGCCATTGAGGTTCTTTGCTGCAAATACAATCCGTCTCCATTCGTCTCTCTGGTGGACCTTCTCTTGCCAGTCGTTGATTCCAAGTGCTTGTAGGTCTGTATATGTATTATCTCTCCACCGCCTTCTTGGTCTACCTCGGGGTCTACGGTCATTTATTTCCTGAGTGTAAGCGAGTTTTGTTTCCCTATTATCTTCCATTCTTTCTATATGCCCCAGCCATTGTAGTCTATTAGCCTTCATGATACCAGTGATTAGCGGGGACTTAAACAGATCATAAATGTCTTTGTTACTTCTTCTTTTCCACTCTCCACTTTGTGTATCCCTAATGGGTCCAAAGATGCGTCTTAAAATTTTGTTCTCAAAGGTTTGTAACAAGGCTTCGTCTCCTTTCGTTGTACTCCAGGTTTCAGAGCCATACAGCACAACTGGTCTGATCAGTGTTTTGTATATTGTGATTTTGGTGTTACGAGATAGCGCCTTTGATTTTAGTAGATGATGTAGTGCATAGTATATCTTATTTCCAGAGTTGATTCTAGTTTGTATTTCTTCCCTTATGATGTTGGAGCAGTTGAAGATTGTACCCAGGTATTTGTATGTTTCCGTTCTTTTAATGGTCATATTATCTATTTGGCCAGATAATACGTATGTGGCCAGAGTTTCTAGCCATTCCGTCTCTTGAAATTACCATATATTCTGTCTTATCTTGGTTGATAACCAGCCCCATCTGTTGGGCTTTTCCCTTTAAGTGAGTCAATATTTCCAATGTCTTTTGTTCACTTTGCCCTATAATATCTATATCATCTGCATAACCAAGCAGCTTGGATGTTCCTCCAATATCACATTCCTCCTTTACCTTCCTTACAACTTTCTCTAGAGCCAGATTGAAGAGTAGCGGCGATAGTGCATCACCCTGTTTCAAGCCAGATGTTATTTGGAAGGGGTCTGATTTCCTGCCTTTATATGTTACTATATTATAAGTATCTTCCATGCATAGTCTGGTCATGTTGATTAACTTCCTTGGTATTTAAGTTGACTGCTGTTTTTGTTAAATATATTTAGGTTCACATTTGAAGGCGTGTAGAGAAGACAGTTTTAGACATATTAATGTAATTTGTATTCCACATTATGAGAAGAAATAAATTGTAGAACTTGCTGACAACTGGCAAGGTTGAGGGGAAGAGAACAAAGGGAAGGCAGAGAAGTAAATACCTGGATGGCTTGGCCATGTGGCATGAACTGAAACATGACTGGTGATTGCGTGAGATGGTAAAACATGACCGCCTATGCTTATTGGCATGGCACATAATGATGATGATTCCACATGACACATCCCTTGTACTGGCAAGTATGACTTAATAGACTTTAATTCTAAGATATGTTTAAAACCAGTTAATTTGTATTTTTGGATTATTAATTATTAATGAGACTTGTTTACAATTTGGGCAGACGGCATGTGAACAGAGAGAGATGAAAGTGCGCAAAGAGCTCAAGAAAGCCTTCAAGGTATGTGTCTAGCACCAATCAATAATATGCCAATTTGTACTGACCCAGATCCCAAAATGTCACCTTATTCAACGTATCCCAGATTCACTACCATCACTGACATTGTTGTTCTTCTTATAGTCCATGCCTTGTGGTGTTGGTGATCATGTCTGTCCACAGCCTTCTGTCTCGTGTACCGCCAATTTTCTTATAGTCCATGCCGTGTGGCATTGGTGATCATATCTGTCCACAACCTTCTGTCTCGTGTACAACCAATCTTCTTATAGTCCATGCCGTGTGGTGTTGGTGATCATGTCTGTCCACAGCCTTCTGTCTCCTGTACTGCCAATCTTCTTATAGTCCATGCCGTGTGGTGTTGGTGATCATGTCTGTCGACAGCATTCTGTCTCGTGTACTGCCAATCTTCTTATAGTCCATGCTGTGTGGTGTTGGTGATCATGTCTGTCGACAGCATTCTGTCTCGTGTACTGCCAATCTTCTTATAGTCCATGCCGTGTGGCGTTGGTGATCATGTCTGTCCACAGCCTTCTGTCTCGTGTACTGCCAATCTTATAGTCCATGCTGTGTGGTGTTTGTGATCATGTCTGTCCACAGCCTTCTGTCTCGTGTACTGCCAATCTTCTTATAGTCCATGGCGTGTGGTGTTGGTGATCATGTCTGTCCACAACCTTCTGTCTCATGTACTGCCAATCTTTTTATAGTCCATGCCATGTGGTGTTGGTGATCATGTCTGTTCACAACCTTCTGTCTCGTGTACTGCCAATCTTCTTATAGTCCATGCTGTGTGGTGTTGGTGATCATGTCTGTCCACAGCCTTCTGTCTCGTGTACTGTCAATCTTCTTATAGTCCATGCCGTGTGGTGTTGGTGATCATGTCTGTCGACAGCATTCTGTCTCGTGTACTGCCAATCTTCTTATAGTCCATGCCGTGTGGTGTTGGTGATCATGTCTGTCCACAGCCTTCTGTCTCATGTGCTGCCAATCTTATAGTCCATGCCGTGTGGCGTTGGTGATCATGTCTGTCCATAGCCTTCTGTCTCGTGTACTGTCAATCTTCTTATAGTCCATGCCGTGTGGTGTTGGTGATCATGTCTGTCGACAGCATTCTGTCTCGTGTACTGCCAATCTTCTTATAGTCCATGCCGTGTGGTGTTGGTGATCATGTCTGTCCACAGCCTTCTGTCTCATGTGCTGCCAATCTTCTTATAGTCCATGCCGTGTGGTGTTGGTGATCATTTCTGTCGACAGCATTCTGTCTCGTGTACTGCCAATCTTCTTATAGTCCATGCCGTGTGGTGTTGGTGATCATGTCTGTCCACAGCCTTCTGTCTCATGTGCTGCCAATCTTATAGTCCATGCCGTGTGGTGTTGGTGATCATGTGTGTCGACAGCCTTCTGTCTCGTGGTCTGCCAACAATTCCTTATACTGATGTTCCTCCATGCCATGATGTGCAAACTGTCCACTATCTATTCTCTTGGTCTGCTTCTTCATCTCCTTCCCTACCACATTCCCGTTGTGGCGACATATATCAGCTTTCTTCTGATGTGAGTAGCCAGTTCCCTCTGTGGGATAACTTCTTTCAGGATATCCTTTTCAATCATTACAAAGATTATTGTTTCTAAGGGTGACTAATTAAGCAAATCACAAAATATACCAGCTTCTGTCAACGGTTTGCTTACCGTGCTTATCATGTTGTTATGTCAAGGTTACCGCCAATTGATAAAAGTAATATTTCCAAGATGGAATCAATTTTTTAAACATGAGCTGACTATTCTAGAAACTTCTTGAAGCTACACTGTGCGTGTGTTTGGGTTGGTGGCAGATCTGTCATTGAGGTGTGAAGTCTTGTACCTTCACATAATCTAAACAATGGCGTTGTGAGGCAGGGCGGCCAGGTTTCTTCCTCACTGCCTATCTTCACAGACAATTACCAGAACATTCTGAAAATGGTCCAGTTCCAAGTTTATGAGGCTGCTGTCTGGTTTATGAGGCTGGTGTCCTGCTTTGTTATCAGTCTGCTGTCACATCAATATGAGGCTGCTGTCACATCTTTATGAGGCCCCCTTCACATCTTTATGAGGCTGCTGTCATGCTTTATGAGGCTGCTGTCATTGCTTTATGAAGCTGCTTTTCTGTTTTATGAGGCTGCTGTCATTGCTTTATGCGGCTGCTGTCATTGCTTTATGCGGCTGCTGTCATTACTTTATGAGGCCACTGTCACTACTTTATGAGGCCGCTGTAACATCTTTATGAGGCTGTTGTCACATCTTTATGAGGCTGCTGTCACATTTTTATGAGGCTGCTGTCATTGCTTTATGAGGCAGCTGTCTCTGCTTTATAAGGCTGCTGTCACTGCTTTATAAGGCCACTGTCACTGCTTGGGACTGAACCTGGACTATTGCACTAGCAGGCAGACACACCCACCACTGCGCCACCACAAACACAAGATATATATAATGTAATGTGTAATACTCCTTCTTTATTTCCTACACAGAAAAGCTCTAAAACACACCAACCACCGCGCCACCACAAACACTTGTGCATGTAAAAAAATCCCTTGGCAGTTGGGAATTGAAAAAGAGTAGCCTAACGGCACTGTGCGGGCAAAATTTGGAGTGAAAAATCTACCCAAAGTATTTCAGGATCCTCGCTGGTGCTACAGAGTTTGTGCACTGAGCTGAGATTCTCTGGACTCAGGCTTGAGTTAGGAGTAGAACGGGGAACTTATGGGTTACACCCATGTGCCATGATGTTGATCCGTTGACTAAACTATAAAAAAACACACACACAAACACAAGATATATATAATGTATTGTGGATTACTCCTTCTTTATTCCCTACACAGAAAAGCTCTACTTCAGAGATTCAGACACTGGAGGTCAGGTTGTCCCAGGCTGAGAGAGCTAAAGACCTGGCACAGATGGAAGGTGCTGTATCATCATTGTCTGTTTTACCGATCTCTTGTTAAATCAATAACTATTTATTTTATTTATATAATTTTAAAAAATTAATTTGGCCATATGAGAATATTAAAAACTCTCAAATATTGTGACAAATGGAAAGATTTATGGTAAGAGAGATGGAGAAAGACAGTAAGAGAAAATTGTCGAAAGCTTTATAGTGCGACACAATACAAAGCTTTGAACAATGTTCTCTTACTGTCTTCCTCTATCTATTTTGCACGTGGATTAGCTTTCCACTCTTACCAGTGTCCCTCGCCATCAGGTGAACCCACTCCAACTTCTGAGGTACTGTAATTTGCCTCCCCAAGTCAAGGTCAGGCAGTCAATATTTTATTCCAGCTGACTGGTTTAGGAGCTGAACCCGCTACCTTGGCATCAGCACACCAAATGTTTAAGAGCGGGTGCGCTTATCCATTCAGCAATGCTGACCTCCCTTTTCTCCATTTCAGGGTCATTATTTCTCTCTTAAATGCAACACACATTTTCAGATGTTGCTTCTGCAATGTCTGGAGTTTACAGCATTATTCAGCATGTGCCGTTGAAAGGAACCAGCAAAATCAGCTATTGAAAAAAGCATGTAAACAAATTCAAAAATATTGATTGGCTCTCATGTAAATATAAGAAAAATGTAGAGATGAGATAATACGCAAAACAACATACAAATTGAAAGCTATAGCATACTGTATAGCTGTAACTTTGAATGTTTGTGTTAACTAATGTGTCAACTAATCTCTACTTTTATCTATTTCCACAAGCATCAGTCGGTATTTGTGAATTTTAAAAATAGGCCGATTTAATCAGCTGCCAGATTTCTGTGGCACTTTAGAGTTAAGAAAAAGTTTCCAAATTATGGCATGTAGGTCAGCATGGCCGAATGGATAAGAATGTTTGTTCTTAAACATCCGGTGTGCTGATGCCGAGGTAAGGGGTTCAACCCCTACACCGGACAGTTGGACTAAAATGTTGACCTATCGTCCTTGACTTGGGGACGTAATTTACAAGTACCTCTGAAGTCGGAGTGGGTTCTTTTGATGGCAAGGGACAATGAAATTGGGAAAGCTAATCCACACGCAAAATTCAGCCCAGCACTACTAGAATTAGTGTGTAAGGACTACGCTTGAGTTCAAAGCGAGCAAGAACCAAAAAAAAAATGTACGGCCTTGAATAAATTATTATGCCAAGATGTAATGTTAATTAGATTGTTTTGGCCAGGGTGTAATGTTAACTAAATTATTATGCCAGGATTTAATGGTATTGAAGTTAACTCGTTCTGGTTTTATTGTTAACCAAGGATGTAATTCTAACTATGGTTAGAATTAAATTGTAAGACGACACATATAATAATCGTCACTAGGAAGACAAAAATACCACAATGTAATATATGGGTAAATGGGATTATTCTTAAACAAGTGAATCAGAACAATTATCTCAGAACAGTCATAACATCTGATGCGAGATACATTGAAGAGATTAGAACCAGAATCTCCATGGCAAAGGTAGCCTTTTGCAGGTGGAATACATGATGACCAATAAGAAGATGTCAATTGCAATGAAAAAGAGTGTTCACGAGCTACATAGAACATGTATTTTGTAGGATGTGAAACATGAACAATAAGCAGAGAAGCTGAAAAACATTTAATGGCTGTGGAAATGTCGTTTCTGAGGGAAAACACAAAGAATACCATGGGCAGACAGACAAACCAATGAGCAAGTCCTAAATGAAACATATAATAAATAAATGTTTGCATATCCTTTACAGGACATCGCTGTCAACATCAGCATCTTTCAGCTGATTGTTGATTTCTTGGCAAGATTACGCTCAGTAGTTTGCCATTGCTTTCTGAGCAGCCGGCTCAATACCCCGCATGTTACCGACACGATTCGAATCACTGCTGATTCTCACCGTCGTGACGTTACTTACGAGAGTATACGAGATTACGGAGAAAAGTTGTTAACCTCTAGGCCAGGAAGCCGGCAATGAAACATAAAAACCGTAAATTGATTAAAGAAATTAGATGTAGAGTCATCACTTTTTGAACACGTTATAAGAAGAATTACATTAGATAACTTGGTGACAACTGGCAAGATTGAGAGGAAAAGAACAAGGGGAAGGCAGAGAATTAAATACCTGGATGGCTTGGCCACGTGGCATGGTCGAGACATGAACACGAAGCCGATCCAAGGCTCTGGTGATCATGAGAGATATCAAAACATGACCGCCCACGCTTATCGGCATGGCAGTGATAACAATTATGATTAACAGACTTAACGATTTTCAGCATTTAAATTTATTTCATAGCGATAACAACCACAATTTCCATTGCCCATTTATTGAAGGTTGTAATGATAACTAAAATATTATCCATGGCATCTAGTGCTTCTGCCTTTCATCTCTAAATGGATCAAAGACTGTCAGCCTGCTCACACCACTCCTTTTGTAGACTTACTCATCATCTAAAGTTTCCTACAGGCCGAGGTAGCCAGTCCTGTACCAACCCTCCCTAGCCACCTATTAGGACATTCATGGTCACAAAAACATACTGGGGTTGACTGCTACGTCCTGAAAAGGATATGCAACTAACTTATAGAGAGGTAGACTGCAGCATAATTATATTCAAATATTGTCTCCCTGTCTACTAAGAATGAATGCAGCCGTGAGCTAGTGAACGTGAATATGAAGGTTAACTGCTGTTATCTCTTGCAGTGACAGACAGAATCCGTGAGAATGAGGCCGTCAAGCTGATCCGACTCAAAGAAGGGTTAATGAAGCTGTCGCAGGCATACTCCGACTTTGCTCGTAAATGTGCGGTCATCTTTGATGCTCAGCAGGTGGGTGTTTGAACCTCAGTACTGTACTGTTAGTGGTTATCCATTTTCATGTTATGTTAGTCCCCTGTTTCCTTACAAGTACAGGTTTACTGACAACTTTGTGAATGTCCTACCACATTGAGTGTTCTGCTGATGTCCTAACTTTGTTAGTATACTATCACTGCCAATATGCTTCCTCTGCCAGTATTCAACCTGCAAATGTTTTACCTCTGCAAATGTTTTACCTCTGCAAATGTTTTACCTCTGCAAATGTTTTACCTCTGCAAATGTTTTACCTCTGCAAATGTTTTACCTCTGCAAATGTTTTACCTCTGCAAATGTTTTACCTCTGCAAATGTTTTACCTCTGCAAATGTTTTACCTCTGCAAATGTTTTACCTCTGCAAATGTTTTACCTCTGCAAATGTTTTACCTCTGCAAATGTTTTACCTCTGCAAATGTTTTACCTCTGCAAATGTTTTACCTCTGCAAATGTTTTACCTCTGCAAATGTTTTACCTCTGCAAATGTTTTACCTCTGCA
The DNA here is from genome assembly GCA_963921405.1 of Cepaea hortensis. NCBI lineage: Eukaryota > Metazoa > Mollusca > Gastropoda > Stylommatophora > Helicidae > Cepaea > Cepaea hortensis. The sequence goes on from OY992892.1 coordinate 6,261,250, forward strand.
AATGTTTTACCTCTGCAAATGTTTTACCTCTGCAAATGTGCTGCCTCTGTCAGTGTCTTGTTTGTGCTTGTGTGAACGTCTGATATGTGCCAATATATATATATTCTGGCACATCAAAAGGTAATGCATATATGTTTAATTTTCTTGTCTTCAGGACATTGCACAGCAGTTGCCAGATGTCCTAGATCAGGACTTGGAGGACATCAAGTATACAGGTAGAAGAATGAGTGCTTTCTCCTCTCCATACAACCTCATTGTTAACGATATTGTCAACATCTCCCTTCAACTTGTTCTGTCCCAAGCAATGCATTTTGTGGGATGAGCTTTTGTCCATGTGAATCAGTCAGCGCGTTTTATTTTAACACTACAGGGTAGTCGTTTTTCCGTTTTGTAGCCCTGAACGGGCAAGAAGAATTTTGAGGTTCAGTAAAGTTTCGGGTTACGTTAGTAAAATCATCACATAAAAGGTGTTAGTCAACCGATTTTACTTAAATTAAAAAAATGAAGTAAAAAGCATACAGAGTATTTTACTTACGTGAATGTTCCCGGTAATCCACACATGAACACAAATATTTACAAAATACAACATATTGTTTGTGATTGTCAGTCATTTATACAGCAATTTACAAACACATTTTCAGAATCAGAATCACTTTCTTTAAAGTCTGACTCACGACTGCTAACGCAAAGTAACGCTGATCACTGATATCTAGCTCTGATTCAGTCAAATTCGTGCACGTAAATGTCACTTAAATTGAACCCAGCGAAATCTCCACTATCACTTGAAGAATCGTCAAAATCCGTTTTGAAAAACTAAGAGTAAAAACCCCAAAAACTATAAACAAAATCCGTTCAAATTCATAGTACACGCTTGAAAATGGCGGCCACGTTGTCAAGCTATCGGGGAAAACCTGCGTGCCCAATTTGTGACCCTTTGAAAATAAAGTTTGTTTGTTCGTTCGTTCTTCTCATTATGTGACCAAAGAATGCTGTTTGTCTTTTTTTTTTTTTATACAATCATATGTAATGTTCTGCTTTCATTAGCTTTTTCCTGGCAGTCATTGTATTTGCTACATTTGCCTCAGGAACCACATCTCTCTTAATTTGTTCATTCACATTCCGTAATTCACTGCCACACAGCTAAACAGGTTCTTTTTTTTTTCTCTTCTTTTTTCTTCAATGTAATAACTTTTGGCATAAGATACTTTTCATTTTCTAAAATGTAGCTGTTACTATTCTATTCTGCTTATAATCTGTGTCATGCATCTTTCATATGTCTACCACACACACCAGAAAGACATGATAGTCAGTTTTAAATTACTGTGTGAATATGTGTTGTATATTTCAGGTTGAATTATTGATATTTTAGTTTATGTTGTGTAATGTCAGCAGTGTGTACCTGACGAGATGCAGCAAAATATGCCAGGCAATAAATCACGTAATCTCTTATTTGTATCTTTGTTATTCAAATTTGAGTACTTTACTGTAATGTACAGTAAGTGTAACACTTAATCACTGTGTCTATCAATACTGTATTGTAGAATAAATGTAACATTTTATCATTATTCTGTCTGTCATTTAATGTTTTATAACTAACCTTCAGGTTCTGGTGTGACACGTTACAAGGTTCAACAAGCTAAGGAGAAGGTCCACAATTATCGCAGGAGCAGAGACCATTACTCTATACATGCAAAATTCAGTAAGTATAGGAGTTATTTTGTCAAAATATTTAATGTACTGTTGCAGTCTGAATTGTTTCTATGTCCTGTTAGCATTATATTGTTGAGTATTTTATATGTTCAGTATTTAATGTATCCACATGTAGGTAGCAACATATAGTTGTGTGAGACACACTAAACCTAACATGTCAGGTCGAGAAAGACTCTCATTCGCAGAAAGACTCATTCACAGAAAGACTTATTCGCAGAAAGACTCATTCACAGAAAGATTTATTCACAGAAAGACTTATTCACAGAAAGACTTATTCACAGAAAGACTTATTCGCAGAAAGACTTATTCACAGAAAGACTTATTCACAGAAAGACTTATTCGCAGAAAGACTCATTCACAGAAAGACTCATTCGCAGAAAGACTCATTCACAGAAAGACTCATTCACAGAAAGACATTCGCAGAAAGACTCATTCGCAGAAAGACTCATTCGCAGAAAGACTCATTCACAGAAAGACTCATTCACAGAAAGACTCATTCGCAGAAAGACTCATACCTTCATCAGTTGCTGCACCTCATGCATCTACATGTCAGGGTGTTCTGTGTCCACTGTGTTTGTCTTCAGCCCCTCCTTCTTCCAAGAATTGTGTCTTCTATTATTTTTCTGCCTACACCACCATGTTGTTTGATGTGACCAAAGTATTTTAGTTCTCAAGTGGTCGTGTGTTCAAATTCCCACCAAGGCAGATCTTTAAAATGTGCCGTCTCTTCCAGGTCGACCCTCGCTATAAAGGGTACCAGGAAATGTCTGAAGATGTAAAGGCGTCAGCATGCTATTGCCAGCATCACCCGTCGAGTGCCGATTGGTCTGTGACAAGATGGTGGTAGCACCATATACCAGTCATGCTTGAAGGCGTGTGGGAGGTTCTTGACCTAGTTTTACGATAGGGCATTTACTGCTGGTTTAGTCCAAGGTTAAAATCTGTCTTAAGGTGGGGTTATTCCATGAATTGGAGCCGACTGAGGACAACAAAATATTACATGGAAATGTTCTTGAAGGGAGGAGAGGCGGCTGATGTGTTACCAACTTCATCAGCCATTGGTAGCATTTGGTCACAAAAGCATATTTACATCTAGCACCATACTTCCAATGTACCTTGTTCGCATGGAAACAGGGTCCTTGATCTGGTTACGTTTGATCCACAGATGAACCACCTCCTCCCTATTCTGTGAGCAGCGAGGACCTCCAGAACAGTTCTTCCGTAGCCAGCTCTGTGCAAACAGTCTCTCCACGCAGACGTATCAACACGGGCATGGAGCCCCAGCCAGTCACGGACGTGGCCAGTCTGCCACCGCAACCCTCCGCTCCTCTGTCTGCTCCTGCGATGGCAACAGCAGCGCCACTGACCTCATCTCCGACGTCAGCACCCCCTGAAGTGCCAGCAGACTCAGTCATACTACACACCGCAGTTCTCCCCTCCGCCCCCATCCTATCCACTTCACCACTTATCACATCAGCTCTCTACAACAAGGAGTTAGAAAGGTCTCTTTCACCCATCCCAATGCTGACCGACTCCGGTAGGCTGGATATCTCTGATTTGGTAGATTTACACCCAGACTGGGACAATAGCTATGAAGATGACCTTTCCGGTGCAATGGGAGGGGCCAAAATTTAAGTGACATGGCTTTGTAGGTTACATGATATCGAATGTCAAACATGTTAATATACTTTCACGTCTGTAGTTTGGCTAGACATTTTGCCGGAATTTGACATAGCTTTGTGCATACAGTTTAAGTATTCCATATATAAATATATATTTATAAAATATTCAACAGACAGTTTTCACCACCGTTCTTCAATACACAATGTTTTCATGCAAAATCGCATACACCTTTCACGACAATACACAGCTTTTGCCACACAACACTCATAGCTTTTACCACACAACACTGAACTGTCATACATAATTTCACCACCTGTCGATACATAACACCTAGTATTCACCACACAGCTATCACATGAAGTTTTCAGTGCACCATTTTCAACACATAAGCACATTTCACACACACTTTTCAACATTCAACTTTCCCCACATATCTTTCCACACACTTTTCAATACACAACATACAGTTATCAACAAAACTTTTACCACATAATTTTCATTATATAATTTCACACACCATTTACAACTTTTGCAACACAACATGCAACTTTCCCCACACATCTTTCAACACACAACTGTGACCACACATCATTTAGCATGCATCTTTGAGCTTACAGCTTTCAATCTTCAATGGGTATTTGTGTTTTGCAGTTTTCAAATAACTTGTCAAACACTCTGCTACATTATTCAGAATGTCAGTTCAGTGTACAACCTAGTGACTGGGGATTTCATGCAAGTCACTGTCAGTGTACAGACTGTATGTGTGGTTGTTGTACACAATTTCTCTTACATTGCGGTCTGTATGTGGTTGTACACAATTTTTCTCTTATTTAGTCTGAATGTGATTGTACACAACTTCATTTTTACATTGTGGTCATCTGTATGTGGTTTCTCTCTTATATTGTAGTCTCTGTGTGGTTGTACACAATTTCACTTACATTATGGTTGTACACATTTTCTCCTACATTGTGGTTGTACACAATTTCTCTCCTACAGTGTGGTTGTATACAATTTCTCTCCTACAGTGTGGTTGTACACAATTTCTCCCCTATATTGTGGTTGTGCACAATTTCTCTCTTACATTATGATCTGTATGTGGTTGTACACAACTTTGCTTTTACATTGTGGTATGTATGTGATTGTACAAAATTTTTCTCTTACAGTTGAGTCTGTATGTACATAACTTCACTTTTACACTGCGGTATGTATGTGGTTGTACACAATTTCTCTCTTAGAATATGGTTGTACACAATTTCTCCCTTAGAATGTGGTTGTACACAATTTTTCTCTTAGAATGTGGTTGTATGTAATTTCTCTTACATTGTGTTCTATATGTGGTTGTACACAATTTCTCTTACATTGTGATCTATATGTGGTTGTTGCACACAGTCTCTCTTACAATGGAATCTGTATGTGGTTGTTGTACACAATTTCTCCCTTACATTGTGTCAATTGTACACATTTTTCTCTCTTACATTGTGATCTGTATGGTTGTTTTACACAATTTCTCTTACATTGTGATCTGTATGTGTTTGTTGTAAACAATTTCTCTCTTATGTTATGGTCTGTACATGATTAACATGCTTTGCCACTTACATATTGAGTGTTGTGTATGTATTTAATACACAACCGTATGCTTACATATTCTGTGCAGTGTGTGTATTAAATACACATCTTTATATTAAAAATCTCCACCTTTACTTTTGCAGTTATGCGTACATGTAGTTATGCATACATGTAGTTATGCATTCATGTAGTTGTGTGTACTTGTAGTTGTGCATACGTGGTTATAAACTTCCGCATTTTGTGTGGTTCAAGAATAAGAAATACTATGATGTCTGCAGTTATTGATTTATTTTTCTTTTTTTTAAATTAACCCTTGGAAATTAGGTGGGGTATCTATAGGCCATTGTTACAGATTTGGATTACTTTTTATAGGACATTAAGTAGCTAGTTACCTTTCTCTCTCTCTCACCACATCTCTTACCCATCTCTTCCTCCATGCCACTCCTTCCTTCCTCTCTCTCACTTTCAAACACTCTCCCAACCCTCTTTCTCCCCCATAGTCTCTTTCTTCTTCACTCTTTTGAGGGGAGTGAGGGTGTCACACTTAATTATGCACCAACAAGTCTGTGTCTGACCTGAGGGGAGTGAGGGTGTCACACTTAATTATGCACCAACAAGTCTGTGTCTGACTTGAGGGGAGTGAGGGTGTCACACTTAATTATGCACCAACAAGTCTGTGTCTGACTTGAGGGGAGTGAGGGTGTCACACTTAATTATGCACCAACAAGTCTGTGTCTGACTTGAGGGGAGTGAGGCACTTAATTATGCACCAACAAGTCTGTGTCTGACTTGAGGGGAGTGAGGGTGTCACACTTAATTATACACCAACAGGTCTGTGTCTGACTTGAGGGGAGTGAGGGTGTCACACTTAATTATGCACCAACAAGTCTGTGTCTGACTTGAGGGGAGTGAGGGTGTCACACTTAATTATGCACCAACAAGTCTGTGTCTGACTTGAGGGGAGTGAGGGTGTCACACTTAATTATGCACCAACAAGTCTGTGTCTGACTTGAGGGGAGTGAGGGTGTCACACTTAATTATGCACCAACAAGTCTGTGTCTGACTTGAGGGGAGTGAGGGTGTCACACTTAATTATGCACCAACAGGTCTGTGTCTGACTTGAGGGGAGTGAGGGTGTCACACTTAATTATGCACCAACAGGTCTGTGTCTGACTTGAGGGGAGTGAGGGTGTCACACTTAATTATGCACCAACAGGTCTGTGTCTGACTTGAGGGGAGTGAGGGTGTCACACTTAATTATGCACCAACAGGTCTGTGTCTGACTTGAGGGGAGTGAGGGTGTCACACTTAATTATGCACCAACAGGTCTGTGTCTGACTTGAGGGGAGTGAGGGTGTCACACTTAATTATGCACCAACAGGTCTGTGTCTGACTTGAGGGGAGTGAGGGTGTCACACTTAATTATGCACCAACAAGTCTGTGTCTGACTTGAGGGGAGTGAGGGTGTCACACTTAATTATGCACCAACAAGTCTGTGTCTGACTTGAGGGGAGTGAGGGTGTCACACTTAATTATGCACCAACAAGTCTGTGTCTGACTTGAGGGGAGTGAGGGTGTCACACTTAATTATGCACCAACAAGTCTGTGTCTAACTTGAGGGGAGTGAGGGTGCCACACTTAATTATGCACCAACAAGTCTGTGTCTGACTTGAGGGGAGTGAGGGTGTCACACTTAATTATGCACCAACAAGTCTGTGTCTGACTTGAGGGGAGTGAGGGTGTCACACTTAATTATGCACCAACAAGTCTGTCTGACTTGAGGGGAGTGAGGGTGTCACACTTAATTATGCACCAACAAGTCTGTGTCTGACTTGAGGGGAGTGAGGGTGTCACACTTAATTATGCACCAACAAGTCTGTGTCTGACTTGAGGGGAGTGAGGGTGTCACACTTAATTATGCACCAACAAGTCTGTGTCTGACTTGAGGGGAGTGAGGGTGTCACACTTAATTATGCACCAACAAGTCTGTGTCTGACTTGAGGGGAGTGAGGGTGTCACACTTAATTATGCACCAACAAGTCTGTGTCTGACTTGAGGGGAGTGAGGGTGTCACACTTAATTATGCACCAACAAGTCTGTGTCTGACTTGAGGGGAGTGAGGGTGTCACACTTAATTATGCACCAACAAGTCTGTGTCTGACTTGAGGGGAGTGAGGGTGTCACACTTAATTATGCACCAACAAGTCTGTGTCTGACTTGAGGGGAGTGAGGGTGTCACACTTAATTATGCACCAACAAGTCTGTGTCTGTCTTGAGGGGAGTGAGGGTGTCACACTTAATTATGCACCAACAAGTCTGTGTCTGACTTGAGGGCAGTGAGGGTGTCACACTTAATTATGCACCAACAAGTCTGTGTCTGACTTGAGGGGAGTGAGGGTGTCACACTTAATTATACACCAACAAGTCTGTGTCTGACTTGAGGGGAGTGAGGGTGTCACACTTAATTATGCACCAACAAGTCTGTGTCTGACTTGAGGGGAGTGAGGGTGTCACACTTAATTATGCACCAACAAGTCTGTGTCTGACTTGAGGGGAGTGAGGGTGTCACACTTAATTATGCACCAACAAGTCTGTGTCTGACTTGAGGGGAGTGAGGGTGTCACACTTAATTATGCACCAACAAGTCTGTGTCTGACTTGAGGGGAGTGAGGGTGTCACACTTAATTATGCACCAACAAGTCTGTGTCTGACTTGAGGGGAGTGAGGGTGTCACACTTAATTATGCACCAACAAGTCTGTGTCTGACTTGAGGGGAGTGAGGGTGTCACACTTAATTATGCACCAACAAGTCTGTGTCTGACTTGAGGGGAGTGAGGGTGTCACACTTAATTATGCACCAACAAGTCTGTGTCTGACTTGAGGGGAGTGAGGGTGTCACACTTAATTATGCACCAACAAGTCTGTGTCTGACTTGAGGGGAGTGAGGGTGTCACACTTAATTATGCACCAACAAGTCTGTGTCTGACTTGAGGGGAGTGAGGGTGTCACACTTAATTATGCACCAACAAGTCTGTGTCTGACTTGAGGGGAGTGAGGGTGTCACACTTAATTATGCACCAACAAGTCTGTGTCTGACTTGAGGGGAGTGAGGGTGTCACACTTAATTATGCACCAACAAATCTGTGTCTGACTTGAGGGGAGTGAGGGTGTCACACTTAATTATGCACCAACAAGTCTGTGTCTGACTTGAGGGGAGTGAGGGTGTCACACTTAATTATGCACCAACAAGTCTGTGTCTGACTTGAGGGGAGTGAGGGTGTCACACTTAATTATGCACCAACAAGTCTGTGTCTGACTTGAGGGGAGTGAAGGTGTCACACTTAATTATGCACCAACAAGTCTGTGTCTGACTTGAGGGGAGTGAGGGTGTCACACTTAATTATGCACCAACAAGTCTGTGTCTAACTTGAGGGGAGTGAGGGTGCCACACTTAATTATGCACCAACAAGTCTGTGTCTGACTTGAGGGGAGTGAGGGTGTCACACTTAATTATGCACCAACAAGTCTGTGTCTGACTTGAGGGGAGTGAGGGTGTCACACTTAATTATGCACCAACAAGTCTGTCTGACTTGAGGGGAGTGAGGGTGTCACACTTAATTATGCACCAACAAGTCTGTGTCTGACTTGAGGGGAGTGAGGGTGTCACACTTAATTATGCACCAACAAGTCTGTGTCTGACTTGAGGGGAGTGAGGGTGTCACACTTAATTATGCACCAACAAGTCTGTGTCTGACTTGAGGGGAGTGAGGGTGTCACACTTAATTATGCACCAACAAGTCTGTGTCTGACTTGAGGGGAGTGAGGGTGTCACACTTAATTATGCACCAACAAGTCTGTGTCTGACTTGAGGGGAGTGAGGGTGTCACACTTAATTATGCACCAACAAGTCTGTGTCTGACTTGAGGGGAGTGAGGGTGTCACACTTAATTATGCACCAACAAGTCTGTGTCTGACTTGAGGGGAGTGAGGGTGTCACACTTAATTATGCACCAACAAGTCTGTGTCTGACTTGAGGGGAGTGAGGGTGTCACACTTAATTATGCACCAACAAGTCTGTGTCTGTCTTGAGGGGAGTGAGGGTGTCACACTTAATTATGCACCAACAAGTCTGTGTCTGACTTGAGGGCAGTGAGGGTGTCACACTTAATTATGCACCAACAAGTCTGTGTCTGACTTGAGGGGAGTGAGGGTGTCACACTTAATTATACACCAACAAGTCTGTGTCTGACTTGAGGGGAGTGAGGGTGTCACACTTAATTATGCACCAACAAGTCTGTGTCTGACTTGAGGGGAGTGAGGGTGTCACACTTAATTATGCACCAACAAGTCTGTGTCTGACTTGAGGGGAGTGAGGGTGTCACACTTAATTATGCACCAACAAGTCTGTGTCTGACTTGAGGGGAGTGAGGGTGTCACACTTAATTATGCACCAACAAGTCTGTGTCTGACTTGAGGGGAGTGAGGGTGTCACACTTAATTATGCACCAACAAGTCTGTGTCTGACTTGAGGGGAGTGAGGGTGTCACACTTAATTATGCACCAACAAGTCTGTGTCTGACTTGAGGGGAGTGAGGGTGTCACACTTAATTATGCACCAACAAGTCTGTGTCTGACTTGAGGGGAGTGAGGGTGTCACACTTAATTATGCACCAACAAGTCTGTGTCTGACTTGAGGGGAGTGAGGGTGTCACACTTAATTATGCACCAACAAGTCTGTGTCTGACTTGAGGGGAGTGAGGGTGTCACACTTAATTATGCACCAACAAGTCTGTGTCTGACTTGAGGGGAGTGAGGGTGTCACACTTAATTATGCACCAACAAGTCTGTGTCTGACTTGAGGGGAGTGAGGGTGTCACACTTAATTATGCACCAACAAGTCTGTGTCTGACTTGAGGGGAGTGAGGGTGTCACACTTAATTATGCACCAACAAATCTGTGTCTGACTTGAGGGGAGTGAGGGTGTCACACTTAATTATGCACCAACAAGTCTGTGTCTGACTTGAGGGGAGTGAGGGTGTCACACTTAATTATGCACCAACAAGTCTGTGTCTGACTTGAGGGGAGTGAGGGTGTCACACTTAATTATGCACCAACAAGTCTGTGTCTGACTTGAGGGGAGTGAAGGTGTCACACTTAATTATGCACCAACAAGTCTGTGTCTGACTTGAGGGGAGTGAGGGTGTCACACTTAATTATGCACCAACAAGTCTGTGTCTGACTTGAGGGGAGTGAGGGTGTCACACTTAATTATGCACCAACAAGTCTGTGTCTGACTTGAGGGGAGTGAGGGTGTCACACTTAATTATGCACCAACAGGTCTGTGTCTGACTTGAGGGGAGTGAGGGTGTCACACTTAATTATGCACCAACAGGTCTGTGTCTGACTTGAGGGGAGTGAGGGTGTCACACTTAATTATGCACCAACAAGTCTGTGTCTGACTTGAGGGGAGTGAGGGTGTCACACTTAATTATGCACCAACAAATCTGTGTCTGACTTGAGGGGAGTGAGGGTGTCACACTTAATTATGCACCAACAAGTCTGTGTCTGACTTGAGGGGAGTGAGGGTGTCACACTTAATTATGCACCAACAAGTCTGTGTCTGACTTGAGGGGAGTGAGGGTGTCACACTTAATTATGCACCAACAGGTCTGTGTCTGACTTGAGGGGAGCGAGGGTGTCACACTTAATTATGCACCAACAAGTCTGTGTCTGACTTGAGGGGAGCGAGGGTGTCACACTTAATTATGCACCAACAAGTCTGTGTCTGACTTGAGGGGAGTGAGGGTGTCACACTTAATTATGCACCAACAGGTCTGTGTCTGACTTGAGGGGAGTGAGGGTGTCACACTTAATTATGCACCAACAAGTCTGTGTCTGACTTGAGGGGAGTGAGGGTGTCACACTTAATTATGCACCAACAAGTCTGTGTCTGACTTGAGGGGAGTGAGGGTGTCACACTTAATTATGCACCAACAAGTCTGTGTCTGACTTGAGGGGAGTGAGGGTGTCACACTTAATTATGCACCAACAAGTCTGTGTCTGACTTGAGGGGAGTGAAGGTGTCACACTTAATTATGCACCAACAAATCTGTGTCTGACTTGAGGGGAGTGAGGGTGTCACACTTAATTATGCACCAACAAATCTGTGTCTGACTTGAGGGGAGTGAGGGTGTCACACTTAATTATGCACCAACAAGTCTGTGTCTGACTTGAGGGGAGTGAGGGTGTCACACTTAATTATGCACCAACAAGTCTGTGTCTGACTTGAGGGGAGTGAGGGTGTCACACTTAATTATGCACCAACAAGTCTGTGTCTGACTTGAGGGGAGTGAGGGTGTCACACTTAATTATGCACCAACAAGTCTGTGTCTGACTTGAGGGGAGTGAGGGTGTCACACTTAATTATGCACCAACAAGTCTGTGTCTGACTTGAGGGGAGTGAGGGTGTCACACTTAATTATGCACCAACAAGTCTGTGTCTGACTTGAGGGGAGTGAGGGTGTCACACTTAATTATGCACCAACAAGTCTGTGTCTGACTTGAGGGGAGTGAGGGTGTCACACTTAATTATGCACCAACAAGTCTGTGTCTGACTTGAGGGGAGTGAGGGTGTCACACTTAATTATGCACCAACAAGTCTGTGTCTGACTTGAGGGGAGTGAGGGTGTCACACTTAATTATGCACCAACAAGTCTGTGTCTGACTTGAGGGGAGTGAGGGTGTCACACTTAATTATGCACCAACAAGTCTGTGTCTGACTTGAGGGGAGTGAGGGTGTCACACTTAATTATGCACCAACAAGTCTGTGTCTGACTTGAGGGGAGTGAGGGTGTCACACTTAATTATGCACCAACAAGTCTGTGTCTGACTTGAGGGGAGTGAGGGTGTCACACTTAATTATGCACCAACAAGTCTGTGTCTGTCTTGAGGGGAGTGAGGGTGTCACACTTAATTATGCACCAACAAGTCTGTGTCTGACTTGAGGGGAGTGAGGGTGTCACACTTAATTATGCACCAACAAGTCTGTGTCCTACTTGAGGGGAGTGAGGGTGTCACACTTAATTATACACCAACAAGTCTGTGTCTGACTTGAGGGGAGTGAGGGTGTCACACTTAATTATGCACCAACAAGTCTGTGTCTGACTTGAGGGGAGTGAGGGTGTCACACTTAATTATGCACCAACAAGTCTGTGTCTGACTTGAGGGGAGTGAGGGTGTCACACTTAATTATGCACCAACAAGTCTGTGTCTGACTTGAGGGGAGTGAGGGTGTCACACTTAATTATGCACCAACAAGTCTGTGTCTGACTTGAGGGGAGTGAGGGTGTCACACTTAATTATGCACCAACAAGTCTGTGTCTGACTTGAGGGGAGTGAGGGTGTCACACTTAATTATGCACCAACAAGTCTGTGTCTGACTTGAGGGGAGTGAGGGTGTCACACTTAATTATGCACCAACAAGTCTGTGTCTGACTTGAGGGGAGTGAGGGTGTCACACTTAATTATGCACCAACAAGTCTGTGTCTGACTTGAGGGGAGTGAGGGTGTCACACTTAATTATGCACCAACAAGTCTGTGTCTGACTTGAGGGGAGTGAGGGTGTCACACTTAATTATGCACCAACAAGTCTGTGTCTGACTTGAGGGGAGTGAGGGTGTCACACTTAATTATGCACCAACAAGTCTGTGTCTGACTTGAGGGGAGTGAGGGTGTCACACTTAATTATGCACCAACAAGTCTGTGTCTGACTTGAGGGGAGTGAGGGTGTCACACTTAATTATGCACCAACAAGTCTGTGTCTGACTTGAGGGGAGTGAGGGTGTCACACTTAATTATGCACCAACAAGTCTGTGTCTGACTTGAGGGGAGTGAGGGTGTCACACTTAATTATGCACCAACAAGTCTGTGTCTGACTTGAGGGGAGTGAGGGTGTCACACTTAATTATGCACCAACAAGTCTGTGTCTGACTTGAGGGGAGTGAAGGTGTCACACTTAATTATGCACCAACAAGTCTGTGTCTGACTTGAGGGGAGTGAGGGTGTCACACTTAATTATGCACCAACAAGTCTGTGTCTGACTTGAGGGGAGTGAGGGTGTCACACTTAATTATGCACCAACAAGTCTGTGTCTGACTTGAGGGGAGTGAGGGTGTCACACTTAATTATGCACCAACAGGTCTGTGTCTGACTTGAGGGGAGTGAGGGTGTCACACTTAATTATGCACCAACAGGTCTGTGTCTGACTTGAGGGGAGTGAGGGTGTCACACTTAATTATGCACCAACAAGTCTGTGTCTGACTTGAGGGGAGTGAGGGTGTCACACTTAATTATGCACCAACAAATCTGTGTCTGACTTGAGGGGAGTGAGGGTGTCACACTTAATTATGCACCAACAAGTCTGTGTCTGACTTGAGGGGAGTGAGGGTGTCACACTTAATTATGCACCAACAAGTCTGTGTCTGACTTGAGGGGAGTGAGGGTGTCACACTTAATTATGCACCAACAGGTCTGTGTCTGACTTGAGGGGAGCGAGGGTGTCACACTTAATTATGCACCAACAAGTCTGTGTCTGACTTGAGGGGAGCGAGGGTGTCACACTTAATTATGCACCAACAAGTCTGTGTCTGACTTGAGGGGAATGAGGGTGTCACACTTAATTATGCACCAACAGGTCTGTGTCTGACTTGAGGGGAGTGAGGGTGTCACACTTAATTATGCACCAACAAGTCTGTGTCTGACTTGAGGGGAGTGAGGGTGTCACACTTAATTATGCACCAACAAGTCTGTGTCTGACTTGAGGGGAGTGAGGGTGTCACACTTAATTATGCACCAACAAGTCTGTGTCTGACTTGAGGGGAGTGAGGGTGTCACACTTAATTATGCACCAACAAGTCTGTGTCTGACTTGAGGGGAGTGAAGGTGTCACACTTAATTATGCACCAACAAATCTGTGTCTGACTTGAGGGGAGTGAGGGTGTCACACTTAATTATGCACCAACAAATCTGTGTCTGACTTGAGGGGAGTGAGGGTGTCACACTTAATTATGCACCAACAAGTCTGTGTCTGACTTGAGGGGAGTGAGGGTGTCACACTTAATTATGCACCAACAAGTCTGTGTCTGACTTGAGGGGAGTGAGGGTGTCACACTTAATTATGCACCAACAAGTCTGTGTCTGACTTGAGGGGAGTGAGGGTGTCACACTTAATTATGCACCAACAAGTCTGTGTCTGACTTGAGGGGAGTGAGGGTGTCACACTTAATTATGCACCAACAAGTCTGTGTCTGACTTGAGGGGAGTGAGGGTGTCACACTTAATTATGCACCAACAAGTCTGTGTCTGACTTGAGGGGAGTGAGGGTGTCACACTTAATTATGCACCAACAAGTCTGTGTCTGACTTGAGGGGAGTGAGGGTGTCACACTTAATTATGCACCAACAAGTCTGTGTCTGACTTGAGGGGAGTGAGGGTGTCACACTTAATTATGCACCAACAAGTCTGTGTCTGACTTGAGGGGAGTGATGGTGTCACACTTAATTATGCACCAACAAGTCTGCGTCTGACTTGAGGGGAGTGAGGGTGTCACACTTAATTATGCACCAACAAGTCTGCGTCTGACTTGAGGGGAGTGAAGGTGTCACACTTAATTATGCACCGTCAAATCTGTGTCTGACTTGAGGGGAGTGAGGGTGTCACACTTAATTATGCACCAACAAATCTGTGTCTGACTTGAGGGGAGTGAGGGTGTCACACTTAATTATGCACCAACAAGTCTGTGTCTGACTTGAGGGGAGTGAGGGTGTCACACTTAATTATGCACCAACAAGTCTGTGTCTGACTTGAGGGGAGTGAGGGTGTCACACTTAATTATGCACCAACAAGTCTGTGTCTGACTTGAGGGGAGTGAGGGTGTCACACTTAATTATGCACCAACAAGTCTGTGTCTGACTTGAGGGGAGTGAGGGTGTCACACTTAATTATGCACCAACAAGTCTGTGTCTGACTTGAGGGGAGTGAGGGTGTCACACTTAATTATGCACCAACAAGTCTGTGTCTGACTTGAGGGGAGTGAGGGTGTCACACTTAATTATGCACCAACAAGTCTGTGTCTGACTTGAGGGGAGTGAGGGTGTCACACTTAATTATGCACCAACAAGTCTGTGTCTGACTTGAGGGGAGTGAGGGTGTCACACTTAATTATGCACCAACAAGTCTGTGTCTGACTTGAGGGGAGTGAGGGTGTCACACTTAATTATGCACCAACAGGTCTGTGTCTGTCTGTGTCTGTCTGTCTGTGTCTGTCTGACTTTAGCACACATTTGTGTCAGGTCTGCTACATCTAGACAGATTCTGTCCAAGGTCACAAACTCTGTCTACCTACAGCGAGATTTCCATTCTTCCTAACAACTTTGACAGTCTACCCACGGCGAGATTTCCATTCCTAACAACTTTGACAGGGCAGCAGTGATGTGTAACTGGCAAAATACAGGACCTCATTTTTTTTTTGGCCCATATCTGAGAAGGCTAGGTTTCTGATCTCACTGTGCTAGAGGTCGGGGGCATGTGATATCATTCATTACTTGAGGTTCTTGGGGAAATTCCCAGTACTTTCTGAGCTTGAGACGGGCACCATAGCCACTGAGCTATGGCTTCCCAGTAAGTGTGAGACAGGGGTGTGGGAGAATAGATGTGTGGAAGATTGAATCAGTAACTGTCAGACTAGATGTGTGGGACACTGAATCAGTAACTGTCAGACTAGATGTGTGGGACACTGAATCAGTAACTGTCAGACTAGATGTGTGGGACACTGAATCAGTAACTGTCAGACTAGATGTGTGGGACACTGAATCAGTAACTGTCAGACTAGTGTGAGACACTGAATCAGTAACTGTCAGACTAGATGTGTGGGACACTGAATCAGTAACTGTCAGACTAGATGTGTGGGACACTGAATCAGTAACTGTCAGACTAGATGTGTGGGACACTGAATCAGTAACTGTCAGACTAGTGTGAGACACTGAATCAGTAACTGTCAGACTAGGTGTGTCAGACACTGAATCAGTAACTGTCAGACTAGATGTGTGGGACACTGAATCAGTAACTGTCAGACTAGTGTGAGACACTGAATCAGTAACTGTCAGACTAGATGTGTGGGACACTGAATCAGTAACTGTCAGACTAGTGTGAGACACTGAATCAGTAACTGTCAGACTAGATGTGTGGGACACTGAATCAGTAACTGTCAGACTAGTGTGAGACACTGAATCAGTAACTGTCAGACTAGTGTGAGACACTGAATCAATAACTGTCAGACTAGATGTGTGGGACACTGAATCAGTAACTGTCAGACTAGTGTGAGACACTGAATCAGTAACTGTCAGACTAGGTGTGTCAGACACTGAATCAGTAACTGTCAGACTAGGTGTGTCAGACACTGAATCAGTTAGGTTGCGACAATATGTGTGGGATGCTTATAATAAGAACCACTATTTTCATGTATCTGTTTGAGATGCAGCCATCATCTGATGTGTGGTGTATCATCAATGAGATGAATTTCTCGCTGAGATTATATGTGAGATAAGTACCTCATGAACATTGTCTATTTCTGATGATATGCATTGTGCTAACTTTGATATATTTACTCATATCTTCCCGTAGCAGATTCAAGTGTACATTTTATAGTAATATATTTGCATATGTACATTACCAGAGTTTCCTGTTCAATTAAATATTTGACGAAAATATGCGTCACTACGGCCAGATCAAAACCGATTTTTGAATTGTTTTGCAGCACAGTTGGATAAAATAACCACTTTTCTTATTGAAGAATATGGTGGTGAGAAAGGAAACTGGCCCCTCACATCATAAAGCAGTGAACTAGTTTTTCTCAAGTCTACAAAGTTGTTACCTCTTACGGCAGTGTCTGACATGGGATGATCTGGTTGATTTGTACGTTTATATTGACGCGATTATTCTGTGTGCTTATTATGTTTGTATTTGTCAGTATATTAATTTCATTTGGATGTTGTTCTGTGAAGCCGTACGGTTATTTATAAATAACATTGCATCTTCTTGTTCTGATTGGCTGTCGTCGGAGTGGAGCCAGCATTTTACAAGTCATGGGTTGCGTCTTCATAACGGAGGAACAGATCAGCTTTAATGATGCTCGTATGCTTCTGGGGCTGCCCTTGAGGGGATGATCATAATTAGCGTTGTTAAATTATGAAGAGGAGCAGAATGTTAGTTGATCTGGCCAAAAGGATAAGAGTGCTTGCTGATGGCCAGTTGGGCATTCAAAGCCTACACCAGCATTAAGTTGGACTTAAACGTTCCCTTCTCTTTAAGAAAACATGGCAAATTACTGCACATAGAATTGTCTAGAAAATTAACCTTGTTTTGATCGTAACATCCAGCAAGGGACGGGCAACATTTTACGGCTGTATGTTGTTGATCGACTTGCATCTTTTAGACAAATCTCGTACTGATTAAATAGGAAAGCTTGTGCAATTGTGATCTTATGTACTTTTATATAAGTGGGTACAATTACTATCTATCCTGGACACAAGTAAAGTGGATATAATTATTATATGTCCTGGACACAAGAAGTAAAGAGAATACAATTATTATCTGTATAAGACAAAGACACAAGAAGCAAAGTAGATACAATTATCTGTTTTAGACACAGGAAGTAAAGAGGAAACAATTATTATCTGTCATAGACACAAGAAGTAAAGAGGATACAATTATTATCTGTTTTGGGCACAAGGCCTAAGGAGGAAACAATTATCTGTCCTGGACACAAGAATTAAGGAGGATACATTAATTATCTGTCCTGGACACAAGAAGTAAAGAGGATACAATTATTATCCGCCCTGGACACAAGAATTAAGGAGGATACAATTATTATCTGTTCTAGACTCAGGAAGTAAAGAGGATACAATTATTATCTGTCCTGGACACGAATTAAGAAGGATACAATTATCTGCCCTGGATACAAGAATTAAGGAGGATACATTTATTATCTGCCCTGGACACAAGAATTAAGGAGGATACAATTATCTGTTCTAGACTCAGGAAGTAAAGAGGATACAATTATTATCTGTACTGGACACAAGAAGTAAAAAGGATAGAATTATTATCTGTCCTGGACACAAGAAGTAAAGAGGATACAATTATTATCTGTCCTGGACACAAGAAGTAAAGATACATTTATTATCTGTCTGAGGGATGCAGAAGTAAAGACAGTGAAATCAATAAGCATGAAATAATTGATTTGCTTTTAAACCTTAAATTCATTTCAATAGCAGATAAACATTTTTTAAAGGACCTCTTTCTATGCCATGTGTTAGCTCCACTGTTTTAGACCAATCTGCACTTGATGGGTGATCTTAACAGTATGGGTGATCTCATCAGTATGGGTGATCTCATCAGTGTGGGTGATCTCATCAGCGTGGGTGATCTCATCATTATGCCATCTGCTACCTTAGCTTCCCATGACATTTTCTGGGGTCCACTTCAGGCGGTTGATCTGGGAGTCATGGTCAATGAAAACGATCACTGGTTCGGTGGGGATTTGAGCATGTGACCATCGCGCTGGCCACTGCCCGGCTGTGATTACAACTGGTGGCCTGGGTATTCTGTTTTGCTGATGTGAAGTGTCATAAGCTTACTTTGTTGTGTTTGGTGATGATGTAAAAGTGTCATAAGTTTACTTTCTTCTGTTTGGTGATGATGTAAAAGTGTCATGAGTTTACTTTGTCCCATTTTGCTGATGTGAAGTGTCATGAGCTTACTTTGTTCTGTTTGGTGATGATGTGAAAGTGTCATGAGTTTACTTTGTTCCGTTTGATGATGATGTAAAAGTGTCATGGGTTTACTTTGTTCTGTTTGGTGATGATGTGAAAGTGTCATGAGTTTACTTTGTTACGTTTGATGTTGATGTAAAAGTGTCATGGGTTTACTTTGTTCTGTTTGGTGATGATGTAAAAGTGTCATGAGTTTACTTTGTTCTGTTTGGTGATGATGTAAAAGTGTCATGAGTTTACTTTGTTCCATTTTGCTGATGTGAAGTGTCATGAGTTTACTTTGTTCTGTTTGATGATGATGATGTAAAAGTGTCATGAGTTTACTTTGTTCTGTTTGATGATGATGATGTAAAAGTGTCATGAGTTTACTTTGTTCTGTTTGGTAATGATGTAAAAGTGTCATGAGTTTACTTTGTTCTGTTTGGTGATGGTGTAAAAGTGTCATGAGTTTACTTTGTTCTGTTTGGTAATGATGTAAAAGTGTCATGAGTTTACTTTGTTCTGTTTGGTGATGATGTAAAAGTGTCATGAGTTTACTTTGTTCTGTTTGGTGATGATGTAAAAGTGTCATGAGTTTACTTTGTTCCATTTTGCTGATGTGAAGTGTCATGAGTTTACTTTGTTCCATTTTGTTGGTGTGAAGTGTCATGAGCTTACTTTGTTCTGTTTGGTGATGATGTAAAAGTGTCATGAGTTTACTTTGTTCTGTTTGATGATGATGTAAAAGTGTCATGAGTTTACTTTGTTCTGTTTGATGATGATATAAAAGTGTTGTGAGCTTTGTTCTGTTTGGTGATGATGTAAAAGTGTCATAAGCTTACTTTGTTCTGTTTGATGATGATGTAAAAGTGTCATGAGCTTACTTTGTTCTGTTTGATGATGATGTAAAAGTGTCATGAGTTTACTTTGTTCTGTTTGGTAATGATGTAAAAGTGTCATGAGTTTACTTTGTTCTGTTTGGTGATGATGTAAAAGTGTCATGAGTTTACTTTGTTCTGTTTGGTGATGATGTAAAAGTGTCATGAGTTTACTTTGTTCTGTTTGGTGATGATGTAAAAGTGTCATGAGTTTACTTTGTTCTGTTTGATGATGATGTAAAAGTGTCATGAGTTTACTTTGTTCTGTTTGATGATGATGTAAAAGTGTTATGAGCTTTGTTCTGAAAGTGTCATAATGAGGTGTACATGTCATGAGTCCAATTGTGTGTTATTTGCTGAGCTGAAAGTGTCTTTTATGTTTCACATGATGTCAATGTTGTTTCATGAGTATCCTGTGTGTGATGGTATTAAAACACCACAAACAACTACTTTGTGTGTGTGTGTGATGATGATGATGCAAAAGTGTTATATTTATAGTCTTCTTGCTTTGCTTCAAAAGTGTCATGAATTAATTTGCTGGTGTTCTTTGTGATGTAAAAGGTTTAGTGATTTTTATTCATGATGATGTGAAACTATCATAGACATATTTTGTGGATTGAAAGTGTGATTAATGCGCTCATGCTTCGATTTTACGTTTTATGAAAGTGTTTCTTTTTTTTTTTTAAAGGTGATATGACACTGTCGTGAGTAACATCAGCGTTTGATGGTGTGACCTTGTTTGGGAATAAAAGGTGTTTTTTTTTTTAATGTATGGATATTTTACAAATGTGAACAAAGAAGACACAAACATAAGGTTGCACAGTGTGTTGCCAGGTATATTTTCCTGCGGGTTCGTTCGGAATGTCATCAGGTCAGTTCTGGACTCTGTCATATGGTTTACAAATGCAATTTTCTTCACTCTTGGGGGTCGTCTTTGGAGGTCATGCTCAGTGCAACCAGCCGAAGCTGTAGAAAGAGACCGAGCCGTGTGGGATAAAACCTGGAACAATTAAGTTGATCCTCAAGCCTTTACAGCTGCATACTATATTAAGCGCATGCTCAGATGTACTAAAACTTCAACCACTAGATGTTTGAAACCCTTGCTGTGCAAACAGAAAGACTTGGTAGTGAATCTATAATTACTATATTAACGTGTGTGACATTTGAGAGTGTCAATGACTGTCTTTTATGTATTTTAGCCACACAAAAAAAAGGATATATCTATTTACTTCATATGATATCTAACTCTGCTCTACACACCTGATGAGACACCAGGAAATATGCCAGGCAATAAATTGTTCATCCTTTTGGTTGTGTCTTCACTGCTCAAATTTACAACAGGAAAACATTGCTATGAATATTTGAAACTGTCAAAATATGACAGCAATATTTTGATGAATCTACCCTACGTTTTGATTACCGAAATCTTGATTTTATTTGTAAAATTAACTTTGTGTGATTTATTATACCTGGACTGTCAGAACTGCTTGATTTATACACACTTATGTTATTGATGATTTGAAAATGATTTTGTGATTTGTAGTTTTTCTGTAAGAGAAATGTTTGTCTTCAGCTGGCCACAACAAGGCAGTTGTGTTTTTGATTACCATACCTATGTTTTTGTGATTTGATTATGTTTATGTGTTTTGATCTGCAGGCGGCAGTTTAAATGTACGCTTACATTTAGTGAAGCGAACGTGATCCTTTTTTAGTTTCTGTTATTTCAGCTTGTTTGATTGATTTAAAAAAAAAAACGATATGAGTCTGTAGATAGGTGGAGGTTTGTGTAGGACTCAGTCTGTAGATGACTGGAGGTTTGTGTAGGACCCAGTCTATAGATGGGTGGAGGTTTGTGTAGGACCCAGTCTGTAGATGGGTGGAGGTTTGTGTAGGACTCTGTAGATGGCTGGAGGTTTGTGTAGGACCCAGTCTATAGATGGGTGGAGGTTTGTGTAGGACCCAGTCTGTAGATGGGTGGAGGTTTGTGTAGGACCCAGTCTGTAGATGGGTGGAGGTTTGTGCAGGACCCAGTCTGTAGCTGGCTGGAGGTTTGGGTAGGACCCAGTCTGAAGATGGGTGGAGGTTTGTGTAGGAACCAGTCTTGAGGTTTGTGTGGAACCCAGTCTGTAGATGGGTAGAGGTTTGTGTAGGACCAAGTCTGTAGTTGGCTGGAGGTTTGTGTAGGACCCAGTCTGTAGATGGGTGGAGGTTTGGGTAGGACCCAGTCTGTAGCTGGCTGGAGGTTTTTAGACCCAGTCTGTAGATGGGTGGAGGTTTGTGTAGGACCCAGTCTGTAGATGGGGGGAGGTGTGTGTAGGATCCAGTCTGTAGTTGGGTGGAGGTGTGTGTAGGACCCAGCCTGTAGATGGGTGGAGGTTTGTGTAGGACCCAGTCTGTAGATGGGCGGAGGTGTGTGTAGGATCCAGTCTGTAGTTGGGTGGAGGTGTATGTAGGACCCAGTCTGTAGATGGGTGGAGGTTTGTGCAGGACCCAGTCTGTAGATGGGGGGAGGTGTGTGTAGGATCCAGTCTGTAGTTGGGTGAAGGTGTGTGTAGGACCCAGTCTGTAGATGGGTGGAGGTTTGTGTAGGACCCAGTCTGTAGATGGGGGGAGGTTTGTGTAGGACCCAGTCTGTAGATGGGTGGAGGTGTGTGTAGGATCCAGTCTGTAGATGGGGGGAGGTGTGTATAGGACCCAGTCTGTAGATGGGGGGAGGTTTGTGTAGGACCCAGTCTGTAGATGGGGGGAGGTTTGTGTAGGACCCAGTCTGTAGATGGGTGGAGGTGTGTGTAGGATCCAGTCTGTAGATGGGGGAGGTGTGTGTAGGATCCAGTCTGTAGATGGGTGGAGGTTTGTGCAGGACCCAGTCTGTAGATGGGGGGAGGTGTGTGTAGGACCCAGTCTGTAGATGGGAGGTTTGTGTAGGACCCAGTCTGTAGATGGGGGGGGGGGAGGTGCGTGTAGGATCCAGTCTGTAGATAGGGGGAGGTATGTGTAGGACCCAGTCTGTAGATGGGTGGAGGTGTGTGTAGGATCCAGTCTGTAGTTGGGTGAAGGTGTGTGTAGGACCCAGTCTGTAGATGGGTGGAGGTTTGTGTAGGACCCAGTCTGTAGATGGGGGGAGGTTTGTGTAGGACCCAGTCTGTAGATGGGTGGAGGTGTGTGTAGGATCCAGTCTGTAGATGGGGGGAGGTGTGTATAGGACCCAGTCTGTAGATGGGGGGAGGTTTGTGTAGGACCCAGTCTGTAGATGGGGGGAGGTTTGTGTAGGACCCAGTCTGTAGATGGGTGGAGGTGTGTGTAGGATCCAGTCTGTAGATGGGGGAGGTGTGTGTAGGATCCAGTCTGTAGATGGGTGGAGGTTTGTGCAGGACCCAGTCTGTAGATGGGGGGAGGTGTGTGTAGGACCCAGTCTGTAGATAGGGGGAGGTGTGTGTAGGACCCAGTCTGTAGATGGGGGGGGGGAGGTGCGTGTAGGATCCAGTCTGTAGATAGGGGGAGGTGTGTGTAGGACCCAGTCTGTAGATGGGGGGAGGTGTGTGTAGGATCCAGTCTGTAGATGGGGGGAGGTGTGTGTAGGATCCAGTCTGTAGATGGGTGGAGGTGTGTGTAGGACCCAGTCTGTAGATGGGGGGAGGTGTGTGTAGGACCCAGTCTGTAGATGATGGGAGGTGTGTGTAGGACCCAGTCTGTATATGGGTGGAGGTTTGTGTAGGACCCAGTCTGTAGATGGGGGGGGGGAGGTTTGTGTAGGACCCAGTCTGTAGATGGGGGGAGGTGTGTGTAGGATCCAGTCTGTAGATGGGGGGAGGTGTGTGTAGGACCCAGTCTGTAGATGGGAGGTTTGTGTAGGACCCAGTCTGTAGATGGGGGGGGGGGGGGGAGGTGCGTGTAGGATCCAGTCTGTAGATAGGGGGAGGTGTGTGTAGGACCCAGTCTGTAGATGGGGGGAGGTGTGTGTAGGATCCAGTCTGTAGATGGGGGGAGGTTTGTGTAGGACCCAGTCTGTAGATGGGGGGAGGTGTGTGTAGGATCCAGTCTGTAGATGGGGGGAGGTTTGTGTAGGACCCAGTCTGTAGATGGGGGGAGGTTTGTGTAGGACCCAGTCTGTAGATGGGTGGAGGTGTGTGTAGGATCCAGTCTGTAGATGGGGGAGGTGTGTGTAGGATCCAGTCTGTAGATGGGTGGAGGTTTGTGCAGGACCCAGTCTGTAGATGGGGGGAGGTGTGTGTAGGACCCAGTCTGTAGATAGGGGGAGGTGTGTGTAGGACCCAGTCTGTAGATGGGGGGGGGGAGGTGCGTGTAGGATCCAGTCTGTAGATAGGGGGAGGTGTGTGTAGGACCCAGTCTGTAGATGGGGGGAGGTGTGTGTAGGATCCAGTCTGTAGATGGGGGGAGGTGTGTGTAGGATCCAGTCTGTAGATGGGTGGAGGTGTGTGTAGGACCCAGTCTGTAGATGGGGGGAGGTGTGTGTAGGACCCAGTCTGTAGATGATGGGAGGTGTGTGTAGGACCCAGTCTGTATATGGGTGGAGGTTTGTGTAGGACCCAGTCTGTAGATGGGGGGGGGGAGGTTTGTGTAGGACCCAGTCTGTAGATGGGGGGAGGTGTGTGTAGGATCCAGTCTGTAGATGGGGGGAGGTGTGTGTAGGACCCAGTCTGTAGATGGGAGGTTTGTGTAGGACCCAGTCTGTAGATGGGGGGGGGGGGGAGGTGCGTGTAGGATCCAGTCTGTAGATAGGGGGAGGTGTGTGTAGGACCCAGTCTGTAGATGGGGGGAGGTGTGTGTAGGATCCAGTCTGTAGATGGGGGGAGGTTTGTGTAGGACCCAGTCTGTAGATGGGGGGAGGTGTGTGTAGGATCCAGTCTGTAGATGGGGGGAGGTTTGTGTAGGACCCAGTCTGTAGATGGGGGGAGGTGTGTGTAGGATCCAGTCTGTAGATGGGGGGAGGTGTGTGTAGGATCCAGTCTGTAGATGGGTGGAGGTGTGTGTAGGACCCAGTCTGTAGATGGGGGGAGGTGTGTGTAGGACCCAGTCTGTAGATGATGGGAGGTGTGTGTAGGACCCAGTCTGTATATGGGTGGAGGTTTGTGTAGGACCCAGTCTGTAGATGGGGGGGGGGGAGGTTTGTGTAGGACCCAGTCTGTAGATGGGGGGAGGTGTGTGTAGGATCCAGTCTGTAGATGGGGGGAGGTGTGTGTAGGACCCAGTCTGTAGATGGGAGGTTTGTGTAGGACCCAGTCTGTAGATGGGGGGGGGGGGGGGGAGGTGCGTGTAGGATCCAGTCTGTAGATAGGGGGAGGTGTGTGTAGGACCCAGTCTGTAGATGGGGGGAGGTGTGTGTAGGATCCAGTCTGTAGATGGGGGGAGGTTTGTGTAGGACCCAGTCTGTAGATGGGGGGAGGTGTGTGTAGGATCCAGTCTGTAGATGGGGGGAGGTTTGTGTAGGACCCAGTCTGTAGATGGGGGGAGGTGTGTGTAGGACCCAGTCTGTAGATGGGGGGAGGTGTGTGTAGGACCCAGTCTGTATATGGGTGGAGGTTTGTGTAGGACCCAGTCTGTAGATGGGGGGGGGAGGTTTGTGTAGGACCCAGTCTGTAGATGGGGGGAGGTGTGTGTAGGATCCAGTCTGTAGATGGGGGGAGGTGTGTGTAGGACCCAGTCTGTAGATGGGAGGTTTGTGTAGGACCCAGTCTGTAGATGGGGGGGGGGGAGGTGCGTGTAGGATCCAGTCTGTAGATAGGGGGAGGTGTGTGTAGGACCCAGTCTGTAGATGGGGGGAGGTGTGTGTAGGATCCAGTCTGTAGATGGGGGGAGGTTTGTGTAGGACCCAGTCTGTAGATGGGGGGAGGTGTGTGTAGGATCCAGTCTGTAGATGGGGGGAGGTGTGTGTAGGACCCAGTCTGTAGATGGGGGGAGGTGTGTGTAGGACCCAGTCTGTATATGGGTGGAGGTTTGTGTAGGACCCAGTCTGTAGATGGGGGGGGGGGAGGTTTGTGTAGGACCCAGTCTGTAAATGGGGGGAGGTTTGTGTAGGACCCAGTCTGTAGATGGGGGGAGGTGTGTGTAGGATCCAGTCTGTAGTTGACGGAGGTGTGTGTAGGACCCAGTCTGTAGATGGGGGGAGGTGTGTGTAGGATTCAGTCTGTAGATGGGGGGAGGTGTGTGTAGGATCCAGTCTGTAGATGGGTGGAGGTTTGTGTAGGACCCAGTCTGTAGATGGGGGGAGGTGTGTATAGGATCCAGTCTGTAGTTGGGTGGAGGTGTGTGTAGGACCCAGTCTGTAGATGGGGGGAGGTGTGTGTATGATCCAGTCTGTAGATGGGGGGGAGGTGTGTGTATGATCCAGTCTGTAGATGGGTGGAGGTTTGTGTAGGACCCAGTCTGTAGATGGGGGGAGGTGTGTGTAGGATCCAGTCTGTAGTTGGGTGGAGGTGTGTGTAGGACCCAGTCTGTAGATGGGGGGAGGTGTGTGTATGATCCAGTCTGTAGATGGGGGGGAGGTGTGTGTATGATCCAGTCTGTAGATGGGTGGAGGTTTGTGCAGGACCCAGTCTGTAAGTTTGTGTAAACACAAGTGATTTACATGTGCAGGAAGTTCTAGGTGAAAGGTTTTATAAAACATCAAATTGTTCATTCATTAAACAGCTTTAACATATAAGGTGTTTTGGTTTCCTTAAACTGATTCCATTAGCAAATTCCAATCAGATGTAGGCAGTTTGTCTCTCACTGTATAGCAAACCATTCAGTCCATCCGTAAGGGCTCAGACCCCTCTGCCTCAGTGTGTAGCAGCTAACAACTCTAGTTCTGTGTTGGGTGACTATTCTTCTTTGGCCAACTTACGTAGCACATTCTGATCGTCTTCTTGTTCTGAGATCTTCTTGTTTTTGCAGACAGTTGCTGTATGATCTAGCCGCAGCAAGCAGAGTTTTTATATTTGTTAACAAGACCCAGTCTAAGTTTTGTATGTTTAAGTTAGTGAGACAGTGAG
This sequence comes from Cepaea hortensis, assembly GCA_963921405.1. Taxonomy (NCBI): domain Eukaryota; kingdom Metazoa; phylum Mollusca; class Gastropoda; order Stylommatophora; family Helicidae; genus Cepaea; species Cepaea hortensis. The sequence goes on from OY992892.1 coordinate 6,287,824, forward strand.
ACATAGTCCTCCGTGAAGAAGAGGTAAATTTATTTGAAATTTCTGTATGTATTTTCATGTTTATATGCATCCCCAATACTTCTGGTCGTCTCCATGCGTATATATCTATCTCTGTATACCTTGTGTAACTGCCGGGTCAGTGAGACATAGTCCTCCGTGAAGAAGAGGTAAATTTATTTGAAATGTATGTATGTATTTCCATGTGTATATGCATCCCCATACTTCTGGTCATCTCCATGCGTATGTATCTATCTCTGTATACCTTGTGTAACTGCCGGTCTGTCGTATCCAGTACTATGTTGTTTTATGCCCACACATTTGTGCAATTGTTCCCGCATCTTGAATGCCTAAGATACATCTAAGAAATTAACATTTGGTTCCATGTCCACTTATAATCCTGAGATCCTATGTGAAGTAACTATGTTGTATGATTGTTTCATGATTAAACAGATATTTTTTAGTTAGTTTCCCCCACCTGTGTTTTGATAATAGCTTATGTACCTCCCTCACATTCTGCTCTCTCTCTTATGGTACTCTTTTTGTACTCTGTGTCAACTTACTTTCATACTTTCTCACACACTGGTTAACTCTCATACTCTTACTTTCTGACTTAAACTGTTTCACTCATTCACACTCACTCTTATGTCGAACTTAACTCCTAACTCTCATCTAGCTCTGTCTCATTTACTCCCTCTCTCATCTAACTCACTGTCTTATTTACTCCCTCACTCTCATCTAACTCACTGCGTTATTTACTCCCTCACTCTCATCTAACTCACTGCCTGTTTTACTCCCTCCCTCACTATCTCACTTAGACTCGCAGTCACAGTTTTTGACACCAGGCAAACATCCGTCACTCATGGAGACCAAATTCAGACTGACGACACAGGTGGGCGGTCTATGACAGACAGGACATGTCCCACACAGATGTGTGGTCTATGACAGAGACAGGAAATGTCCCACACAGATGTGTGGTCTATGACAGACAGGACATGTCACACACAGGAAAGTGGTCTATGACAGACAGGACATATCACACACAGATGTGTGGTCTATGACAGAGACAGGAAATGTCACACACGGGAAAGTGGTCTGTGACAGAGACAGGACATATCACACACATGAAAGTGGTCTGAGACAGAGACAGGAAATGTCACACACATGAAAGTGGTCTATGACAGACAGGACATGTCACACACAGGAAAGTGGTCTGTGACAGAGACAGGACATATCACACACAGGAAAGTGGTCTATGACAGAGACAGGACATGTCACACACAGGAAAGTGGTCTATGACAGACAGGACATGTCCCACACAGATGTGTGGTCTATGACAGACAGGACATGTCACACACAGATGTGTGGTCTATGACAGAGACAGGAAATGTCACACACGGGAAAGTGGTCTGTGACAGAGACAGGACATATCACACACATGAAAGTGGTCAGAGACAGGACATGTCACACACAGGAAAGTGGTCTGTGACAGAGACAGGACATGTCACACACAGGAAAGTGGTCTGTGACAGAGACATGTCACACACAGGAAAGTGGTCTGTGACAGAGACAGGACATGTCACACACAGGAAAGTGGTCTGTGACAGAGACAGGACATGTCACACACGGGAAAGTGGCCTGTGACAGAGACAGGACATGTCACACACAGGAAAGTGGTCTGTGAAAGAGACAGGACATGTCACACACAGGAAAGTGGTCTGTGACAGAGACAGGACATGTCACACACAGGAAAGTGGTCTATGACAGAGACAGGACGTGTCACACACAGGAAAGTGGTCTATGATAGAGACAGGACATGTCACACACAGGAAAGTGGTCTATGATAGAGACAGGACATGTCACACACAGGAAAGTGGTCTATGATAGAGACAGGACATGTCACACACAGGAAAGTGGTCTATGATAGAGACAGGACATGTCACACACAGGAAAATGGTCTGTGACAGAGACAGGACATGTCACACATAAGTAATGAGATCACCCAAGTCGTTCGTGGAAGACAAATGTTATGCAAACATCACGGGAACAGGTTGAAGGAATGAAACTTTATCACACTATGTCATAAAATGGCGACCTATATGCCATCCTGATCACACCCAGTGTGGTGGTAGCTTCACTTCCCTCAGCTAACTCACCCAAAACCCTCCTATCCTCATCTTTATTTATCCCATGCAGCTCCGCCCATGTCCTCACAAAATTATTCATTTCTGTTTATACCTCTTTTCTCCTTGTTCTTTTTTTAGGCCCCCCCCCCCCCCTCCTATCTGTAGCTTTTCCATGCAGTTCCGCCCAAGCTCTCATCAAAGTTTTCATTTCTATTTCTACCTCTCTTCTCCTTGTGTGTTTAAGTCCTTCTCTATTTCTCTGGTCCTCTCTATTCCAGACATATACCTCGTTACACTATCCTCAGATTTTCTCAATGTTTGGCCAATCCAGTGTCATTTCCTCACTTCTTGATTCACTGGGATTTGTTCTCTCCACGAGCTCTACATTGGTGATTCTGTCATATCATTTATTCCTTCTATTGGGACGCAGAGGTGTTTCCAAGTCACCAGGGCCAGGTTCTATGCTGAACAAGACCTACTAACATGTCCTCGCCATGCGTCCTGGGCAACAGGTCCCTTCGGGGTCCTGGCTAACGTAGTAGGATCGCTGGTTCTTCCGAAGTCGGAGAGTATCTGCCTGCACGGACAGGAACCACCAGTCTGCACACCAATAAGCCAGACATGGGACAACGAATACTCTCGCAAGCCTCGGGTCCTCTATGACATCGCACTGATGTTGGACAACAGGATGCCTTCATCCGACATACAGGACTTCGCGCTGGAGTTCACAGCCAGCGAACGCAAGCAAGCAAGCAAACATCACAGTAAACGGGGAGCTACTGGAACAAGTAACAAGTTTCTCTAATCTTGGACATATAATAACAGATGATGGCAGAAGTGAAATAAAAATTAAAAAAAGATTAGGAATGGCCAAAACTGCTTTTAGCGGCATGAAATCAGTATTAACATCTAGAGAGATTAATAACGCATTAAAAATGAGAATTGTCAAATGCTACGTATATTCAACGCTACTGTATGTCGCGGAATCCTGGGCATTGAACAAGCAACTAGAAAGTCGCATAGAAGTCCTAAAGATGTGGATATACAGACGAATATGTTGTATTTCATGGAAACAAAAACAAGAAAATGCAGAGGTTCTAGAAAATCTGGGAATGAAGAGAGAGAGAGTTGATGGAAGAAATAAAGAGGAGGCAAGTGAAATATTTTGGCCACGTTAAAAGACATGCCACTTATAAAAACCATATTTATTATTGGAAGGCAAGGTTGAGGGCAAGCGAGCAAGAGGTAGACAACGGTACAAGTGGGAAGATAGCATCAAGAGATGGACGAACATCAGTCTGACAGAATGTACAGTCAAGGCGAGAGAAGACAGTGTTGGAGATCCATTGCAGCCAACCTTCATAGTAAATCAAAGTGGAGACGGCTCCTGATTGATGATGATAATGATTGATGATGATTATTATTATTGGTTCGTATTTCGATTTTCTCAATTCTATTTTTTTAGTTCGTAGCTATATTTTAGTTCGTATCATTTAGAAAGAAAAAGCAGCGGTATAGAAGACGGTGGAGAGATAATACATATACAGACCTACAAGCACTTGGAATCAACGACTGGCAAGAGAAGGTCCACCAGAGAGACGAATGGAGACGGATTGTATCTGCAGCAAAGAACCTCAATGGCTCGGAACGCTGAAGAAGAAGAAGAATCATTTATTATTGTTTTTATATAAACCACTGAGGCCCTGTAAGGGATACTTTTTCAATACAGTTTTTTCATTTGGGACCGGTATTCGGAAGAGTGCCGAGAAGTAAATACCTGGATGGTTTGGCAAAGTGGCATGGTCGAGACAGGAACACGGAGCTGATCCACGACTCTGGTGATCGAGTGAGATGGCATAACATGACCTCCCACGCTTATCGGCATGGCACATGCTGGATGGATTCGTGGCGTTTGCGCATGTACCGGAAACGATTATCTAACGGATATGAAATAATCATGAAATAGGGAGAGACTGTTAACATCATAGTAAGTTAATTAGTTTAGAATAAGTTCCCCGGTAAGTCTTGGCATCCATTGCCACAGTTACATCACACTCACTCAACATTTATCCTGATACAGAAGAAAATATAGATAATAGTATAGGTAATTTGGAAAAAAAAAATAACAATGGCGACGGACTTACAAATACAAATCCTTAGGGATCTTTCTGCCCCGCTGCGGGCAGCCTTTAGAGACTTTCTTAGTAATAATGGTAGTTTTGGGCCTGTAGTACCTGTTGCAAACAATATCTGGTCGGACAATAACAATCTCAATATAGCATGTTGCAGTCGTTACGATGGCAACGGACGTCTTTGTCCGAGGGAACGTCCCTTCGGGACCTCCAAAAGGGACGATAAAAGAGCAATAAGAGCTCGCATTTGTTACAGGCCATCAACACGAAGAACACCGCTGTATCCATGGACACCGCTGTATCCAAGAACACCGCTGTATCCAAGAACACCGCTGTATCCAAGAACACCGCTGTATCCAAGAACACCGCTGTATCCAAGAACACCGCTGTATCCAAGAACACCGCTGTATCCAAGGACACCAGGTCCAGGTCGTCGACCTCGGCGATCTGCAACAGTCCAAACCAGGAGAAGGATCGGTACGGGTTTGCCAAGACGAATTTCAAGGCAAGCATGAACACAGATTTCACATATCCAGAGACACCTAGTGAAGCAGTGAGTGTGAGTGAGTACAATTCTAGTTCACATGGATGAGGATGGCACATTCTACCTTCAGCTGCCTTCAATGGAAAGTTATAGAGGAGGGAGTGGGCCTGGACTGAAGGAAATGCTGATGTTGGGGACTGTATGTTGTGCCAGGTTTGCTGATGATGTCAATATGTATAGAGCTAAAGTAGAAGATGTACAAGGCAGCATAGCAGTTCTGCGTTATGAAGATTACAGCAACACTGGAGAATGTTCTCTGAGTGACTTGAGATTCTTGTTTCCTGACTTACTACAGTACCCAGTTCAAGCTTTCCCCTGTCAGCTGCGAGGCTATGAATGGTCCCTAGAAGAAGCAGAAAAATTTGCAAAAGCTGCCCTGGGCAATGACCTGAAAGTGACTTTTACCACCAGTACCTGTCCATTTCAAGTAGACATCATGACACCTGAAGGAGATCTTCTGAAGGTCTTGACAGGTGAGTCTGCACCTCCAGCTCAGAAATTGTCACCAGAACCTTCCACTATGCCACTCAGACACGCTGCAGGCTTTGGCTCAAAGGATCCTGATTCTAAGAGTGACTTCCAGAAAGTTAGCGCCAGCCCTCCAGGAGATGGTACCAATAATTCTGACCTGCGTTCTAAAATAATGCCTAAGCAGATTTATTCTCCCCAGTCTCTCCCAGAAGAGACTTTGGCTGCTTTCATCTCTCACATTGGAATAGATGGCTTCTTCTACTTGCAACTTGCAAAAGATCTGCCCACACTGGATTCCATTTCTGAACAGCTTCTAGCCCTGCCAGATAACATCAAACATCCTGATCTGTCCAAAGGTGCAGCCTGTGCTGCAGTTTTCTCCGAGGACTCTGCCTGGTATCGCGCTGAAATCATTGAAACACACAGTGATTATTTATCTGTTCGTTTTGTGGACTACGGCAATGAGGACTCCGTCAGCATTAGTAGTGTCAAACCTGTGTCTCGTGAACTTTTAGCATACCCACCCTTTGCATATAAATGTCAATTCTCCGATCTGGGTGCCTTGTCAACAGAAGCACAGTCCAAGCTGGCAGAGTACCTGACCGAACACCAGGTGACGGTGACTTTCAGTGGACATTCACCTCCTTTCAGTGTATTTTAGATCCATGGCCAGAAATTAAACTGAATATTTTCCCTCCACATTCCAGTACTGGCTTTTTGTCATGTTTGAGAAAGTTGGCTGCATGTTCTGTACCAACCCCAGCATTGATTGCCTGTTTGTGATTTACTTAAGCTATGTTAGTTCAGTAGTTTGCCATTGTTGATGTTTTAGAAACCATATTACAATTGTAATTTAATATTTGAGTTTGTAATTACTGTATTCATAGATTCATACAGAAACAAATAAGGAGCTAATGTGGTATAACAATTAGTGTACCTGCCCATCATGACAAGTGGTCTGGGTTCACATCCACAGCAGAGGTTGGATTATTTATCCCAGCCAGTGAAGGTATGGGGGATCAATCCAGCCTTATAGAAAATGGTAGCTGACAATTTACAACAATCTCCTGGGAACCCCCTGTGAAGACAAGGCCATGAGGAAGACACTTGGCCACTTTACCTCATTATATTATGGCCAAGAATATGTGACATCCTACAACATTATATCCCAATGGTAGAATTTGCAGATCATATGACTGTTGAATGGTAGATTTACTACTGGATAATTTTCAGAACTGCCTCAGAACTGTTTGGATAGGACAAGTGGTGAGGATGAGAAGTGACCAACTCAGATCATTATACTGGCCTAGAATATATGAAAACCAAAACTTCATACTCCAATCACAGTTTCTACCATGGGGCAACCTTTTTATATATATATATATATATATATATATATATATATATATATATATATATATATATATATATATATATATACATATATATATATATACATGAATGCCGGTCTCCCTGACCAAGGGTTGACATTGTTCGTAACCTTTTTTCATATATATGCCCTTCTCCTCTGCCAAGGAGTTAACGACATTGTTCATAATCTCGTATAACCACAACAGGGAAAACAGCAGTTGCGAGAATTGGCAGCAGTTCGCGCAGCGCCGGTAACTTACAGGGGTATGTGAGCCGGTCATTCAGAAAGCAATGGCAAACTACTGAACGTAAAATGTGCCTAGAACATCAACAGCAGCTGAAAAATGCTGGTGTTGACTGCAACGTTCTGTAAGGGATGTGCAACATTTAAAAAAAACAAAAAAAAAACCACACACACACCCACACCCATATATTGCAAATCCTTTTTACAGGACATCGCTGTCAACAACAGCATTTTACTGCTGTTGTTGATGTCTTGGCAAGTTTACGTTCAGTAGTTTGCCCATGCTTACTGAACGACTGGCTCCCATAACAATTCATTAAAACCCAACACAACGCGTCTGCTGCCAAATCGCATGCAGCTGTGTATCGAACGCGGGTAAATGGGCTTGCGAATTGCATCTGTAAGCCCTTTGCCATGGATATATAAACCTATAGACAAGCGTTATTAATGTGTGTCACATCTTTGCATTATTTGGAGAACTATTTATTTGCACTATTTAGAAATAAAGATGAACGAGAACAAAGATTTTTAGTTCTTTAGTAAAAGCTTTTGCTTTTTTTTTTTTAAAGGGAAAAATAAAAGATAAAGGACCCTTTTGGACACTTTGATACGTACTGTGTATATGGTGGTAACCATGAATTGTTAAAGACCAATCCGCACTCGACAGACAATGATTTCAGCGTCACAATGGCAGCCTTTACTTCCTGAACATGATCATCATTGCCAAATGAGTTGCACTGCAGCTTCATTAAGCCTGTGGCTGAGTACAACCATCTTCGACAAGCATTTTTTGAAGTTTGATTTCCCTAGTCTTTGACTGTCCCCAGTTTGTTGTTGGATGAAGTTAAATGAAGAATGACTTGTGTGATGAATTGGATTAAAGAGAGGGCTTTGCCCTTGTCCTCGTCAGTCCTCTGCCAGGTGAGGTCAGCACCTTGGAAGTCAGAAATGCTCTTATTCTTGACTACACCACTCATGCTTTTATGTAGTCGCCAGAACAATTTCAGTGACTTGTCTGTGCTTACACTTTGACACACCTCTGCCCATTTTTCGCTTTTAACCACCTTGACCAGGTTTTTGAAATAGCTTACTTTTGTGTGCATCTCTCTTTCTAAGTGCATGCAGGGACTAGGATGACCAGCTCTGTTCTTCTTACAGTACTACGCTTATCCACCCAAGCCTTCTCCACCTCTAAATTCCACCAAGGTGGCTGCTCCCAGCTTTTTTTCCTGCCCTGAAGCTTTCAGCGCTTGTCATGTCTTATTTTACTCACCACATCTTGCCCTGTACTGTCATACTGGAAAGTCTTTACCTTTAGCTTGTGCTGCCTGGTTCTGCCTTTCTCCACCAATATGCTGCAAGGGTGGTGGTTGCTGCCGTGGTGTCCTTGGACACCCCATCTACACACTGTAGTGAGTGAAGGTGATACCAGTGCCAGATCAATAGCACTGTCCTCATCGCCTGGACGGCTTGCTGTCCTGGTGACACAGCCACTGTTGATACAAACCAGGTCAATGGTTTCAAGTGCAGTCTCGAGCTCCTCCCCCTGTGCGTTGAAGCAAATGTTTCCCCATGATTTGACTTTAGCGTTTGAATTGAGGAAGAGTTGCACAATTCGTCAACCTCACTCTCTCGCCCTTTTGAGTCCAGTAGCAAGACAAGTCGAGACTGGAGACGAGAACAGGTGCAGTGGATGACCAGGGCACTCTACGTGCCTTGCTGTTGTGGCATGTTAGGAGAAGGTAGAGGTCTCAATTAGAAGTGGTCTTTGTAAATATACCTTGTATAATAGATAGGCCGGCTTCGTGGCTTAGAGGTTATGACTTTTCTCCGTAATCTCGTATACTCTCGTCGGTGACGTGATGACGGTTAGAATCAGCAGTGGTTCGAATCGCATCGGTAACTTATGGAGTATGTGAGCCGGCCGCTCAGAAAGCAATGGCAAACTACTGAGCGTAATCTTGCCAAGAAATCAACAATCAGCTGAAAGATGCTGCTGTTGACAGCGATGTCCTGTAAAAAGGATATGCGAATGTAAAAAAAAAAAATTATCAGTATAGTTTTGCAAAGTATGACAATAATTAACCCTTAATTTCTAACAGTGAATGAAAATCCAGTTGAGATGACACGTGTAACAATTTCTAATATGCTTTAAGAGTTAATTCATCATGTACATATATAATCTTCACAGATAGATACAGTATACAAGTTATAACTGTCATATGTATCATAGCTCATGTGTCAGGAATCCTATAGTATACAAGTTGTAACTATCATATCTATCAACTCATGTGTCAGGAATCCTCTCAGATTCCTGCCTATCTCAGGGTGACATGGGCAAAGATTTACACAGGTTACATTTTCTTAGTTACAATATGGCGGTATGTTTTGTGTTCTCTATCACTTTCACTGGTATTTAACACACAATGAATTCCCCAAAACAGTAAAAACAGTTAATATCTCTGATTACAACGGTCAAATATGTCAATGTGTTGTCATTGGATTTAATGTGTGGCTATATTCCACATAGGTTTTTTTCCTTTTATTTTGCGCTCGCTCACTCACTTTTAACTCAAGCGTAGTCTATACACACTTTGTATAGTAGTGATGGACTGGATTTTGTGTGTGGATTAGCTGTTCCCTCGCCATCAGGTGGACCCACTCCGACTTCAGATGTAACATAGCTTATTATAACTGCTGTAATTAATAAGTGCCAGCTGGCCTATGAAAACATGTTTGTAGCACTATAAGCCCAATGTGCTTCAATCTATTAACTCTTTTGGTACCAATCGATACATCATGAGCTTATCTGTACATGAGCTTGAGTTGCAATCCTATGTCTGGCCACTAATGTTACATCTGGCCACCATAAAAATACAATTTGGCCCTTGCAGTTCATTTGTGTTTCATTAAACATATTGACAACCCATATGTGGAAAGAATGATATTGTGAGGGATGGGCAGCGGTTCTAGAACAATCTCAAAATTGAGACGGGAGACCAGGAGAACTTTCAATCAGATAGCGGTGGGAACGATTAGTAGTTTGACTCTTCGCTGGCTGTTGAATGAGGAGATGGAGTGCGTATAGGAATATATGGTTTTGATGCACTCGTGATCCAGGAGTTAAATACAGACAAATACCATTGCCCTGGGTTTAGGGTTTGTTGTAAATATTTAATTTTTAAAAAAAATTAAAAAACAAAAACAAAACTATGTACTTTATGTATTTAAAAAAAAAAAAAAAAATTGGCGGGGTGAATGGCAGGAAGGTGGGTTGGCTCTTCCGGTAGAGCACCTGAACTAGGAGGACAGGGAGACCTGGTTATCTTGCTGCCACACTACACCCACACGCGATGAAGAAAAACGCCAAAACTCACAAACGTAAAGGAGTTCGGGCCGCTGACCGGGGGGACAACTTGAGACTTGCATTTGAGTGCTCTGTCCTTGCCAATATCAAGTCCTTATGAGGATTGGACATGACCGGGACTAGCCCCGATGAGAATAACACAAGAAAAGACAAGCACGTAGCAGTGCTAACAGAGAAAAGAAGCCAACAAACGAGAGATTGCGGGCCCCAGTAGGCCCAACCAAGGACCGGTCTTTACCAGGACCAGCACAAGACAAAGAAAACAAACAGATAGCACAAAATAAATTTATTCGACGAACAGAGCGGAACAAGTATAACCAGTAGGAATTAGGACTAACAGTCCTCACAACCACGGCTCTCAACAATAACCATTGCTGAGGAAGCAGGTTAGACGAGACCGAATTTGAAATTTTTTGGGGTACTTTTGCTTTCTTTCACCCCAAACAAACTTTGCCAGCTATATGGTTTCTGAGGAAAATGCAAAGAATACCATGGACAGATAGAAAAACCAATGACCAAGTACTACAGGAGACAAATGAACATCGTAGATTGATTAGAGAAATTAGACGTAGACAGTCAAAATTTTTTGGACATGTTATGAGAAGAAATGGACTGGAGAACTTAGTGACAGCTGGTAAGATCGAAGGGAACAGACCAAGAGGAAGACCGAGAGGAAAATACCTGGATGGCTTGGCCACATGGCATGGACGAGACAGGAACACTGAGCTGATCCACGACTCTGGTGATCGAGTGAAATGGCGAATCATGACCGCCCACGCTTTCCGGCATGGCACATGATTGATTGATTGATTGATTTAGAGTCACCAGCTATATTTAGAGTCACCAGCTATATTTAGCGCCGACGGTGATCTCCTCTGTGTTCGGCTGGAGTGCGTGTCAGTGCGTTTCAATTGCCCCACACCACAGTGTTGTTTCTTTGGGCTGTGGCAACCGTTTCTGTCTCCCTTCGATCCTCAATTGCATCGGTCCTGCAATCACTTTCCGGTTAGGGTTAGGGGTAGGGTACACACACTAACCCTAATCCTAACCCTACCCCCTAACCCTAACCGGAAAGTGAAAGAATAGCGCACCACCGCCGCCGCATAGAATTGCGCACCGAGCTACGGCGCAACACTAGGAAACCCCCGGATGTGACGTCATAGCCTGGGATTCCCTTTTGTTTGGGGTGAAAGAAAGCAAAAGTACCATTTTTTTTTGTTGGAATGGGAATGGGAAATGTACTGGGACAGCTCTCTCTCAGGTCCGCGCCATCACTGATAAGCCTGGTGGGGGTGTCATTGACTCGGTACCCAGCCTCGATTGACATGTGACTTGGTCAGAAGTGTGCCGCCTTCATGAAGCAGGACTCAGTAGTGGCAGCGACGATCCCCCCTGAAGTAGTCTCGTGGGTCTGTGCAAGTTCTCTATAGAGGAGCCATGTTCACCAGCCGGGCCAGGGGCCAACGGGAGTCGTCCCCCTGCAGAAGGGGGGTTCATGGTGTCACGTGAGTCATGTGGGCTACTGACGGACGAGAGCTGACCTGTCACCAGGGCCTCTTCTTCATGAACGGGAACGTTTCTCCCTAAGCCAGTGACTTTTGAGGTGTAAACTATTGGCCACCTATCTATGGGCATCAATTGAACAATCTTCCTGAATGCACCAGAGTTCCCTATCTGTCTTATCTGCTATGTGTAGTGTACGTGAGACTGAGCACTTGCGGGTTTGTCCGGTGGGCTACGGTTCTTAGAAACCCAGGAACTTACTTAGATACTTTTCTATTAATTCACCCCAAACAAATGTCATCAGCTATATTTAGGGTCCCCAGCTATATTTAGCACTGACAGTGATCTCCCCTGTATTCAGCTACAGTGCGTGTCCGTGCCTTTCAATTGCTGTACAGAGTTTCTGTGGCTTTGGCAAACCCGTTTCTGTGTGAGTGACTGGAGTAATATTTTATACGAGAGGTTTGTGCCAACAAACCTGTTAGTCAACCCCGTAGTAATCGGAGGACCCAAATACCACTGTCGAGATAGATGAAAGCCTATTTACAAGGCGTAAACATCATGTGGGACGAGTGTTGCCACAACAGTGGGTATTTGGTGGCATCTGTCGTGAAATCGCTGGGTGGTTAAGAGGATGGTAGTGTGTATGGGTGGGTGGTTGAGAGGGTGGTAGTGTGTATGGGTGCTGGTCATGTTGTGCAGGCATGCAGTGGGGAATGTGATGTCACTGGTCATTGGTTCTTCCCCCAAACAGTATGCGTAATAATGGAATCATATGCCAAAACAAGTCTAGACGTCTACATAAACCACCCTTATGGTTTATAAGAATCATCAGCTGGCTCCTGAGAGAAAACAGCTGGCCCCTGAGAGAAAACAGCTGGCCCCTGAGAGAAAGAATCTGGCCCCTGAGAGAAAACAGCTGGCCCCTGAGAGAAAGAATCTGGCCCCTGAGAGAAAACAGCTGGCTCCTGAGAGAAAACAGCTGGCCCCTGAGAGAAAAAATCTGGCCCCTGAGAGAAAACAGCTGGCCCCTGAGAGAAAAAATCTGGCCCCTGAGAGAAAAAATCTGGCCCCTGAGAGAAAAAATCTGGCCCCTGAGAGAAAAAATCTGGCCCCTGAGAGAAAAAATCTGGCCCCTGAGAGAAAACAGCTGGCCGTGTATGCATGGGTGGTTGAGAGGGTTGTAGTATGTATGGGTGGGTGGTTGAGAGGGTGGTAGTATGTATGGACGGATGGGTGGTTGAGAGAGTGGTAGTGTCTATGGTGTATGGGTGGGTGGTTGAGATTTAGTGTGTATGGGAGGTTGGTTGAGAGGGTGGTAGTGTGTGTGGGAGGGTGTTTGAGAGGGTGGTAGTGTGCGTGGGTGGGTGGTTGAGATGGAAGTGTGTATGGGTGGGTGGTTGAGAGGGTGGTAGTGTGTATGGGTGGGTGGTTGAGATGGTGGTAGTGTGTATGGATGGTTGGAGGAGAGGGTGGTAGTATGTATGGGGTGTGTGGTTGAGATGGTAGTAGTGTGTATAGGTGGGTGGTTGAGAGTGTGGTAGTGTGTATGGGAGGGTGGTTGAGAGGGTTGTAGTATGTATGGTTGGGTGGTTGAGAGGGTGGTAGTGTGTATGGGTGGTTGAGAGGGTGGTAGTGTGTATGGTGGTAGTTAGGGTGGTTACTTTATAACATGAATTTTAGAAGGACGCACAGAACCGTAAACTGTGAAGGGAAAAACAAGATTAAGTAATCGGTTCATGTATTAACGCGATCTTGAAATAATCTTCACCCCCCCCCCCCACCCTGAAACCCTAAAACTCCCCCCTGGGGAGGAATTTCCCGCCGGTTGAGAACCACGGGCCTAGATGTTCACCTACTGGCTGCTAATTATGTCTTGTAACCTGTCAATATTGTGTGTGTGTGTGTGGTTTTTTTTTTTTTTTTTTTTGGGGGGGGGGGGGAGGGGCGCTCGCTCGCTTTGAACTCAAGCGTAGTCCATACACACAACTTCTAGTGGTGCTGGACTGAATGTTGCATGTGGATTAGCTGTCCCTATTAACAGTGTCCCTCGCCATCAGGCGAACCCACCCCGACTTCAGAGGTACTTGTAATTAACGTCCCCAAGTCAAGGACGGTAGGTCAACATTTTAGTCCAACAGTCTGGTGTAGGGGATGAACCCCTTACCTCGGAATCAGCACACCGGATGTTTAAGAACTCGAGTTCTTATCCACTCTGTCATGTTGACCTACGTGTAATGTTAAGGGTGTCAAGAATGTAAAGTGCATGCAACATAATAGGTAAATACAAAAGTTAAATGTCCCAGTGACGGGGAGAGAACTGATGGGAGGCCTGGTTCCTGGTCGAAGAGGCAGGGATCTTCCAACACGAAGACGGACACAGGACATCAATGACACCCCGGAAAGAAATACATGAGGCAGGGGACCTGGTAAAGAATTATATCTTTTCATCACCCGTGATAAGAGCAATAATCTCATAGGATCTGATTGACAGAAAAGTGTCGCATCACAAATTAATACATAGTGTTGGATTAAAGATGTAATGCATCATCGCCCATGTCAGCTGTCACGAAACCTCATGATGACAAATTTGTGGCTATATCCCCATGATGTCCGGTTATTTTTGACAATCCTGCACAACTAACAACAATGAAAGTAAACAAATATGGCGTCAATTTCATTTCACCAAAACCTGTACGGGAATGTCATCTACCTTAAGCGAACTACTGTTTGTCTTACAGACGTTAGATGGAGGTCTCGGAGTGGGAGCAAGGAGAAGATCAGTTCATTGGTATGGGAAGAGTTAAGGATGAGTGGTTGAAGCAATAGTACTTGTCGTCTAGCGTGGAAGTCCAGAGTTCTGCCCTCTGTTTGGTAAATCAGTTCAGCGTTAAATGAATGTAATCTTGCTTAAATAACTGAGTGGAACATCAGATACCTCTGCACGCCAGGGTAGAAGAGGAAAGACTAAACAAGACTGTAAGGTACCTCTACATCCCAAGGTAGAAGAGGACGGTTTGATTGATTTATTGATTGATATAGGAACCGACATCACAGCATTCGGGGCATTCCCATAAGCGCCCCGTCCCCATCCTCAGAAGCCAGCGAAGAGTTCCAACCCCAATAGTACCAGTAGCAATCTGATTATATGTGCGTCTCGCCTTTCCTCTAAGCGTCGAGCATCGGCCAGATCTCCTCGTCACACCTCGCTGTCGCATTCTTGCCAGACCATGGTGATCCATTTGCTCCTCCGAGGTGTACACGTGCTCCCACACCAAAGGAAGAACTGCAACCAAATACATCCCAACAATCACTCAAAACAATCACACACGTCCCATCAATCATGAAGCAAAATCAAACCTTCCTTAATTTAAAAAATAATCAAAATACATTCAATCATGAAACACAATCAGATCATCCTAACAATCAACAAACACAATCAACCACACCTAACTGCCAATCTTATTCAACATTCGGTTGAGGACATGTTTGACTTGTTGAGCTGAAGAGCGCCTTCTCCCCTTGCACTCCGCCATCTTGCGTCTCTTGATGTCTCTGTGAAGTTCGTAGAACAGCTCAGGAATGTCCTCACCTCCGTCACTGGCCGATGTCTCGAAGAACGCACAGGCCATCTCCTGGGCCAACAGCTCACCTTCGTCTGTGGTTACCCGTCTTTCGTGCAGAAGGTCGACCTGAAATTAACAGATGGTTGTGTGACTGACCCTATCTATAGATATGAATTCTATATTATTAGTATTGGGACTCTTCGCCGACTGTTGCAGATGAGGACGGAGTACGTAAGGGAATGTCCTGAGTGCTGTGATGTCGGTTCTTGACTCAACTCAATAGATATGAATCTATATATAGGGTTATTTTTAATGACTGTACAGTGTTTGAAAATTTGGCCGGTCCAAGTTTTGTATTCACCTTCCGTAAAGTTCATGCAACATAACAGGTAAATACAAAACTTGGATCGGCAATATTTTCAAACATTGCACAGTCATTAAAAATACACCCTGTATATGATTCAATAGTTAAATAACAGTCGACGAAACCGAAATGATAAAAGCGCTTTAGCTGTTAAACTTCCAGCGCGCTGATGGCGACTGAGCAGAATCAACTCCTACACCGGACAGTTGAGTACCCCGTCCTCATCTGATGCAAGGCCCAGAACACTTCGGATGAAGACACAGTGACAGTGCAAGAAATCAAGGCTGTGCTTCGACGATCAAAAAACAGTGCTCCAGGTCCTGATGGCATAAGATACGACGACATAAATAGGTGTACCGACAATGAGCTAGAGAAACTAGCAGACATGTACAACAACAGTATAGGGAGTGCTAGCATCAAGGAGGAATGGTTACACAGCTATCTGATTCCCTTGCCGAAGCCTGACAAAGACCACAAGAAAATTCAGGGATATCGAATTATAACCATGCAGAATACAATAGGCAAGCTGCTGGAGAAGGTAATTGCCAGGAAAATATCAAGCCAACTAGAGAGGCAAGGTGTTTTCCCACCTACCATGGGTGGGTACCGTCCAAAAAGAGAAACCTGGACCAATGCAGCAGTCTTTGCCCATGATGTCTATGAAGGTTTCCACTCAGGCACTGAAACCGTTGCTGCAGCGATTGATCTTGAGGACGCATACAACAGAGTACCACTGGATTTTTTAATGTTTCAGCTTCTTGAACTAAACGTAAGTCCATTCCTCCTTAGTTGGATCGCTGCAGCTCTCTTCCAACGGAAAGTAGTTTTTAGATGTGGCAGTTGGACTTCGGAACCAACAACAATATATCCTGGCCTACCACAGGGATCACCATTATCTCCGGTACTGTTCAACGCCTACACAGTGAGAATCACCAGTGAGCAGATCACTGGACCTGGCAGGACATTGTCATATGCCGATGATGTTTTAGTGTATCGTCAGGGTAAGGATAGAGAGGAGGTTGCTGTGGAGCTACAAACCGAACTCAATCGCATAAGTACTTGGTGTGATGAAGCTGGGGCAATGGTCAACCCAACAAAGGCAACAGTGACTTGGTTCTCGTTGAATAATCATATTGTCAACAATCCAACACCAACTGTAATGCTGTGTTCAGAGACTGTGGAAAGAACGCAGGCAATGAATTACCTGGGGATACGGTTTGATCGAAGCCTTGCTTATAATGTGCACATAGACCAGGTGATAACAAAGGCCAAGCGGGGTTTGGCAGCGATGCGGGTGATGGCGGCAGCAAACTGTGAGCAGCGCCATCTATGTCTTCTGTACGAGGGGCTGGTCATGTCTGTTTTGGAGTATGCAATGGCAATCCTGACTGTCAGCCATAAGCAGATAGAAAGGATGGAAAGGATACAGAATGAAGCTATGCGCATTATTCTTGGATGTACAAGAGATACAGCATGCAGGGCGATGCGCTACCTTCTTGATTTTCCAACCATTGAAGAGAGAATGCAAGTTTGCAGGGCACGCGCCTACCTCAGAATTAACGCAAACACACAGCATCCACTGCATAGTGAAATTAGGAAGGTGAAGGGCAGCAGGTTAAAAAGAGGACGGTCGTGGATGGGTCAAGCCGAGGACATTCTTCAACAGGTGTGTTCACTTGAGGACTTAGAACCTGGCGAGGAGTGGGTGCAAGTGCCAACAGACTTCTGCACATCCTTTTCAGTTTGCATCCAACTAGATAGAAAATGCAGACAAGAAAATCCGGCTGCTGTTGAGGCTGAAGTACAAGCGTTGATTTTCGAGAATTCGCTAGACAGTGACGCGGTCATCTACACAGATGGGTCGGTCATCCGACATGTGAGAAGCTCATGGGCCTTTACAGCTCGGGCCGGAGGGAGAATTGTGAAGGAGGACTCTGGTGCTTTCACTGAAACCACAAGTAGCCTGACCATGGAAGTCATGGCAGTAAGTAAAGCAATAACATGGCTCGAGACACAGACATTCACTAGGGCTTGTTTCCTTAGCGACTCAATGAACATGATCAAGAGGATAGAGGAGGGGTCGATCCGAAGAGAATGGTTGCTGCCTCTGAAGCGGTCTCGGCTGGCAAAGATTAGTTTCATCTTCGTGCCAGGGCATGCGGGAGTACAAGGAAATGAGCGGGCTGACAAGCTCGCAGGTGAGGCTACTGTTGAGGGCGGACGCGCCATGGACCAGGCTGACATTCTGAATGCTCTACGAGAAGTGAGACTTTTGCAAGAACCAAGTGATGACTGTGAATCTACAACAATGGCCAGACTGCGAGAGCAGCAAATTAAAAGAGGGGTGGCCAAACAAGAACACTACGCAGGAAGCCAAAGAAGATTGATAAACCAACACAGAACTGGCGTCGTTAGCCGCTACACGCTGCGGGATTTGCTGAGGAGGGGATCCGAGCACTTATGGACTGAATGGTCCGATGTGCAACGAGGATGATCTGTCGACTAACTAACTAACTAACTAACTAACAGTTGAGCGTCAAAGTTGACTTCTCGCCCAGAAAGCCACGGCAAATCTCTGAAAGTAAAATTGCTTTGGTCACAAAGTCCTGCACAGGACATGGGATTTAAACAAATAAATAACGCTTGCGCTTGAACTTCCAGTGCGCTGAAGGCATGGTAGGGGTTAATTCCACACGTATCGGTCGGAAGGACCGATAGCATGTATGGGTGGTTGGTTGAGAGGATGGTAATTTGTATGGATTGGTGGTTGAGAGGATGGTAGTGTGTATGGGTGGGTGGTTGAGAGAATGGTAGTGTGTATGGGTGGGTGGTTGAGAGGGTGGTAGTATGTATGGGTGGGTGGCTGAGAGGGTGTTAGTATGTATGAATGGGTGGTTGAGAGGGTGGTAGTGTGCATGGTGGGTATTTGAGATGGTGATGGTGTGTATGGATGGGTGGTTGAGAGGGTGATGTTGTGTATGGATGGGTGGTTGAGAGGGTGATAGTATGTATGGGTGGGTGGTTGAGAGGGTGGTAGTAAGTATTGGTGGGTGGTTGAGAGGGTGGTAGTATATATAGATGGGTGGTTGAGAGGGTGGTAGTATGTATGAATGGGTAGTTGAGAGGGTGGTAGTGTGCATGGTGGGTTTTTGAGAGGGTGATGGTGTGTATGGATGGGTGGTTGAGAGGGTGTTAGTATTATGGGTGGGTGGTTGAGAGGGTGGTAATAAGTATTGGTGGGTGCTTGAGAGGGTGGTAGTATAGATAGATGGGTGGTTGAGAGGGTGGTAGTATGTATGGATGGTTGAATTGGTGGTTGAGATGGTGGTAGTATGTATGGACGGATGGGTGGTTGAGATGATTGTAGTATGTATGGACGGATGGGTGGTTGAGATGGTAGTAGTATGTATGGACGGATGGGTGGTTGAGATGATGGTAGTATGAATGAATGTTTGGATGGGTGGTTGAGATGATGGTAGTATGTATGGACTGATGGGTGGTTGAGATGGTGGTAGTATGTATGGACTCATGGGTGTTTGAGATGGTGGTAGTATGTATGGACGGATGGGTGTTTGAGATGATGGTAGTATGTATGGACGGATGGGTGGTTGAGATGATGGTAGTATGTATGGACTGATGGGTGGTTGAGATGGTGGTAGTATGTATGGACTCATGGGTGGTTGAGATGGTGGTAGTATGTATGGACTGATGGGTGTTTGAGATGGTGGTAGTATGTATGGACGGATGGGTGGTTGAGATGATGGTAGTATGTATGGACGGATGGGTGGTTGAGATGATGGTAGTATGTATGGACGGATGGGTGTTTGAGATGGTGGTAGTGTGTATGGGTGGGTGGTTGAGAGAATGGTAGTGTGTATGGGTGGGTGGTTGAGAGGGTGGTAGTATGTATGGGTGGGTGGCTGAGAGGGTGTTAGTATGTATGAATGGGTGGTTGAGAGGGTGGTAGTGTGCATGGTGGGTATTTGAGAGGGTGATGGTGTGTATGGATGGGTGGTTGAGAGGGTGATGTTGTGTATGGATGGGTGGTTGAGAGGGTGATAGCATGTATGAGTGGGTGGTTGAGAGGGTGGTAGTAAGTATTGGTGGGTGGTTGAGAGGGTGGTAGTATATATAGATGGGTGGTTGAGAGGGTGGTAGTATGTATGAATGGGTAGTTGAGAGGGTGGTAGTGTGCATGGTGGGTTTTTGAGAGGGTGATGGTGTGTATGGATGGGTGGTTGAGAGGGTGTTAGTATTATGGGTGGGTGGTTGAGAGGGTGGTAATACGTATTGGTGGGTGCTTGAGAGGGTGGTAGTATAGATAGATGGGTGGTTGAGAGGGTGGTAGCATGTATGGATGGTTGAGATGGTGGTAGTATGTATGGACGGATGGGTGGTTGAGATGATTGTAGTATGTATGGACGGATGGGTGGTTGAGATGGTGGTAGTATGTATGGACGGATGGGTGGTTGAGATGATGGTAGTATGAATGAATGTTTGGATGGGTGGTTGAGATGATGGTAGTATGTATGGACTGATGGGTGGTTGAGATGGTGGTAGTATGTATGGACTCATGGGTGTTTGAGATGGTGGTAGTATGTATGGACGGATGGGTGGTTGAGATAATGGTAGTATGTATGGACGGATGGGTGGTTGAGATGATGGTAGTATGTATGGACGGATGGGTGTTTGAGATGGTGGTAGTATGTATGGACGGATGGGTGGTTGAGATGATGGTAGTATGTATGGACGGATGGGTGGTTGTGATGATGGTAGTATGAATGAATGTTTGGATGGGTGGTTGAGATGATGGTAGTATGTATGGACGGATGGGTGATTGAGATGATGGTAGTATTTATGGACGGATGGGTGGTTGAGATGATGGTAGTATGAATGAATGTTTGGATGGGTGGTTGAGATGATGGTAATATGTATGGATGGTTGAATTGGTGTTTGAGATGATGGTAGTATGTATGGACGGATGGGTGGTTGAGATGATGGTAGTATGTATGGACGGATGGGTGGTTGAGATGATGGTAGTATGAATGAATGTTTGGATGGGTGGTTGAGATGATGGTAGTATGTATGGATGGATGGGTGGTTGAGATGGTGGTGGTATGTATGGACGGATGGGTGGTTGAGATGGTAGTAGTATGTATGGACTGATGGGTGGTTGAGATGATGGTAGTATGAATGAATGTTTGGATGGGTGGTTGAGATGATGGTAGTATGTATGGATGGTTGAATTGGTGTTTGAGATGATGGTAGTATGTATGGACGGATGGATGGTTGAGATGATGGTAGTATGAATGAATGTTTGGATGGGTGGTTGAGATGATGGTAGTATGTATGGATGGATGGGTGGTTGAGATGATGGTAGTATGTATGGACGGATGGGTGGTTGAGATGGTGGTAGTATGTATGGACGGATGGGTGGTTGAGATGATGGTAGTATGAATGAATGTTTGGATAGGTGGTTGAGATGATGGTAGTATGTATGGATGGTTGAATTGGTGTTTGAGATGGTGGTAGTATGTATGGACGGATGTGTGGTTGAGATGGTGGTAGTATGTATGGACGGATGTGTGGTTGAGATGATGGTAGTGTGTATGGACGGATGGGTGTTTTAGATGGTGGTAGTATGTATGGACTGATGGGTGGTTGAGATGATGGTAGTATGAATGAATGTTTGGATGGGTGGTTGAGATGATGGTAGTATGTATGGATGGTTGAATTGGTGTTTGAGATGATGGTAGTATGTATGGACGGATGGGTGGTTGAGATGATGGTAGTATGAATGAATGTTTGGATGGGTGGTTGAGATGATGGTAGTATGAATAACTGTTTGGATGGGTGGTTAAGAGGATGGTTTATGAATGAATGAATGGTTAGATGGGTGATTGAGAGGATGGTAGTATGTATGGACGGATGGGTGGTTGTGATGATGGTAGTATGAATGAATGTTTGGATGGGTGGTTGAGATGATGGTAGTATGTATGGACGGATGGGTGATTGAGATGATGGTAGTATGTACGGACGGATGGGTGGTTCAGATGATGGTAGTATGAATGAATGTTTGGATGGGTGGTTGAGATGATGGTAATATGTATGGATGGTTGAATTGGTGTTTGAGATGATGGTAGTATGTATGGACGGATGGGTGGTTGAGATGATGGTAGTATGTATGGACGGATGGGTGGTTGAGATGATGGTAGTATGAATGAATGTTTGGATGGGTGGTTGAGATGATGGTAGTATGTATGGATGGATGGGTGGTTGAGATGGTGGTGGTATGTATGGACGGATGGGTGGTTGAGATGGTAGTAGTATGTATGGACTGATGGGTGGTTGAGATGATGGTAGTATGAATGAATGTTTGGATGGGTGGTTGAGATGATGGTAGTATGTATGGATGGTTGAATTGGTGTTTGAGATGATGGTAGTATGTATGGACGGATGGATGGTTGAGATGATGGTAGTATGAATGAATGTTTGGATGGGTGGTTGAGATGATGGTAGTATGTATGGATGGATGGGTGGTTGAGATGATGGTAGTATGTATGGACGGATGGGTGGTTGAGATGGTGGTAGTATGTATGGACGGATGGGTGGTTGAGATGATGGTAGTATGAATGAATGTTTGGATGGGTGGTTGAGATGATGGTAGTATGTATGGATGGTTGAATTGGTGTTTGAGATGGTGGTAGTATGTATGGACGGATGTGTGGTTGAGATGGTGGTAGTATGTATGGACGGATGTGTGGTTGAGATGATGGTAGTATGTATGGACGGATGGGTGTTTTAGATGGTGGTAGTATGTATGGACTGATGGGTGGTTGAGATGATGGTAGTATGAATGAATGTTTGGATGGGTGGTTGAGATGATGGTAGTATGAATAACTGTTTGGATGGGTGGTTGAGATGATGGTAGTATGAATGAATGTTTGGATGGGTGGTTGAGATGATGGTAGTATGAATAACTGTTTGGATGGGTGGTTAAGAGGATGGTTTATGAATGAATGAATGGTTAGATGGGTGATTGAGAGGATGGTATATGAATGAATGGTTGGATGTGTGGTTGAGAGGATGGTATATGAATGAATGGTTGGATGGGTGGTTGAGATGATGGTAGTATGAATAACTGTTTGGATGGGTGTTTGAGAGGATGGTTTATGAATGAATGAATGATTGGATGGGTGATTGAGATGATGGTAGTATGAATAACTGTTTTGATGGGTGGTTGCGAGGATGGTAGTATGAATAACTGTTTGGATGGGTGGTTGAGAGGATGGTTTATGAATGAATGAATGATTGGATGGGTGATTGAGATGATGGTAGTATGAATGAATGTTTGGATGGGTGATTGAGATGATGGTAGTATGAATAACTGTTTGGATGGGTGGTTGAGAGGATGGTTTATGAATGAATGAATGGTTAGATTGGTGATTGAGATGATGGTAGTATGAATGAATGGTTGGATGGGTGGTTGAGAGGATGGTTTATGAATGAATGAATGGTTGGATGGGTGATTGAGATGATGGTAGTATGAATAACTGTTTGGATGGGTGGTTGAGAGGATGGTAGTATGAATGAATGTTTGGATGGGTGGTTGAGATGATGGTAGTATGTATGGATGGATGGGTGGTTGAGATGGTGGTGTTATGTATGGACGGATGGGTGGTTGAGATGGTAGTAGTATGTATGGACTGATGGGTGGTTGAGATGATGGTAGTATGAATGAATGTTTGGATGGGTGGTTGAGATGATGGTAGTATGTATGGATGGTTGAATTGGTGTTTGAGATGATGGTAGTATGTATGGACGGATGGATGGTTGAGATGATGGTAGTATGAATGAATGTTTGGATGGGTGGTTGAGATGATGGTAGTATGTATGGATGGATGGGTGGTTGAGATGATGGTAGTATGTATGGACGGATGGGTGGTTGAGATGGTGGTAGTATGTATGGACGGATGGGTGGTTGAGATGATGGTAGTATGAATGAATGTTTGGATGGGTGGTTGAGATGATGGTAGTATGTATGGATGGTTGAATTGGTGTTTGAGA
This sequence comes from Cepaea hortensis, assembly GCA_963921405.1. Lineage (NCBI taxonomy): Eukaryota > Metazoa > Mollusca > Gastropoda > Stylommatophora > Helicidae > Cepaea > Cepaea hortensis. The sequence goes on from OY992892.1 coordinate 6,311,576, forward strand.
TGGTGGTAGTATGTATGGACGGATGTGTGGTTGAGATGGTGGTAGTATGTATGGACGGATGTGTGGTTGAAATGATGGTAGTATGTATGGACGGATGGGTGTTTTAGATGGTGGTAGTATGTATGGACTGATGGGTGGTTGAGATGATGGTAGTATGAATGAATGTTTGGATGGGTGGTTGAGATGATGGTAGTATGTATGGATGGTTGAATTGGTGTTTGAGATGATGGTAGTATGTATGGACGGATGGGTGGTTGAGATTATGGTAGTATGAATGAATGTTTGGATGGGTGGTTGAGATGATGGTAGTATGAATAACTGTTTGGATGGGTGGTTAAGAGGATGGTTTATGAATGAATGAATGGTTAGATGGGTGATTGAGAGGATGGTATATGAATGAATGGTTGGATGTGTGGTTGAGAGGATGGTATATGAATGAATGGTTGGATGGGTGGTTGAGATGATGGTAGTATGAATAACTGTTTGGATGGGTGGTTGAGAGGATGGTTTATGAATGAATGAATGATTGGATGGGTGATTGAGATGATGGTAGTATGAATAACTGTTTTGATGGGTGGTTGAGAGGATGGTAGTATGAATAACTGTTTGGATGGGTGGTTGAGAGGATGGTTTATGAATGAATGAAAGGTTGGATGGGTGATTGAGATGATGGTAGTATGAATGAATGTTTGGATGGGTGGTTGAGATGATGGTAGTATGAATAACTGTTTGGATGGGTGGTTGAGAGGATGGTTTATGAATGAATGAATGGTTAGATGGGTGATTGAGATGATGGTAGTATGAATAACTGTTTGGATGGGTGGTTGAGAGGATGGTTTATGAATGAATGAATGGTTAGATGGGTGATTGAGATGATGGTAGTATGAATGAATGGTTGGATGGGTGGTTGAGAGGATGGTTTATGAATGAATGAATGGTTGGATGGGTGATTGAGATGATGGTAGTATGAATAACTGTTTGGATGGGTGGTTGAGAGGATGGTAGTATGAATGAATGTTTGGATGGGTGGTTGAGATGATGGTAGTATGTATGGATGGATGGGTGGTTGAGATGGTGGTGTTATGTATGGACGGATGGGTGGTTGAGATGGTAGTAGTATGTATGGACTGATGGGTGGTTGAGATGATGGTAGTATGAATGAATGTTTGGATGGGTGGTTGAGATGATGGTAGTATGTATGGATGGTTGAATTGGTGTTTGAGATGATGGTAGTATGTATGGACGGATGGATGGTTGAGATGATGGTAGTATGAATGAATGTTTGGATGGGTGGTTGAGATGATGGTAGTATGTATGGATGGATGGGTGGTTGAGATGATGGTAGTATGTATGGACGGATGGGTGGTTGAGATGGTGGTAGTATGTATGGACGGATGGGTGGTTGAGATGATGGTAGTATGAATGAATGTTTGGATGGGTGGTTGAGATGATGGTAGTATGTATGGATGGTTGAATTGGTGTTTGAGATGGTGGTAGTATGTATGGACGGATGTGTGGTTGAGATGGTGGTAGTATGTATGGACGGATGTGTGGTTGAAATGATGGTAGTATGTATGGACGGATGGGTGTTTTAGATGGTGGTAGTATGTATGGACTGATGGGTGGTTGAGATGATGGTAGTATGAATGAATGTTTGGATGGGTGGTTGAGATGATGGTAGTATGTATGGATGGTTGAATTGGTGTTTGAGATGATGGTAGTATGTATGGACGGATGGGTGGTTGAGATTATGGTAGTATGAATGAATGTTTGGATGGGTGGTTGAGATGATGGTAGTATGAATAACTGTTTGGATGGGTGGTTAAGAGGATGGTTTATGAATGAATGAATGGTTAGATGGGTGATTGAGAGGATGGTATATGAATGAATGGTTGGATGTGTGGTTGAGAGGATGGTATATGAATGAATGGTTGGATGGGTGGTTGAGATGATGGTAGTATGAATAACTGTTTGGATGGGTGGTTGAGAGGATGGTTTATGAATGAATGAATGATTGGATTGGTGATTGAGATGATGGTAGTATGAATAACTGTTTTGATGGGTGGTTGAGAGGATGGTAGTATGAATAACTGTTTGGATGGGTGGTTGAGAGGATGGTTTATGAATGAATGAAAGGTTGGATGGGTGATTGAGATGATGGTAGTATGAATGAATGTTTGGATGGGTGGTTGAGATGATGGTAGTATGAATAACTGTTTGGATGGGTGGTTGAGAGGATGGTTTATGAATGAATGAATGGTTAGATGGGTGATTGAGATGATGGTAGTATGAATAACTGTTTGGATGGGTGGTTGAGAGGATGGTTTATGAATGAATGAATGGTTAGATGGGTGATTGAGATGATGGTAGTATGAATGAATGGTTGGATGGGTGGTTGAGAGGATGGTTTATGAATGAATGAATGGTTGGATGGGTGATTGAGATGATGGTAGTATGAATAACTGTTTGGATGGGTGGTTGAGAGGATGGTAGTATGAATGAATGTTTGGATGGGTGGTTGAGATGATGGTAGTATGTATGGATGGATGGGTGGTTGAGATGGTGGTGTTATGTATGGACGGATGGGTGGTTGAGATGGTAGTAGTATGTATGGACTGATGGGTGGTTGAGATGATGGTAGTATGAATGAATGTTTGGATGGGTGGTTGAGATGATGGTAGTATGTATGGATGGTTGAATTGGTGTTTGAGATGATGGTAGTATGTATGGACGGATGGATGGTTGAGATGATGGTAGTATGAATGAATGTTTGGATGGGTGGTTGAGATGATGGTAGTATGTATGGATGGATGGGTGGTTGAGATGATGGTAGTATGTATGGACGGATGGGTGGTTGAGATGGTGGTAGTATGTATGGACGGATGGGTGGTTGAGATGATGGTAGTATGAATGAATGTTTGGATGGGTGGTTGAGATGATGGTAGTATGTATGGATGGTTGAATTGGTGTTTGAGATGGTGGTAGTATGTATGGACGGATGTGTGGTTGAGATGGTGGTAGTATGTATGGACGGATGTGTGGTTGAGATGATGGTAGTATGTATGGACGGATGGGTGTTTTAGATGGTGGTAGTATGTATGGACTGATGGGTGGTTGAGATGATGGTAGTATGAATGAATGTTTGGATGGGTGGTTGAGATGATGGTAGTATGTATGGATGGTTGAATTGGTGTTTGAGATGATGGTAGTATGTATGGACGGATGGGTGGTTGAGATGATGGTAGTATGAATGAATGTTTGGATGGGTGGTTGAGATGATGGTAGTATGAATAACTGTTTGGATGGGTGGTTAAGAGGATGGTTTATGAATGAATGAATGGTTAGATGGGTGATTGAGAGGATGGTAGTATGTATGGACGGATGGGTGGTTGTGATGATGGTAGTATGAATGAATGTTTGGATGGGTGGTTGAGATGATGGTAGTATGTATGGATGGATGGGTGGTTGAGATGGTGGTGTTATGTATGGACGGATGGGTGGTTGAGATGGTAGTAGTATGTATGGACTGATGGGTGGTTGAGATGATGGTAGTATGAATGAATGTTTGGATGGGTGGTTGAGATGATGGTAGTATGTATGGATGGTTGAATTGGTGTTTGAGATGATGGTAGTATGTATGGACGGATGGATGGTTGAGATGATGGTAGTATGAATGAATGTTTGGATGGGTGGTTGAGATGATGGTAGTATGTATGGATGGATGGGTGGTTGAGATGATGGTAGTATGTATGGACGGATGGGTGGTTGAGATGGTGGTAGTATGTATGGACGGATGGGTGGTTGAGATGATGGTAGTATGTATGGATGGTTGAATTGGTGTTTGAGATGGTGGTAGTATGTATGGACGGATGTGTGGTTGAGATGGTGGTAGTATGTATGGACGGATGTGTGGTTGAAATGATGGTAGTATGTATGGACGGATGGGTGTTTTAGATGGTGGTAGTATGTATGGACTGATGGGTGGTTGAGATGATGGTAGTATGAATGAATGTTTGGATGGGTGGTTGAGATGATGGTAGTATGTATGGATGGTTGAATTGGTGTTTGAGATGATGGTAGTATGTATGGACGGATGGGTGGTTGAGATTATGGTAGTATGAATGAATGTTTGGATGGGTGGTTGAGATGATGGTAGTATGAATAACTGTTTGGATGGGTGGTTAAGAGGATGGTTTATGAATGAATGAATGGTTAGATGGGTGATTGAGAGGATGGTATATGAATGAATGGTTGGATGTGTGGTTGAGAGGATGGTATATGAATGAATGGTTGGATGGGTGGTTGAGATGATGGTAGTATGAATAACTGTTTGGATGGGTGGTTGAGAGGATGGTTTATGAATGAATGAATGATTGGATGGGTGATTGAGATGATGGTAGTATGAATAACTGTTTTGATGGGTGGTTGAGAGGATGGTAGTATGAATAACTGTTTGGATGGGTGGTTGAGAGGATGGTTTATGAATGAATGAAAGGTTGGATGGGTGATTGAGATGATGGTAGTATGAATGAATGTTTGGATGGGTGGTTGAGATGATGGTAGTATGAATAACTGTTTGGATGGGTGGTTGAGAGGATGGTTTATGAATGAATGAATGGTTAGATGGGTGATTGAGATGATGGTAGTATGAATAACTGTTTGGATGGGTGGTTGAGAGGATGGTTTATGAATGAATGAATGGTTAGATGGGTGATTGAGATGATGGTAGTATGAATGAATGGTTGGATGGGTGGTTGAGAGGATGGTTTATGAATGAATGAATGGTTGGATGGGTGATTGAGATGATGGTAGTATGAATAACTGTTTGGATGGGTGGTTGAGAGGATGGTAGTATGAATGAATGTTTGGATGGGTGGTTGAGATGATGGTAGTATGTATGGATGGATGGGTGGTTGAGATGGTGGTGTTATGTATGGACGGATGGGTGGTTGAGATGATGGTAGTATGAATGAATGTTTGGATGGGTGGTTGAGATGATGGTAGTATGTATGGATGGTTGAATTGGTGTTTGAGATGATGGTAGTATGTATGGACGGATGGGTGGTTGAGATGATGGTAGTATGAATGAATGTTTGGATGGGTGGTTGAGATGATGGTAGTATGAATAACTGTTTGGATGGGTGGTTAAGAGGATGGTTTATGAATGAATGAATGGTTAGATGGGTGATTGAGAGGATGGTAGTATGTATGGACGGATGGGTGGTTGTGATGATGGTAGTATGAATGAATGTTTGGATGGGTGGTTGAGATGATGGTAGTATGTATGGATGGATGGGTGGTTGAGATGGTGGTGTTATGTATGGACGGATGGGTGGTTGAGATGGTAGTAGTATGTATGGACTGATGGGTGGTTGAGATGATGGTAGTATGAATGAATGTTTGGATGGGTGGTTGAGATGATGGTAGTATGTATGGATGGTTGAATTGGTGTTTGAGATGATGGTAGTATGTATGGACGGATGGATGGTTGAGATGATGGTAGTATGAATGAATGTTTGGATGGGTGGTTGAGATGATGGTAGTATGTATGGATGGATGGGTGGTTGAGATGATGGTAGTATGTATGGACGGATGGGTGGTTGAGATGGTGGTAGTATGTATGGACGGATGGGTGGTTGAGATGATGGTAGTATGTATGGATGGTTGAATTGGTGTTTGAGATGGTGGTAGTATGTATGGACGGATGTGTGGTTGAGATGGTGGTAGTATGTATGGACGGATGTGTGGTTGAAATGATGGTAGTATGTATGGACGGATGGGTGTTTTAGATGGTGGTAGTATGTATGGACTGATGGGTGGTTGAGATGATGGTAGTATGAATTAATGTTTGGATGGGTGGTTGAGATGATGGTAGTATGTATGGATGGTTGAATTGGTGTTTGAGATGATGGTAGTATGTATGGACGGATGGGTGGTTGAGATTATGGTAGTATGAATGAATGTTTGGATGGGTGGTTGAGATGATGGTAGTATGAATAACTGTTTGGATGGGTGGTTAAGAGGATGGTTTATGAATGAATGAATGGTTAGATGGGTGATTGAGAGGATGGTATATGAATGAATGGTTGTGAATGGTTGGATGTGTGGTTGAGAGGATGGTATATGAATGAATGGTTGGATGGGTGGTTGAGATGATGGTAGTATGAATAACTGTTTGGATGGGTGGTTGAGAGGATGGTTTATGAATGAATGAATGATTGGATGGGTGATTGAGATGATGGTAGTATGAATAACTGTTTTGATGGGTGGTTGAGAGGATGGTAGTATGAATAACTGTTTGGATGGGTGGTTGAGAGGATGGTTTATGAATGAATGAAAGGTTGGATGGGTGATTGAGATGATGGTAGTATGAATAACTGTTTGGATGGGTGGTTGAGAGGATGGTAGTATGAATGAATGTTTGGATGGGTGGTTGAGATGATGGTAGTATGTATGGATGGATGGGTGGTTGAGATGGTGGTGTTATGTATGGACGGATGGGTGGTTGAGATGGTAGTAGTATGTATGGACTGATGGGTGGTTGAGATGATGGTAGTATGAATGAATGTTTGGATGGGTGGTTGAGATGATGGTAGTATGTATGGATGGTTGAATTGGTGTTTGAGATGATGGTAGTATGTATGGACGGATGGATGGTTGAGATGATGGTAGTATGAATGAATGTTTGGATGGGTGGTTGAGATGATGGTAGTATGTATGGATGGATGGGTGGTTGAGATGATGGTAGTATGTATGGACGGATGGGTGGTTGAGATGGTGGTAGTATGTATGGACGGATGGGTGGTTGAGATGATGGTAGTATGAATGAATGTTTGGATGGGTGGTTGAGATGATGGTAGTATGTATGGATGGTTGAATTGGTGTTTGAGATGGTGGTAGTATGTATGGACGGATGTGTGGTTGAGATGGTGGTAGTATGTATGGACGGATGTGTGGTTGAGATGATGGTAGTATGTATGGACGGATGGGTGTTTTAGATGGTGGTAGTATGTATGGACTGATGGGTGGTTGAGATGATGGTAGTATGAATGAATGTTTGGATGGGTGGTTGAGATGATGGTAGTATGTATGGATGGTTGAATTGGTGTTTGAGATGATGGTAGTATGTATGGACGGATGGGTGGTTGAGATGATGGTAGTATGAATGAATGTTTGGATGGGTGGTTGAGATGATGGTAGTATGAATAACTGTTTGGATGGGTGGTTAAGAGGATGGTTTATGAATGAATGAATGGTTAGATGGGTGATTGAGAGGATGGTAGTATGTATGGACGGATGGGTGGTTGTGATGATGGTAGTATGAATGAATGTTTGGATGGGTGGTTGAGATGATGGTAGTATGTATGGACGGATGGGTGATTGAGATGATGGTAGTATGTATGGACGGATGGGTGGTTGAGATGATGGTAATATGTATGGATGGTTGAATTGGTGTTTGAGATGATGGTAGTATGTATGGACGGATGGGTGGTTGAGATGATGGTAGTATGTATGGACGGATGGGTGGTTGAGATGATGGTAGTATGAATGAATGTTTGGATGGGTGGTTGAGATGATGGTAGTATGTATGGATGGATGGGTGGTTGAGATGGTGGTGGTATGTATGGACGGATGGGTGGTTGAGATGGTAGTAGTATGCATGGACTGATGGGTGGTTGAGATGATGGTAGTATGAATGAATGTTTGGATGGGTGGTTGAGATGATGGTAGTATGTATGGATGGTTGAATTGGTGTTTGAGATGATGGTAGTATGTATGGACGGATGGATGGTTGAGATGATGGTAGTATGAATGAATGTTTGGATGGGTGGTTGAGATGATGGTAGTATGTATGGATGGATGGGTGGTTTAGATGATGGTAGTATGTATGGACGGATGGGTGGTTGAGATGGTGGTAGTATGTATGGACGGATGGGTGGTTGAGATGATGGTAGTATGAATGAATGTTTGGATGGGTGGTTGAGATGATGGTAGTATGTATGGATGGTTGAATTGGTGTTTGAGATGGTGGTAGTATGTATGGACGGATGTGTGGTTGAGATGGTGGTAGTATGTATGGACGGATGTGTGGTTGAGATGATGGTAGTATGTATGGACGGATGGGTGTTTTAGATGGTGGTAGTATGTATGGACTGATGGGTGGTTGAGATTATGGTAGTATGAATGAATGTTTGGATGGGTGGTTGAGATGATGGTAGTATGTATGGATGGTTGAATTGGTGTTTGAGATGATGGTAGTATGTATGGACGGATGGGTGGTTGAGATGATGGTAGTATGAATGAATGTCTGGATGGGTGGTTGAGATGATGGTAGTATGAATAACTGTTTGGATGGGTGGTTAAGAGGATGGTTTATGAATGAATGAATGGTTAGATGGGTGATTGAGAGGATGGTATATGAATGAATGGTTGGATGTGTGGTTGAGAGGATGGTATATGAATGAATGGTTGGATGGGTGGTTGAGATGATGGTAGTATGAATAACTGTTTGGATGGGTGGTTGAGAGGATGGTTTATGAATGAATGAATGATTGGATGGGTGATTGAGATGATGGTAGTATGAATAACTGTTTGGATGGGTGGTTGAGAGGATGGTAGTATGAATAACTGTTTGGATGGGTGGTTGAGAGGATGGTTTATGAATGAATGAAAGGTTGGATGGGTGATTGAGATGATGGTAGTATGAATGAATGTTTGGATGGGTGGTTGAGATGATGGTAGTATGAATAACTGTTTGGATGGGTGGTTGAGAGGATGGTAGTATGAATGAATGTTTGAATGGGTGGTTGAGATGATGGTAGTATGTATGGATGGTTGAATTGGTGTTTGAGATGATGGTAGTATGTATGGACGGATGGATGGTTGAGATGATGGTAGTATGAATGAATGTTTGGATGGGTGGTTGAGATGATGGTAGTATGTATGGATGGATGGGTGGTTGAGATGATGGTAGTATGTATGGACGGATGGGTGGTTGAGATGGTGGTAGTATGTATGGACGGATGGGTGGTTGAGATGATGGTAGTATGAATGAATGTTTGGATGGGTGGTTGAGATGATGGTAGTATGTATGGATGGTTGAATTGGTGTTTGAGATGGTGGTAGTATGTATGGACGGATGTGTGGTTGAGATGGTGGTAGTATGTATGGACGGATGTGTGGTTGAGATGATGGTAGTATGTATGGACGGATGGGTGTTTTAGATGGTGGTAGTATGTATGGACTGATGGGTGGTTGAGATGATGGTAGTATGAATGAATGTTTGGATGGGTGGTTGAGATGATGGTAGTATGTATGGATGGTTGAATTGGTGTTTGAGATGATGGTAGTATGTATGGACGGATGGGTGGTTGAGATGATGGTAGTATGAATGAATGTTTGGATGGGTGGTTGAGATGATGGTAGTATGAATAACTGTTTGGATGGGTGGTTAAGAGGATGGTTTATGAATGAATGAATGGTTAGATGGGTGATTGAGAGGATGGTATATGAATGAATGGTTGGATGTGTGGTTGAGAGGATGGTATATGAATGAATGGTTGGATGGGTGGTTGAGATGATGGTAGTATGAATAACTGTTTGGATGGGTGGTTGAGAGGATGGTTTATGAATGAATGAATGATTGGATGGGAGATTGAGATGATGGTAGTATGAATAACTGTTTTGATGGGTGGTTGAGAGGATGGTAGTATGAATAACTGTTTGGATGGGTGGTTGAGAGGATGGTTTATGAATGAATGAAAGGTTGGATGGGTGATTGAGATGATGGTAGTATGAATGAATGTTTGGATGGGTGGTTGAGATGATGGTAGTATGAATAACTGTTTGGATGGGTGGTTGAGAGGATGGTTTATGAATGAATGAATGGTTAGATGGGTGATTGAGATGATGGTAGTATGAATAACTGTTTGGATGGGTGGTTGAGAGGATGGTTTATGAATGAATGAATGGTTAGATGGGTGATTGAGATGATGGTAGTATGAATGAATGGTTTTATGGGTGGTTGAGAGGATGGTTTATGAATGAATGAATGGTTGGATGGGTGATTGAGATGATGGTAGTATGAATAACTGTTTGGATGGGTGGTTGAGAGGATGGTAGTATGAATGAATGTTTGGATGGGTGGTTGAGATGATGGTAGTATGTATGGATGGATGGGTGGTTGAGATGGTGGTGTTATGTATGGACGGATGGGTGGTTGAGATGGTAGTAGTATGTATGGACTGATGGGTGGTTGAGATGATGGTAGTATGAATGAATGTTTGGATGGGTGGTTGAGATGATGGTAGTATGTATGGATGGTTGAATTGGTGTTTGAGATGATGGTAGTATGTATGGACGGATGGATGGTTGAGATGATGGTAGTATGAATGAATGTTTGGATGGGTGGTTGAGATGATGGTAGTATGTATGGATGGATGGGTGGTTGAGATGATGGTAGTATGTATGGACGGATGGGTGGTTGAGATGGTGGTAGTATGTATGGACGGATGGGTGGTTGAGATGATGGTAGTATGAATGAATGTTTGGATGGGTGGTTGAGATGATGGTAGTATGTATGGATGGTTGAATTGGTGTTTGAGATGGTGGTAGTATGTATGGACGGATGTGTGGTTGAGATGGTGGTAGTATGTATGGACGGATGTGTGGTTGAGATGATGGTAGTATGTATGGACTGATGGGTGTTTTAGATGGTGGTAGTATGTATGGACTGATGGGTGGTTGAGATGATGGTAGTATGAATGAATGTTTGGATGGGTGGTTGAGATGATGGTAGTATGTATGGATGGTTGAATTGGTGTTTGAGATGATGGTAGTATGTATGGACGGATGGGTGGTTGAGATGATGGTAGTATGAATGAATGTTTGGATGGGTGGTTGAGATGATGGTAGTATGAATAACTGTTTGGATGGGTGGTTAAGAGGATGGTTTATGAATGAATGAATGGTTAGATGGGTGATTGAGAGGATGGTAGTATGTATGGACGGATGGGTGGTTGTGATGATGGTAGTATGAATGAATGTTTGGATGGGTGGTTGAGATGATGGTAGTATGTATGGACGGATGGGTGATTGAGATGATGGTAGTATGTATGGACGGATGGGTGGTTGAGATGATGGTAATATGTATGGATGGTTGAATTGGTGTTTGAGATGATGGTAGTATGTATGGACGGATGGGTGGTTGAGATGATGGTAGTATGTATGGACGGATGGGTGGTTGAGATGATGGTAGTATGAATGAATGTTTGGATGGGTGGTTGAGATGATGGTAGTATGTATGGATGGATGGGTGGTTGAGATGGTGGTGGTATGTATGGACGGATGGGTGGTTGAGATGGTAGTAGTATGCATGGACTGATGGGTGGTTGAGATGATGGTAGTATGAATGAATGTTTGGATGGGTGGTTGAGATGATGGTAGTATGTATGGATGGTTGAATTGGTGTTTGAGATGATGGTAGTATGTATGGACGGATGGATGGTTGAGATGATGGTAGTATGAATGAATGTTTGGATGGGTGGTTGAGATGATGGTAGTATGTATGGATGGATGGGTGGTTTAGGTGATGGTAGTATGTATGGACGGATGGGTGGTTGAGATGGTGGTAGTATGTATGGACGGATGGGTGGTTGAGATGATGGTAGTATGAATGAATGTTTGGATGGGTGGTTGAGATGATGGTAGTATGTATGGATGGTTGAATTGGTGTTTGAGATGGTGGTAGTATGTATGGACGGATGTGTGGTTGAGATGGTGGTAGTATGTATGGACGGATGTGTGGTTGAGATGATGGTAGTATGTATGGACGGATGGGTGTTTTAGATGGTGGTAGTATGTATGGACTGATGGGTGGTTGAGATTATGGTAGTATGAATGAATGTTTGGATGGGTGGTTGAGATGATGGTAGTATGTATGGATGGTTGAATTGGTGTTTGAGATGATGGTAGTATGTATGGACGGATGGGTGGTTGAGATGATGGTAGTATGAATGAATGTTTGGATGGGTGGTTGAGATGATGGTAGTATGAATAACTGTTTGGATGGGTGGTTAAGAGGATGGTTTATGAATGAATGAATGGTTAGATGGGTGATTGAGAGGATGGTATATGAATGAATGGTTGGATGTGTGGTTGAGAGGATGGTATATGAATGAATGGTTGGATGGGTGGTTGAGATGATGGTAGTATGAATAACTGTTTGGATGGGTGGTTGAGAGGATGGTTTATGAATGAATGAATGATTGGATGGGTGATTGAGATGATGGTAGTATGAATAACTGTTTGGATGGGTGGTTGAGAGGATGGTAGTGTGAATAACTGTTTGGATGGGTGGTTGAGAGGATGGTTTATGAATGAATGAAAGGTTGGATGGGTGATTGAGATGATGGTAGTATGAATGAATGTTTGGATGGGTGGTTGAGATGATGGTAGTATGAATAACTGTTTGGATGGGTGGTTGAGAGGATGGTTTATGAATGAATGAATGGTTAGATGGGTGATTGAGATGATGGTAGTATGAATAACTGTTTGGATGGGTGGTTGAGAGGATGGTTTATGAATGAATGAATGGTTAGATGGGTGATTGAGATGATGGTAGTATGAATGAATGGTTGGATGGGTGGTTGAGAGGATGGTTTATGAATGAATGAATGGTTGGATGGGTGATTGAGATGATGGTAGTATGAATAACTGTTTGGATGGGTGGTTGAGAGGATGGTAGTATGAATAACTGTTTGGATGGGTGGTTGAGAGGATGGTTTATGAATGAATGAATGGTTAGATGGGTGATTGAGATGATGGTATTATGAATAACTGTTTGGATGGGTGGTTGAGAGGATGGTTTATGAATGAATGAATGGTTAGATGGGTGATTGAGATGATGGTAGTATGAATGAATGGTTGGATGGGTGGTTGAGAGGATGGTATATGAATGAATGGTTGGATGGGTGGTTGAGAGGATGGTATATGAATGAATGGTTGGATGGGTGGTTGAGAGGATGGTATATGAATGAATGGTTGGATGGGTGGTTGAGAGGATGGTATATGAATGAATGGTTGGATGGGTGGTTGAGAGGATGGTATATGAATGAATGGTTGGATCGGTGGTTGAGAGGATGGTATATGAATGAATGGTTGGATGAGTGGCAGGTTCGATGACTGGCTTCAAGGTGGCTAGATGTATATCAACCTGATAGAATCCATTGGATGGAAGATATAGTTGGATGGTAGAATGGATGGAGGTGGTGGTTGGGTGAGAATAATGGATGAGGATGATGGATGGAAGATATAGGCGGATCGTAGAATGGATGGAGGTGGTGGTTGGGTGAGTATAATGGATGAGGATGATGGATGGAAGATATCGGCGGATGGTAGAATGGACGGAGGTGGTGGTTGGCTGAGAATAATGGATGAGGATGATGGATGGGAGAGTTGGTTCATAAAGTACTGATTGGTTGGATGTCTGAACTAGTGACACGTAGTTGGATAGTTGAATGTGTGGCTGGGATGATTGATGAATAAACCATAGGCAGATGGATTGGTAGGATGGATGTAACAATGGATGAATCAAATATACAAATACAGAAAATAAAAGGGACGGATGGACGGCCGGTCGGGCGGGGTAACGGGAGGACCGACAGATAGACGGACGGACGGATAGACACACACACACACACACACACACGCACGCACGCACGCACACACACACACACACACACACACACACACACACACACACACACACACACACACCCAGACGGACAGATATATATATACACACTCTCACATTCAGATCCCGCCCTGGGAAATGTGTCAAGGCTAACTTAGAATGAAAACTACAAAAACATGGAACATCACGAGTTTACGAAACAAACCCTGTCACTCCCACGCTCCCTGTGAAAGAAAATTATTCACCAGGCTTATCTGCCGGTGCATCAGACTAGGCCTGGGCGTCGCCCGATCTGCACATCCACCCCTCACTTGTTAAAACATGATGACATACTTCATTTAATATTTGCTTCTTGATCGTCCGGTTTATCCACATCGTATGAATGGGGAGGCAATCGACACAAGGCGTATTGCATTACAGCAACAAGTTTAGGCGCAATGCAAGGGCCGGAACACAAACCATGTGCTTGAAAACAAGATGGGAGGTAGAATGACGTACAGTAGAATCAGCAAATGGCAGTTTGTAAATGATGAAGAGAAATCAACATCATAAATATGAAACTAAAAGTGATAACTGTAGTAGCAGTAGCAGCTGCCAGCATCATCTCTGTCACCGCTGATGGTGGTACTACTACTACTACATCCGCTGCTGTTACTATTCCTGTTCCGGCGGCAAAATCATCACCAAGAAGAAGAAGAAGAAGAAGAAGAAGAAGAAGAAGAAGAAGAAGAAGAAGAAGAAGAAGAAGAAGAAGAAGAAGAAGAAGAAGAAGAAGAAGAAGAAGAAGAAGAAGAAGAAGAAGAAGAAGAAGAAGAAGAAGAAGAAGAAGAAGAAGAAGAAGAAGAAGAAGAAGAAGAAGAAGAAGAAGAAGAAGAAGAACAACAACAACAACAACAACAACAACAACAACAACAACAACAACAACAACAACAACAACAACAACAACAACAACTACTACTACTACTACTACTACTACTACTACTACTACTACTACTACTACTACTACTACTACTACTACTACTACTACTCCTGTTCCCGTTGCTGCTACTACTATTACTAAATCTAGTAATACTTTGCTACTAAACTACTACTATTACAACAACAACAACTGCTCCTACTACAACTGGTAATACTTTAATATTAAACCACTGCTGACACAACAACAACTACTATTGCTTTTGCCGCCGCCACTTCCCCTCTTCCTACTACTACCACAACCTCTACTACTACTACTACTACTTTCACTACCACAACTACTGCCACCATCACTACTACTACCACCACCACTACTACCACTACGAACCCAAAGCTCACACCCACATGTCAACTACTCACACCCACATGTCAACTACTCACACCCACATGTCAACTACTCACACCCACATGTCAACTACTCACACCCACACGAACCCAAAGCTCACACCCACATGAACCCACTTCTCACCTTATTTCCCACAAGCACACACTGAACGTTGGTCTTTTTCACCTGGTCCAAATGCTGCTTCAGGGTCGCCACTGCCTCAAAACTCAGCCTATCATTGATAGCATAGACCAGGATATATCCATCCGCCCATCGGATGTTGCCCTCCTGGTGGATACTGTCGTCCTGGAGAAACAATGACCACGCCTCCTTGTCAACTTATACTAAACAATGACCACGCCTTCTTGTCAATTTATACTAAACACACAATGACTAAACTTATACTAAACAATGAGCACGCCATTTGTCAATTTATACTAAATAATGAGCACGCTTTCTTGTCAATTTATACTGAACAACCACCACGCTTCTTTGTCAACTTATACTAAACATACAATAGTTAAGCTTGTACTAAGCAATGAGCACGCCTCCATGTCAATTTGAATTAATTCAGTGTATTATTTCTTGATGTTTATTGGACAATTGAACACTGTTGTGTGGAGTAGAAGTCAACATGGTATAAAATATATGAGCGCTCGCTCTTAAACTTCTGGTGCGCTGTGGTGAGGTCAGTACTTCAATACATACACATTCATTAAGTTGGATTTCAACTTTGACTTCTCGTTCAGAAAGCAATGGCAAACTACTTAACATAAATTGCCTAGAAAATCAACCTTTGGTTTCAAGACCTCAGATTTAAGAGCATGTAGTGTACTCACTGTATGCGCAGTCTTATGAGGATGTCATATGCAGGTTCATTAATGACATTTTGTCTTCCATTTATAAATCATTCTACCCATTCATACACTCTCCCCTGATTCTCAAACAACTGTCTCCACACTGAACCATCATCCTTCTGTAGATTTCACAAGGTTTCACACCCACTGACCACTAACGAATAATGCCTTATTTTTCTTCCACAGTGCAAATCGATAGGAAGGTAGCCATTTTGTAATCACGATTGCGCATGCGAAAACTACTCGATCCTAACGACCGCTGCATGAGGTATTACTTAGGAGCCAGTTTTGTGTCCTGAAATAAGATTTTTCCGTTATTCATACACTTTCATGCACGCTATAGTAAAATCCCTGCTACTTAATGGCTTTCCCCTCGTGCAACAAAGACCCGTGGCAGACATCAAGATGTCATCAGGATACAACCAGTACGATGTAACATTTCTCTGGACGTTTTCAAACCAACACGGAAACACACACACACACACAACGTTCTTCTTCCCACGGAATGCAACCATTGCTTGAATCTTTCTGCACATCGTCTGTGGTCTGTTTCTCGTGATCTGTTGCTATCGCCGACACCAGATAGTGGTATGAATGAATGTCTTTGCTGGTTTCAATGTGGCAAAGATCGTGATGCCATGAACGCAGGCCACCAGCTAACAGTGTTATTGAAAGCTTGTTGTTGTTGTTGTTGTATGTGAAATTTAACTCTAAAGTCCAAATGATTGAGGTTCAGGTCGAATACATCATGGAAAGGGTTTGCATCTGTCGACGTGAAGGTGGCGTGGAGAATCTATCAGATATCCTTCTCTCCGGTCTGCTGGTATTTCTCCCGTCTCCCAGATCCCGCTAAATGACTCGTACTAGCGTGGTTATACAAGTCGGACATAGCAACCTTAACTAGGTGTGACGCACTCTTAGAAAGAAAAAGAAAAGGGATGAGGAGGAAGAGGAAGAAGAAGCAAAAAGAGGAAGGAAGAGGGAAGAGGAGGAAGAAGAGGGCGAAGAATAAGGAGACGGAGGAGGAGGAGGTTTAGAAGAAGAAGAAGAAGAAGAAGAAGAAGAAGAAGAAGAAGAAGAAGAAGAAGAAGAAGAAGAAGAAGAAGAAGAAGAAGAAGAAGAAGAAGAAGAAGAAGAAGAAGAAGAAGAAGGAGAAGAAGAAGAAGAAAAAGACGAAGAAAGAGGAGGAGGAGGAGTAGAAGAAGAAGAAGAAGAAGAAGAAGAAGAAGAAGAAGAAGAAGAAGAAGAAGAAGAAGAAGAAGAAGAAGAAGAAGAAGAAGAAGAAGAAGAAGAAGAAGAAGAAGAAGAAGAAGAAGAAGAAGAAGAAGAAGAGGGGGATGAGCAAGATGGGGAAGAAAAAAGGAGGAGTTCGACTTCATTGCACCAAGTTGCTCCCATATAGCTCGGTCTCTTTTTGCAGGGCGAACTGCGGAAAGCGTTGCACAAAGCACGAACTCCGTAGCTCCAGCGACGACCCCCAGAAGTCTCCGAGAAAACTGCACCCATGAACCGAACGGCAGAATTTGGAATCGAACCCACACCATTTGAAGAGTGAGACAGGCAGCTTGACCATTCGGCCACGGAGACTCCCACAACGATGGAAGAAGAACGTATTTCATGCAGACACGTGGCCATCATGGCAGCGCAGTCGCTTGGTTGTAGATTCACAGTCATCACTTGGTTCTCGCAAAAGTCTTACTTCTTGTAGAGCATTCAGAATGTCAGCCTGGTCCATGGCGCGTCCGCCCTCCACAGTAGCCTCACCTGCGAGCTTGTCAGCCCGCTCATTTCCTTGTACTCCCGCATGCCCTGGCACGAATATGAAACTAATCTTTGCCAGCCGAAACCGCTCCAGAGGCAGCAACCATTCTCTTCGGATCGACCCCTCCTCTATCCTCTTGATCATGTTCATTGAGTCGCTAAGGAAACATGCCCTAGTGAATGTCTGTGTCTCGAGCCATGTTATTGGTTTACTTACTGCCATGACTTCCATAGTCAGGCTACTTGTGGTCTCAGTGAAATCACCAGAGTCCTCCTTCACAATTCTCCCTCCGGCCCGAGCCGTAAAGGCCCATGAGCTTCTCACATGTCGGACGACCGACCCATCTGTGTAGATGACAGCATCACCGTCTAGCAAATTCTCGAAAATCAACGCTTGTACTTCAGCCTCCACAGCAGCCGGATTTTCTTGTCTGCATTTTCTATTTAGTTGGATGCAAACTGAAAAGGATGTGCAGAAATCTGTTGGCACTTGTACCCACTCCTCGCCAGGCTCTAAGTCCTCAAGAGTCCTCGGGCTCTAAGTCCTCACACCTGTTGAAGAATGTCTTCGGCTTGACCCATCCACGACCGTCCTCTTTTTAACCTGCTGCCCTTCACCTTCATAATGTCACTATGCAGTGGATGTTGTGTGTTTGCGTTAACTCTGAGGTAGGCGCGTTGAAGTACTTTCAGCAAAGCGATGTTGTCACGTGGAAGCGCTGGTTCGAATCCTGGGATGGCCACACCATTGCTCTCAATTTAACATTGAATAGCGCGTCATTTAATCTCTGCTTCTTTACTTTACATCATGCATTCATTACGGATTCACGGAGCATGCTCAGTAAGGTGGAGAAAGGAATGTTTCGTGTGGAATTACTTGACTCGCTTCATAGGCCACAGATTGTGAGAATTGTATGGATGTTCTGCCCTGGTCATGCGAGAGTTCGAGGGAACGAACAAGCTGATGAGTTGGCAGGGAAGGCACTTCTATGTGGTAGACTTAAGTATGGACAAGGGAGAAGTGGTCGGACGCCTGTAGGACTAGGTGGAGAAAGCGGTGGAATAGACCGAGAACCCGTATGTGGAGAGAACGATATGGCGGGGGATCGGCACGAATTACAAAACAGAGTGAAACCCAGAAGAACTTTCAATCAGAAGTCAGTTGGGACCATCCGCAGTATGACTCTTCGCTGACTGTTGAACGAGGGGACATAGCGCATGTGGGAATGTCCTGAGTGCGGCGATGTCGGTTCTTAGCTCAATTAAACTCCTTTACATCTATGCGGTAAGATCACAATCTATGGATTTAGTTCTCATGCCATTTCGAATGCCTTAAAGTTACCCCTTGAATTCCTAATTGGAAAGTTTTTTATATTACGTACGCATGCACGCACACATACACAATCGATAAAATAATTCAAAACGACCACTCTTTTTTTTATAAAGGACTCGCGATTCCCCAGGAACCAGAGCCGCCCCATGAGGTCCCACCTTCCTGTGTGTCATTCGGATAACCGCCTCTGCGTGTGGCCCTGGCCAGATAAGTGCAGATACTATTACTACACGTTGATCTTAGCCAAATGACCGAAAACACGACGAATAGTCTATTTGTATTAATTATCAATTTTAACTAATTAAATTCGATTAATCTGTTAGTATAGTGAATTCAATAGTTTCTAATTCATTCATTGGCACCTTTCCGTCTTGACAGACGATAGTTTGGTACATTGTGCTTCAAAAAGGCTTAATAACTACGATCCATGGCGGTGGCGAGTGTGGCTGGTAAGGCCAATTCTTGCTGCAAATGTTTGCCCACAGTAGGTGCATGTGAAAACATGGTCACTTCCACCATTTTGCACCATCTTACGTCTCTCACGCTCTGTGTGTGCTTTATCTGCAATCATTTTCTCCTTTGTCTTTATTCCATTTCTGATAGTTGCCCTCCATGCAACACGTTCAGCGGCGACGTGCTCCCAATGTGCATTATCAATGCCTGTATCAATCATGTCCCGCTTACACACATATTTGTATCGTAGTAGAGGCCGACCCTGAGATCTCCTACCCGTCTGTAATTCACCAAAAAAGATGTCCTTTGGTATTCTACCATCATCCATCCTCCTAACGTGTCCTATCCATCTAAGTCTACGAAGACTGAGCATGAAATACACCGTCACACATCCTGATCTTTCCAATACTTCAGTATTTGTGATTTTGTCTTGCCACTTAATACCAAGTATTCTTCGCAGACACCGCATATGAAAGCTGTTTAAACGTTTCTCTTGGCGTGAGTAAGTTGTCCAGGTTTCACTGCCATAAAGAAGAGTACTAAGGACACAGGCTTGGTAGACGAGGACTTTTGTTTTGGCAGTAAGCTTCCTGTTCTCCCAGACTCTTTTTGCTAACATGTTCATTGTTGTTGCTGCCTTGCCAATCCTGATGTTGATTTCCTGATCGAGGGATAATTTGCTATTTACCTCTGATCCTAGATATGTAAAATGGTCTACTATCTCCAGTTCGGCGTTGTCAATAAAGATTGATGGTACACCATGTGCACATTGTGACATAATCTGTGTCTTCTTTTTGTTAATTGTTAAACCAAATTCAGAACAAGCATTGGAGAATGCAGATAGTAGATGTTGTAATTCTTCCTCAGAGTGGGTCGTAATCGCAGCATCATCCGCAAAAAGCAACTCTCTGATCAGTACCCTCCTAATTTTGGTCTTGGCCTTCAATCTCTGAGCATTATAGAGGCCACCATCTGAGCGTGAGTGAATGTATATGCCGTCATCCTGATCACGAAAGGCATATTTCAGTAGAAGTGAAAAGTATATCCCAAAGAGGGTGGGAGCTAGTACACAACCTTGCTTAACTCCACTCTTGATTTCAAACTCTTCTGAAGTTGAGCCATCAAACTTGATTATACCCTTCATGCCTGTGTGGAACGATTCCACAATGGACAGAAGAGTTGGTGGGCAGCCAATCTTCTTTAGTGCTTTGAACAGACCCTCACGACTGACCAAATGTTTCTAATTATTTCACTTAATTTGCCATTAACTTCAATACATAAATAAGTTGTTTTAACTAATTAGCTCACTCCGTGGCCAAGGCGTTACAGGTGCAGTTCATAATCCCGCATGCCCGTATTCGAAACACAGCTGCGGGAGATTTGGTAGCAGACTGCGTTGCGTTGGTTTTTTATTAAATGGTACTGGTGCCTGTCATTCAGAAAGCAATGGCAAACTACTTGCCCAAGAATCACGAACAGCAAAACAATGATGGGGTTGTTTACTACGTCCTGCAAAGGATATGCAACAACTTTAACTAATTAAATTCGATGAATTCAATAGCTTTAGTAATTCAATAGTTCTTAATTATTTCGCGTAATTTACCTTAAGCTTTAATAAATAATTAAATTAATGAGCAACACTCAGCGGTTTCTTTTATGTAGATGTGATGAGGCTGGAGTGTTACCTCCCTTTGCTTAAGTAACAGCGAGTTGCAGCCCCTACAGTAATTGACTACACATGGATGAAAAGGTGCGAGCAGAATAGAGAGATTTCAACTAATGTTGGTTAGCAGTGAAACAAATACACAACACTCAAAGACTGATAAATGGATAGAGAGGTGGGCAGATACGGGCTGGGAGATAGATGTGTGGGTAAGTAGGTTGGTTGGTAGGCTGACTTGTAGGTTGGTAGATTGGTTTGTAGGTCGCTGAATGGATGGAAGGGGAGATAAAGATAGATAATACAGACACAGATGGATAGATGGCTGTTATGGATGGAAAAGAAGATAGGTAGGTAGGTACACAAGCAGATAGGTAAGTTGATAGATGGGTGGGTAGGTAAATAAATGGGTAGGTACCTATGTTAGTAGGTAGGTAGATAGGTAGATTGGTTTTCAGGTAGGATGGGCGGCATTTAGACAGACAAGCAGATGGAGGGAGGCAGAGTCAGAGATAAATAGTGAGAGAGAGAGCGAGTGAGAGAGAAAGAGAGTGACAGACCCAGTGAAAGAGAGAGAAAATAGAGAGAGAGAGCGCGCAAGAAAGAGAAACAGAGAGAAAGAGACACAGATAGATAGAAAGAGAAACAGTGAGAGGGAAATAAAGAGACAGAAGGAAAGAGAAAGAGATGGACAGAGACAGACAGCATCAGAGAGAGAGAGAGAGAGAGAGAGAGAGAGAGAGAGAGAGAGAGAGACAGAAAAAGAGAAAGTGAGAGCTAGAGAGAAAGGAGAAAGAGAGCTAGCAAGAGAGAGAGAGAGAGAGAGAGAGAGAGAGAGAGAGATAGAGAGAGAGAGAGAGAGAGATACAAAGATATGTAACAGCAGGAACTTACATCCGACAAATAAACCCACAGAAAGAACAGTTGCAGGACACCGGAAGCCAGCCAGAACTGACAAACACCAATTAACGTAAACAAAATCCCGCGCAAGCATAATTACTGACACGTGACATGCAGACACGGACTTCCTTTGTCAAGAAGCACGATTACATCCATAAGTGCTCAGTCTCATCCCCTACCCCGTATATCACTTAAGGAGCATCTCCGCACAGTGCCCAAACTCAGTAGCGCTACCGAGAGACAGATGTGCATACCCGAATCATCATCATCTTCTTGTTCCTATTCTACCTTGCGGTGTGGAGGTAATACATGAATCAGACAAAAAAATAAAATCTTTTATGTGTAGGTTTTCTCATTATGAAATTTTGCTTGCGCGGTGCTTATAAGGCCTGCTCTTTCGATTTCTAACCGACCATATTTTTAAAAGAGGGTTAACAGATTTAGCGCCAAACAAAATTAGGTTTGGAGCAAACAAAAATGGGTGGCAGAAAATGGGAAGTAGGGGTGTGTCACAGTTATGATTTAAACGTTGTTAATATGGTAGCAGACATGTTGTATCCCATGGCGCTCAGTCAGTTAAAAAACGAGTGGGGTGACTTCATTGCAACGGGTTTTATCCCATCTAACTCAATCTCTCTCCGTAGATCGGCTAACCGCCAACACAAAAGCGGCACAAAGGGCACAGATTTTGAATCTTCGACTTCGACTCCCAGGGATTCCCGATGAAAAATGCACCCAGGAACAGAACAATGGAAACTCCAGAAACGTGTACACGATTTTCTGAGCAAACAATCTAACCACTCGGCCACGGAGGGCATCTCCAGAGATTTTTACCTTGAATTACGCGCATTTTTGTCCTAATTTTAGTTCTTATCCGGGGAGGCTAAACGCCCGGTACACCACCCAGGGATCAGAGGAGGAATATATTATCATTCATTGGCACCTTTCCGTCTTGACAGACGATAGTTTGGTACATTGTGCTTCAAAAAGGCTTAATAACTACGACCCATGGCGGTGGCGAGTGTGGTTGGTAAGGCCAATTTTTGCTGCAAATGTTTGCCCACAGTAGATGCATGTGAAAACCTGGTCATTTCCACCATTTTGCACCATCTTACGTCTCTCACGCTCTGTGTGTGCTTTATCTGCAATAATTTTCTCCTTTGTCTTTATTCCATTTCTGATAGTTGCCCTCCATGCAACACGTTCAGCGGCGACTTGCTCCCACTATGCATTATCAATGCCTGTATCAATCATGTCCCGCTTACACACATCTTTGTATCGTAGTAGAGGCCGACCCTGAGATCTCTTACCCATCTGTAATTCACCAAAAAAGATGTCCTTTGGTATTCTACCATCATCCATCCTCCTAACATGTCTACGTCTAAGTCTAAGTCTACGAAGACTGAGCATGGAATACACCGTCATGGAATACACCGTCATGGAATACACCGTCATGGAATACACCGTCATGGAATACACCGTCATGGAATACACCGTCTTTTATGTGTAGGTTTTCTCATTACAAAATTTGCCTGCGCAGCGCTTATAAGGCCTGCTCTTTCGATTTCTAACCGACCATATTTTTATGAGAGAGAGAGAGAGAGAGAGAGAGAGAGAGAGAGAGAGAGAGAGAGAGAGAGAGAGAGAGAGACAGAGTGACAGATTGAGAGAGAGACATACAAAGAAAGAGAGAGATTGATAGAGAGAAAGCGAGAGACAGACAGACAACGTTTTTCTTATTCAGGTAAACTCCACAACATCCATACTGTGAATAGCAACCGACGGGATATACTAGAGGCGGACGTCATACCCCTCAGCCATTCAGTTCCGCCTCCTCTCTCCCCCGAAACATCTCATCTCATCATCATCATCTTGTTCCTTTCTACCTTGCGGTGTCGAGGTGAAGCATAAATAGCGGGAGAGTGCCCGGTTATGCGATATCGAGATTCCCAGGGGCTTTGTTATTCCCCCTGTCGATCGTTTACATGCTCGGCCTCTTCTTCTGCTTCCATCTGATCTGTACAGCATTGCTTGTTGTGGTATACTGTCAGTTGGTAGCCTAGCTATGTGTACGAGCCATTTCATTTGCTTTTTCTACTAAAACATGTAATACAACTACTCATCTACACATCTGCACATATGACGCCAAAAATAATTGACACTAATGAATGCAGGAACACACTTAAGGACGCTCGCGGACACACACTTACACACAAATACAACATACATAATATTACATACATAGTATACACATTATGTTAAACACATACATTCCACACATAACATAACATGACATTGCATTACATTACACACACAGGCAGGCAGACAGACATGCATGGTACCCACCCACACCTAGCTACCTACCTACCCCCATCCACCCACACCTATATCCCTACCTACCCCTGCCCATGCACACCTAGCTACTTACTCCCACTCACCTAGCTACCCACTTACCCCACGCTTAGCTACTTATCTACCCCACCCACCCACACCTAGCTACCTATCTACCCCCACACACCCACACCTAGCTATCTATCTACCCCCACCCACATCTAGCTATCTATCTACCCCACACCCACCCACATCTAGCTACCTATCTATCCCACACCCACCCACACCTAGCTACCTATCTGCCTCTACACACCTACACCTAGCTACCTATCTACACCCACCCACCCAGACCTAGCTACCTATCTACCCCCACACATCCACACCTAGCTATCTACCCCCACCCAAATAACTACCTACCCCCATTCACCCACACCCTGCTACCTACCCCCACCAATCCGCACCTACCTATATACCCCACCAAAACAGTTACCGTCCTACCTCCACCTACCCATACACAGCTACCTACCCCACCCATCCACCCCTACCCACCCACCCCCACACAGCTACCTACCCCCACCCATCCACATCTACCTATCTACTCCACCAACATAGCTACCGTCTTGCTTCCGCCCACCCCCACCTACCCCCTCCCTCACACTCCCCTACCTACCTCCCTCCCTCCCCCTCCCCTATCTACCTACCTCCCTCCCTCCCGCCACCCAGCCATACCTACATCCACCCACCCACACCTACTTACCTCCCTCCCTCCACCTACTAACCTACACCTACCTCCCTCCCTCCACCCACTAACCTACACCTACCGACTCCCTCCACACAACCAACCTACACCTACCTAGCTCCCTCCAACCTACACCTCCCTCCCTCCCTCTACCCACCAACCTACACCTACCTACCTCCATCCATCCATACCTACCTCCACCCACACCTTCCTCCCTCCCGCTACCCACCCACCTTCCTCCCTCCCGCCACCCACCCACACCTATCTCCCTCCCTCCACCCACCCACACGTACCTCCCTCCCTCCACCCACATCTACCTTACTCCCTTCACCCACAACTACCTACCTCCACTCACCCACAGACACATACATAGCCAACTACCTACCCACAGCTTGCTATCCACCAACAAACGTAATACATACCCACAAACGTAATACATACCCACAAACGTAATACATACCCACAAACATAATATATACCACAAACGTAATACATACCCACAAACGCAATACATACCCACAAACGTAATACATACCCACAAACGTACTACATACCCAAAAACGTACTACATTCCCACAAACGTAATACATACCAACAAACGTAATACATACCCACAAACGTAATACATACCACAAACGTAATACATACCCACAAACGTAATACATACCACAAACGTAATACATACCACAAACGTAATACATACCACAAACGTAATACACCCACAAACGTAATACATACCCACAAAAGTAATACATATTCACACGCGCAAATTCATAATACCCTACACATACATTGACATATTCACGCACACAAGCACACATACAAACAGCAAACAAACACACATACAAACAGCAAACAAACACACATACAAACAGCAAACAAACACACATACAAACAGCAAACAAACACACATACAAACAGCAAACAAACACACATACAAACAGCAAACAAACACACATACAAACAGCAAACAAACACACATACAAACAGCAAACAAACACACATACAAACAGCAAACAAACACACATACAAACAGCAAACAAACACACATACAAACAGCAAACAAACACACATACAAACAGCAAACAAACACACATACAAACAGCAAACAAACACACATACAAACAGCAAACAAACACACATACAAACAGCAAACAAACACACATACAAACAGCAAACAAACACACATACAAACAGCAAACAAACACACATACAAACAGCAAACAAACACACATACAAACAGCAAACAAACACACATACAAACAGCAAACAAACACACATACAAACAGCAAACAAACACACATACAAACAGCAAACAAACACACATACAAACAGCAAACAAACACACATACAAACAGCAAACAAACACACATACAAACAGCAAACAAACACACATACAAACAGCAAACAAACACACATACAAACAGCAAACAAACAAAGACACAACTAACATACGTAGCCCGCCGTGTCGAGAATCTCCATTAGGGTGGGCTCCTCATCCAGCAAAGTTTGATGTCTGTAGGCTCGTTCTGAAACAGTGGAACATGAGACCTGTTGGTTAGCTCTAGACACCCAGACACAGACAGACAGACATAGTTGAGACAGAGACAGGCATTGTTGAGACAGACATGGTTGACAACGACAGACATGACTGAGACAGACATGGTTGAGACAGACATATTTGAGACATACATAGTTGAGACAGACAAACATGGTTGAGACAGACATAGTTGAGACATACATGGTTGAGACAGACAGACAAGACAGACAGACATGGTTGAGAGAGATATGGTTCAAACAGACAGACATGGTTGAGACAGACATGGTTGAGACAGACAGACCGACATGCGTGAGACAAATAAACAGACACGATTGAGACAGACAGCCAGATATGGTTGAGACAGGCATGGTTGAGACAGACATGGTTGAGACAGACATGGTTGAGACAGATATGTTTGAGACAGACATGTATGAGACAGACAGACAAAGAAGCCTGGTGTAGAAATACTTAGACAGGTACGTGGAAGATAAGAAGACAGGTAAGTGGAAGATAAGAAGACAGGTATGTGGAAGATAAGAAGACGGGTATGTGGAAGATAAGAAGACAGGTATGTGGAAGATAAGAAGACAGGTATATGGAAGATAAGAAGACAGGTATGTGGAAGATAAGAAGACGGGTATGTGGAAGATAAGAAGACAGGTATGTGGAAGATAAGAAGACGGGTATGTGGAAGATAAGAAGACGGGTATGTGGAAGATAAGAAGACGGGTATGTGGAAGATAAGAAGACGGGTATGTGGAAGATAAGAAGACGGGTATGTGGAAGATAAGAAGACGGGTATGTGGAAGATAAGAAGACAGGTAAGTGGAAGATAAGAAGACAAGTAAGTAGAAGATAAGAAGACAGGTAAGAAGAAGATAAGAAGACAGGTAAGTGGAAGATAAGAAGACAGGTAAGTGGTAGATAAGAAGACAGGTAAGTAGAAGATAAGAAGACAGGTAAGTGGAAGATAAGAAGACAGGTAAGTAGAAGATAAGAAGACAGGTAAGTAGAAGATAAGAAGACAGGTAAGTATAAGATAAGAAGACAGGTAAGTATAAGATAAGAAGACAGGTAAGTAAAAGATAAGAAGACAGGTAAGTAGAAGATAAGAAGACATGTAAGTAAAAGATAAGAAGACAGGTAAGTAAAAGATAAAAAGACACGTAAGTGGAAAATAAGAGGACTGTTATGTGGGTGATAAGCATACAGACAAAACAGACACAGGGATAAAGAAAGGTGAAGTGGGGGATATACAAACTGTTCAACGACTTGGTAGTCATGGATATAAACGGACATCAAAGCTTAGGTAAAATGAAAATAATTAGATAGGCCAGCAGACAGGGGAAAAGATAGATAATCAGAACAAAACAGAGGGAATGGTGTATATAAACAAACCAACAGGCAGAACAAGTCATACATAAACAGAACAGCATAGAGGGAAGTAGATAGATAAAAATCAACAACAGAGAGGGAAGTACATAGATAAATGTATAAATGAAAATGTTTATAAATAAACAAAACAACAGACAGGGAAGTCGATAAATATATAAAACACCAGAGAGGGAAGTAGATTGATAAACAGAATAACAGAGAGGGGAGGTGATACATAAACAGAAAAACAGAGAGGAAGTAAATAAATAAACATGACAATAGGGAGGGAGGGTGATAGATAAACAGAACAACAGACAGGGAAGGTGATAGATAAACAGGACACAGAGGGAAGGCGATATATAAACAGAACAACAGAGAGGAAAGGAGATTAATGAAAGACCTACAGACAAGTAGGATGATAATATATAGAGTGGAAGTGAAGCGTGCCACTCACCCAAAGTTGGGTCGTACTCCCAGATGAACCGATTGGTGAGGAAACGGACAACCAACGCTGAAAATAAAGACACAAAAGACAGGTTTGAACTCACGCCTTCTCGCCTAGGTTGTATTCATTCATTCATTATGCGTCATGCCGACAAGCGTGGGCGGTCATGTTCTGCCATCTCACTCGATCACCAGTGTCGTGAATCAGCTCCGTGTTTCTGTCTCGACCATGCCACGTGGCCAAGCCATCCAGGTATTTTATTCTTGGTCTTCCCCTTGGTCTCTTCACTTCGATCTTGCCAGTTGTCACTAAGTTCTCCAATTCATTTCTTCTTATAACATGCCCAAAAAATTTTGACTGTCTACATATAATGTCTCTAATCAGTTTACGATCTTCACTTGTTTCTTGAAGGACTTGTTCATTGGTTTTTCTATCTGTCCATGGTATTCTTTGCATTTTCCTCAGAAACCACATCTCCACAGCCATCAGATGTTTTTCAGCTTGTCTGCTCATTGTCCACGCCTCGCATCCATACAAAAGTACATGTTCTATATTACACTTCAACACTCTTTTTCTCGTTTCAAATGAAGTTGTATACAGGTATCCTTTGTAATGGGTCACTTCATGGCATACGGATATCTCTCCAAGTGACTCAGTCTCTTCCTGCAGGTGGCTCAGTGCTGTGCACGAACTCTCCAGCGCAGCAAGAGTGGAAATGTATGTGCTCCAGGGTGATGCCTGTTAGAGATGTTCTTTCTATTTGTCGTCCTACGGCGGATAATGTTGCTGGGGTGTGAAGTGGCTGGGTGGGTGAGTTAGACATAGACAGATGTACAGACTAGATAGACAGCCTTTAGACACACACTTAGCTTTTAGTCAGACAGACAACCTTTGGATAGACAGACGGACAGCCTTTAGTCACGGGCAAACAGATAACTTTCCAAACAGACATACATTTTTTAGACAGATGGATAGCCTTTGGATAGACTGGCATCCCGTAGACAAACAGTCTGTCGATTGACAGCGTTTAGATATACAAATAGAAAACCTTTAGGCAGACAGATAATACCCATTACGCGAAGGACACAAAGGAGGAATTTTAATACTCACACGAAATACAATACCTTGCAGCGAAGTATATGTGACTTCTGACAACCAAACGGATATTATAGGTGTTGATGTAATGATAATGGACGTGAAAATAAGAATTTACAATCTGTATAGCCCAGCAGATAAGGACCTTACACTTTCAAACATGAAAATAACTGACACAAACTGCATTATCGTCAGAGACTTTAATAGCCGTTCAGAAAGATGGGGATACCCAGATACTGACAACAGAGGAGATGAAGTGCATGACTGGGAAATAGACTCAAATCTCCATCTACTCAACAAAGCGGATGACACACCGAGCTTCTACTCTAGAAGATGGTTTACCACTTCTACTTCAGACTTAGCTTTCTGCACAGGAGACATCCTCCACAAAATCGATCACCATGTGCTTGACTAATTAGCAGGTAGTGACTACAGACCAATCAAGCTTGTAATGAATATGGAGTATTTTCCACAGGAGCAAAAGCCTTTGCCTCGCTGGAATTACAAACGAGCAGATTGGGACAGATTTGCCATACTAACAGACAAATATTGTGAAAACATAAATACACGACATGGCAACATGAAACAAATGGTGGAAAGTCTAAACAAAGCAATAATACAGGCGGCCACTGAGTCCATTCCAAGAGGAGCGAGGAAACATTACAAACCATACTAGACTGAAGAACTACAAATTTTGGAGAACAAAGTTGAAGTTGCCAGGAAGACAGCAGACAGAGAGAGAGAACAAACAACTGAAGCAAACATCTATCTCAAAGCCATCTCTCATCTCAGCACAATATAAAAGAACAATAAATCAAACAACAAGAGATTGTTGGAGGGGGAAAAAACAGAAAACTTGAACTTTGACAGGGATGGAAACAAACTATGGAAACTAGTGAAAGCCATGAGCAATGAAAGACCCAGAAACAAACAAATAACAATTAAACAAGGAAATTCCTTACTTACAGGAAAAAAGGCTGCAAATGCACTAATGGAACACTATGCCAGTGCAAACCACATTGATATTACAACCGAACAGAAGAAAGCAATCAAAGACAAACAGATACATCATAGAAATACAGAGACAGCAGCAGAATATATGATGGCACATCTAACAATGGAAGAAATGGAACAGGCAATGAATACCCTAAAAAAGAAGAAATCACAAGGAAAGGATGGAATCACAAATGAAATGCTAATACTAGGCACTAAAACAAAAAAGAAACTACTAGCAGTCCTAAATTACAGCTGGAAGAGAGGAATAGTCCCACAGGCATGGAAGGAAGCTATACTAATACCTGTCCCAAAGAAAGAAAAAGACCTGGAAGAAACAAATGGCTATCTACCTA
The DNA here is from genome assembly GCA_963921405.1 of Cepaea hortensis. Lineage (NCBI taxonomy): Eukaryota > Metazoa > Mollusca > Gastropoda > Stylommatophora > Helicidae > Cepaea > Cepaea hortensis. Next base: position 6,342,406 of record OY992892.1, read on the forward strand.
TCAGTCTACTTTGCTGTGTAGGAAAATTAATGGAACGCATTATCAATGGCAGGCTAACATGGCATCTGGTAGAAAACCAACTCTTAACATCACACCAAGCAGGATTCAGAAAGTACAGATCCACTGAAGATCAAATAACCAATATAGCTCAGGAAATAGAGGATGCCTTCCAAGAGAAAAAACACACACTAGCGGTCTGGATAGATTTAGAAAAAGCATTCGATAAAATATGGAAGGAAGGACTGAAAGTAAAATTGCAAAAAATGCATATTTGTGGGAAAATGTATAAATGGATCAGCCACTACCTTGAGAACAGAACTTCCAGGACAAAAGTACCAGGACAAACCAGCAAAAAGATGCTGTTGGAGCAAGGTGTTCCCCAAGAAGGAGTTCTTTCACCAACATTATTCCTAGCATATATAAATGACATCACGGAAAATGTTCCAGCCAGAGTACACACATCCTCCTTTGCAGATGACTTAGCCATATGGACATCTGAAGAATATATTAGTACAGCTAACAGGAGAATACAGCGAACCCTATTAGCGCCAGAGGACTGGTCAAAATTATGGCTAATGAAGATAAGTGAGGAGAAAACAACATGCACAGTGTTCTCCCTCTCAAATAAAACTCAGCAACCTAAGCTGGTATTGAATGGAAAAATATTGCGCCACGAAGAAAATCCAAACTATCTAGGAGTCACCTTTGATCGTCGCCTGACATGGAAGACACAGATTGAGAAAGATCGAACAATAGCAAGGCAAAGAATGGCAATCATGAAAAAGCTTGCTGGTACAACGTGGGGAGCAGATGAGAAAGTTCTCAAGAAGTTATATACTGGACGGGTGAGGCCAGTACTGGAATATGGCATCGCAGCTTGGGCAACAGCAGCTAAGTCAAACTTTAACAAAATAAGTAGAGTCCAAAATCAAGGAATGCGGATCATAACCGGAAGCCTGAAGACAACGCCTATTAACGAACTAGAAAAGGTCACTTGTTTACAACCAATGCAGGATAGAAGAGATAGTAGAGCCCAGCAACAAGCAGAAAAGTTTAGAAGATTGACAGACTACCCTATGTATAAAAAGTTTAATGGTTTTGGAAAGGAAAGACTGAAGCGTAGCAACTTTGTAGAAACTGCGAAACGAAAGATTAGGGCAGAACCTATACTTAACATATCAACAGTCAAAACCATATACAACGCACACAAGTTTCCAGCTTGGAGACAGCAGTAACTGCCTGAAATGATAGAAAACATTCCTGGTAATGAGAAAAAGAACACTCATAATGGAACAGAAAGAAGAAAAATAACCCTAAACTACATAAAAAAACATTACCCAAGTAGCAATTGGACCCATGCATATACAGATGAATCAGCCACAAATTCAATAGAAAATGGAGGAGGAGGAATTCTCCTCAATTGAAAAATGGAGTGAAAAAAAAAACACAAACAGTGGCAACTGGAAAATTGTCAAGTAACTTCAAAGCAGAGGTAGAAGCTTTGACAACTGCAACAGAAATGCTCTTGATTGAGGAAAATAAAGAGAAGCAAATAGCTATCTTCACATATGCAAAGTCAGCTGTCTCAATACTGAAGAGCAAAAACAGCACAGAACTAGCAGGCCTAAGAGCAGTACTCCATGGACTATGCCAGAAATCCAAAAAACAAAAAAACAAAAACCAAAAAAACAAACAAAACAAAACAACAACAACAAACAAACAACCGTTGTAATACAGTGGAACCCATCAAATTGCAGTATACCTGGAATTTAAGAGGCTGACAGACTGGCAAAAGAGGGCGGACGACTACCAGAGCCTGACATAGACATAACCTATAATGAGGCAAAGAGGTTTATTAAAAGCACTTATAGAACCAAATGGGCACCAGAGCAACCAGGCCACCAGAAGGATGATGCATATTACAAGTGAACAAGTAGCAATCCTCAGACTCCGCACAGGACATAACAGGCTGAAATACCACTTGTTCAATAAACTAAAGATAGGAGATACCGATTAATGAAATTGTGGAACTTGTAAAATGACAGCTAAACATTTGCTGCAGGAGTGCCCAATATATGCAGAGCAGAGAAAGATATTTTGGCCCACACCTGCTTCATTTGAGGACAAGCTCTATGGAGATATCAACAAGCTCAAGTTGACCGCAGCTTACTTTAACTACATTCAGGTTGACATCTAAAGGTGCATGAAGAAGAACTTAGATATTTTTATATTTACAGCATCATTCGTCGGCCTTATATTTGGATATGTTTCACGTCCTTGAATCTTTCATTACTTGCCACAGTTTCAAACATTGCCAACATATTTAAGAATCATAAAGGCAGCTGATGAGAAACATTCGTGTCTATTTAGTTATGTACTCGTCTGTATCTTGTCTATCCCGTATTCGACGTTTCTTGCTTCATAAATTTATACTGCTTAAAAAAAAAAAGCTCTAAGATTCATTATATTTCGAGCTTCGCATTCGGCTGCCTTGGCAGGCCCAGACCAAACGATTTCGCGGGCCTTATACAGCCAGCGGGCCTGATATTCCCCAAGCTCCTGCTTTAAAGCGACAGCTGTCAGGGGCAAACAACTGTTAGCTGTGTCTTATTCAGACAACCGGGGCAGAGTTCATTTCCATGTGTATTCTTACGAAGGAAGTGCGTCACATGAAATCATGCATCTCTCTATTTCTGAGGTCAGTACGTTCCACTCGGGAAACATCCGGGTAACTAGGATTATAACTAAATTGTCAGGAAACAAATTATGGCCATCTTCAAGGAGAAAGTAATACTGCAAAGCAATAGTCAAGTAAATAGGAAACATCTTAAGTGAGGGAATATATTCAACTATCGCTTGCTACCATCTGAAAGAAGATGCCTTATAGAGATTAGAACAAGGTGCCTTGTAGAGATTAGAACAAGATGCCTTGTAGAGATCAGAACAAGCAACGTCACGGCAAATGTAGCTTTTTGCAACATGGAAAACTTGCCTCTTCTTCCACATATTCTTCTTCATCCACCTATTCTATCCTCTTCTTCATTTTTCTCACCATCTTCTTCTTTCTCCTCGTCTTCTTTCACCACATCTTTTCTTTCTAACCGTCTTCTCCTTCAGCCTCCGATTCCTACTCCTGGTTGCTCTCCTCATTTTCTTTCTCCTTCTCCTCCCATTCCTCTTCCTCATTTCTTCTTCCTCCTTCTCCTCCCATTCCTTCTTCCACTTCTTCATCCTCCACCTCTCTATTCCTTCCATAGAGAAAGAACACTTGTGAAAATGACCCGCGTGCAGTGATCTTGATTCTTTGATGTCACAGTCGCACATGACCCCGTCAATCTTGACATATTTGTGTTTCTACTGCGTGAACTACCGACACTCTACATGTCAAAAGACTATTCCTGGGTTATCAAGCGTCTCTAGGGAAATACCCACTGTGTTGTTCATTTGTGTGTATATTTTAACCGTTTTGTTCTTGTTGTCCAGTTGATACAGACTTTATTCTAAACGTTCTTCTGTGTTTTTATATAGATGTCCCGTTGATAGAGACTTTATTAGAAACGTTCGTCTGTTATTATATAAATGTCCCGTTGATAAAGAGTTTCTTCGAAACGTTCGCTTGTGTATTTATATAGAAGTACAGTTGACAAAGACTTTATTCGAAACATTCGCCTATGGTTTTAATATAAATGTCCTGTTGACAAAGACTTTATTCGAAACGTTCGTCTGTGTTTTTCACCTGTAATTTTCTATGGGTGTAAAAGGTGGACAATGAGCAGAAAAGCTGAAAAACATGAAATGGCAGTGGAATTGTGGTTTATGGGGGAATTATAAAGAAGACAGAAAAACAAATGAGCAAGTCCCACCAGAGGCAAATGAAAACCGTAAACTGATTAGAGAAATTAGACATTGTCAAGTTTTTTTTGAGCACGTTATGAGAAGAAATAAATTAGATAACACGGTGACAACTGGCAATATGGAGGGGAAGAGAATGAAAGGAAGGCAGACAAGTAAATATCTGGATGGTATGGCCACGTGGCATGTTCGATACAAGAACATGAGCTGATCCACGACTCTGGTGATCGTGTGAGATGGCGAACATTGACCGCTCACGCTTATAGGCATGGTACATGCTGATGATTTCTTTTCTTCGGTCCGGCTTCGTAGTCATATTGTGTGTTCTTTTCGTACAAATCTGGAGCACAAATATATCAGAAATTGTTCAGTCGGGCTTAGTCACTGAGCAGTCAAAGTTTCCACGAAATGTTACGCGAAACCACAAAGAAATGCCCACAAGTCGGCACCTTCTAAAAACACAACTGACGGTTTCTCACATTTCACGGACATATTTGCCAAGTTACTCAAAGCAGACGTAAAGTGAGAATGTGTTGATGTGAAGGCAGACGTTCGTGTGCCGCAAAAAAAGATTGGAAAACAATTCACTGGAAGAACGACATAAGCAAACACAACCCTGGGAAGGTACTAATTTGTTTGGAATTCAAGGAAGAAGTAGACAGCAAACGTGTTTGTTGAAATATTCAGAGCATCCTAAATGAGAATAAAGGTCAGTAATCCTGATCACAATCACTAAACAAGCTGAACAGCACACACACGCCTTTGAATATACATTTTATAGACGAGTTCTAAGAATATCTTGGATTCAGAAAAGAACAAATACGCCCATACGACAAGAACTGGATATTGAAGAAGGTTGGCTACTAGAGACGATAGAACAAAGACATTTGAAATATTTTGGTCACTTGAAACATCATGAAGGTTTGACGAGAACAATAATGGAGGGGTATATGCCTGGGAAGAGAGGAAGAGGAAGGCCAAAGAGTAGATGGGTGCAGGATGTAGTGGATGATCTCCAGATGAGTGTATCGGACGCGGGACATCTTGCTTGTGATCGAGAAATTATCCTGAAGGTTGTTATGGGAGGGAGGTTCTGCAAAGGACCTGCTACTGAATGAATGAATGAATGAATGAATGAATGAATGAATGAATGACTGAATGAATGAATGAATGAATGAATGAATGAATGAATGAATGAATGAATGAATGAATGAATGACTGACTGACTGACTGAATGAATGAATGAATGAATGAATGAATGAATGAATGAATGACTGAATGAATGAATGAATGAATGACTGAATGAATGACTGAATGAATGCATGAATGACTGAATGAATGAATGAATGAATGAATGAATGAATGAATGAATGAATGAATGAATGAATGAACTCTGATGAAAGGGTTATTCCTTGTGCTATTTTGTTTGGGTTAGGGTTGGCAAAGGAATGCTTTTATTCTTCTGTCGCCCTGTAACTCCATTGGGGTATAGACTTGGGCAGAATATTAGACGGGCCTGCGTGCCCAATTCTTAACCCTTTGAAAGTAAAGATGGCTCGAAAGTTCGATCGATCATATACCCTAAACCAGATAACTCCAAGCCTTCCTATCATCAACAATTCTACGTACCTCGGCCATTGGCTTCAATTATTTATGTATGTTTCTACTTCTCTTCTACGTGTGCTTTATGTATTCCTCCGTTTCTTTTGCCGTATGGATTTCAGACAATGGTCTTTCTATTGATACTATTCTCAGGTTTTCTCACTATATGTCTTATTCAGCGCCAGAGAATTTTCTTCACCTCTTGTTTCGCTGGTATTTGTTTAGTTCTCTCCACTAGCTTTACATCACGTTCAATGCACAGCAGCAGCAGCAGCAGCAGCAACAACAGTAGTAGCAGCAGCAGTAGCAGCAGCGGTATTGGTAGTAGTTGTTGTTGTAGAAGTAGTAGTAGTAGTAGTAGTAGTAGTAGTAGTAGTAGTAGTAGTAGTAGTAGTAGTAGTAGTAGCAGCAGCAGCAGCAGTAGTAGAAGTAGTAGTAGTAGTAGTAGCAGCAGCAGCAGCAGTAGTAGTAGCAGCAGCAGCAGTAGTAGCAGTCGCAGTGGTAGCAGCAGCAGCAGTAGCAGTCGTAGTAGTAGTAGTAGCAGAAATAGTGGTAGTAGTAGTTGTTGTAGAAGTAGTAGTAGTAGTAGTAGTAGTAGTAGTAGTAGTAGTAGTAGTAGTAGTAGTAGTAGTAGTAGTAGTAGTAGTAGTAATAGCAGCAGCAGCAGCAGCAGTCGTAGTATTAGTAGCAGCAGCAATAGCAGCAGCAGCAATCGTCGTCGTCGTTGTAGAAGCAGCAGCATGTTGAACGTTTTATATGACTATCATATTGGCCTGGAGCACGACGTCCATCTAATGAAAGGTTAAATGAGACCTGATATGATAAAGCTCTCAGACACGCTTACGCGCGCACACACACACACGAACACATAAGCTACTCACCGGATTTCCCCACCCCAGGGTTGCCCAGAACACAGATCTTGCTGTCTGGGGTCTTACTCTTACCAACAGGAACCGACGTCATCATTAGCAGATAATCCAAATTTCTAATGCCACAACTGAAAAATGTTACTACAAATCACCTCAAGCCACTTACAGTGACAGCTAATTCAATCTAAAAGTACCAACAACCACTTCAGATGGATTCTATCGAATTCATATTTTGATATATAACTCCAGACATTAAATATTTCACCAAAATTTATATAAACGGTCTCTTCATTCTCCGGGTTCATGTGAATAACAGCGTCCTATTAATTGCTAAATTATACATTTACCATCAAATTCGACTTGTAAAACGACAAGTATAACTGATTTTTACAGGGTAAAATTAACTGTAAAATCTAATCTCAAATCAAATAATGTTGAACTGATTAAGATTGGTACAACTACGGAGGGAATGTAAATGATTATTGTAAAATATAAACTGAAACACCAAATGTATTGCTAAAGTTCCGAAAAGTTGAAATATAGGCTTTGGAAATTATGAATATCTGTAATCAAATATTCACAGTTTCAAACAATCAACTTGAAATCTGGCGAATAAACATAAAGTCGGCTAGAAATAGTTCTAGACTGCGTTGTCTTTAGAAATTGAAGATCCTCTTAAATTAAATCCAGTTTGCTGAAAATAATCTCAATAAGTTGTCTCCCTTGACAGTCTAGTGTGGATTGTCAGACCTGAAAGGAAAAGGAAAGAGATGCTAATTAGCATTTGAGTAAAAAGATTCGTACGAAAAATTAGGTTGGTAACCTCGGCGATTCTCAAGATAGACTACAGCAGTGTTTCCCAACCTTTTTTGTACCACGCCCCACTTAAGCCTTTCTAAAATTCATATTGCCCCCCTCCCCAGCCCCATGCCCCCCCCCCCCCCCTTCAACATATACATTATTTTTAATATTCAAAAATTGAAATGTTCACTAAAGAAACTTGAATGATAGGTTTTAGGAAGAAATCACTAGGTAATTATTGAGCAAACACAGTAAGTAAATTTTCAAAACATATAATGGAAAACTGAAATTCAAGTACAACATAATTTTAATGAAAGATTTTTCTATATTATTTTAATTATTAGTAATTATTTATTATTTAAATTTAGTGAGATCCTTGCGCTTGATGCTTGCTGCAAAGAGATCTTATGTCAGGTTCCAATTTAGTTAACTTCAGTTTCAAGTCTCCCCGTTTTGTTATATTCAGCCCATTTCTTCCATTTTCGAATTGCCCCCCTTAACAGTCAAATTGCCCCCCTGTGGGGCGTGGGCCCCACGTTGGGAAACACTGAACTACAGTGTGGGGTCACCTTGTTATGCTGCTGATCTGTACAGCAGGCGTTTCACTCAACTTCACTTTGGGAATGAAACTGCTAGCACTAAGCTCTACTTGTTGATTGTGTGATCACGTGACTCTGTGGATTACCGTGTACAGGAACGGGGTGGGGGAGGGGGTGTAGACATACTAATGTATAGATGGTGATGGTGGGTGGGCAGGCAATACAATACAGAGTGGTGTGGGGTACTGGAGACTATTGTGTACAAAATATGGTGGGAGTACTGGACACTGTTATATATAGAGTGGTGTGGGGTACTGGAGACTATTGTATACAGAGTGGTGTGGGGTACTGGAGACTATTGTATATAGAGGGTATGGGGTACTGGAGACTATTGTATATAGAGGGTATGGGGTACTGGAGACTGTTGTATATAGAGTGTGTGGGGTTCTTGAAATTATTGTATATAGAGGGTATGGGGTATTGGAGACAACTGAATATGGAGTGTATGGGACAATGGAGACTATTGTATATAGAGTGAATGGGGTACTGGAGACTACAGTATATAGAGTGTATGGGGTACTGAAGACTATTGTATATGTAGTGTATGGGGTACTGGAGACGACAGTATATAGAGGGTATGGGGTACTGGAGACTATTGTATATAGAGGGTATGGGGTACTGGAGACTACTGTATATAGAGGGTATGGGGTACTGGAGACTACTGTATATAGAGGGTATGGGGTACTGGAGACTAATGTATATAGAGGGTATGGGGTACTGGAGACTAATGTATATAGATGGTATGGGGTACTGGAGACTAATGTATATAGAGGGTATGGGGTACTGGAGACTATTGTATATAGAGGGTATGGGCTACTGGAGACTACTGTATATAGAGGGTATGTGGTACTGAAGACTATTGTATATAGAGTGTATGGGGTACTGGAGACTACTGTATATAGAGTGTATGGGGTACTGGAGACTATTGTATATAGAGGGTATGTGGTACTGGAGACTATTGTATATAGAGTGTATGGGGTACTGGAGACTACTGTATATAGAGTGTATGGGGTACTGGAGACTATTTTATAGAGGGTATGGGGTACTGGAGACTCTTGTATATAGAGGGTATGGGGTACTGGAGACTATTGTATATAGAGGGTATGGGGTACTGGAGACCATTGTATGGGGTACTGGAGACTGTTGTAAATAGAGGGTATGGGGTACTGGAGACTATTGCATATAGAGGGTATGGGGTACTGGAGACTGTTGTATATAGAGGGTATGGGGTACTGGAGACTATTGTATATTGAGGGTATGGAGTACTGGAGACCGTTGTATATAGAGGGTATGGGGTACTGGAGACTGTTGTATATAGAGAGTATGGGGTACTGGAGACTGTTGTATATAGAGGGTATGGGGTACTGGAGACTACTGTATATAGAGGGTATGGGGTACTGGAGACTACTGTATATAGAGTGTATGGGGTACTGAAGACTATTGTATATAGAGGGTATGTGGTACTGGAGACTATTGTATATAGAGGGTATGTGGTACTGGAGACTATTGTATATAGAGTGTATGGGGTACTGGAGACTACTTTATATCGAGTGTATGGGGTACTGGAGACTATTGTATAGAGGGTATGGGGTACTGGAGACTGTTGTATATAGAGGGTATGGGGTACTGGGGACTATTGTATATAGAGGGTATGGGGTACTGGAGACCATTGTATATAGAGGGTATGGGGTACTGGATACTGTTGTATATAGAGGGTATGGGGTACTGGAGACTATTGCATATAGAGGGTATGGGGTACTGGAGACTGTTGTATATAGAGGGTATGGGGTACTATTGTATCGCCCCCCCCCCTCTTCTTTCTCTCTCATTGCCTCCTCTACTCTCAATATAGAGTATTACTGTACTATTGTATATAGAGGGTATGGAGTACTGGAGACCGTTGTATATAGAGGGTATGGGGTACTGGAGACTGTTGTATATAGAGGGTATGGGGTACTGGAGACTGTTGTATATAGAGGGTATGGGGTACTGGAGACTACTGTATATAGAGGGTATGGGGTACTGGAGACTACTGTATATAGAGTGTATGGGGTACTGGAGACTGTTGTATATAGTGTATGGGGTACTGGAGACTGTTGTATATAGAGGGTATGGGGTACTGGAGACAGTTGTATATAGAGTGTATGGGGTACTGGAGACTACTGCGTATCTAGGGTATGGGGTCTTGAGACTACTGTATATAGAGGGTATGGGGTACTGGAGACTACTGTATATAGAGGGGTGGGGTCTGGAAACTATGACAGCGGGGAACACTGGTACCTATTGTATCTATGGGTTTGTGAGTTTGGGAGTCTCTGTGGTGAAGTGGTCAAGCCGTTTGACTAGGGATCCGAAGGTTGTGGGTTCGATTTCGGGCCGCGTCCTTTTATTTACGAGTGCATATTTTAGACTGGGGTGTCGTCGCTGGAGCTACGGAGTTCGTGCGTTGTGCGACGCTTTGGGCAGCCCGCGCTGTGGAAAGAGATTGAGCCATATGGGATAAATCCCGGTGCAATGAAAATGACTTTTAAGCGAATGTTTTGGATGTGGGAACGGACAGGATGAAAAATGTATAGACGTACAAACTGACTGACGGACAGATTTACAGACAAGTGGACAGGGCAGCAGAAGGATGACCGGACTGAGAGACCCACCAAGGACAGGATCAATATACGTATATATGTCGGGTGGGTGGACAGACGGGTGGAAGGACAGGCGGGTGGAAGGATAGGCGGGTGGAAGGATAGGCGGGTGGAAGGATAGGCGGGTGGAAGGATAGGCGGGTGGAAGGATAGGCGGGTGGAAGGATAGGCGGGTGGAAGGATAGGCGGGTGGAAGGATAGGCGGGTGGAAAGATAGGCGGGTGGAAATCCTGATTAATAGGAGGGCAAGAGAGTAACGAACGGACAGACAGACAGACAGACAGACAGACATGCTGGCAGACAGATAGACAGACAGACAGACAGACAGATGCCTGGGTGGATGCATGGATGCATGCTTGCATACACAGACAGACAGGCAGACAGGCAGGCAGGCAGGCAGGCACACAGACAGATTTAAAGGACAGCAAATTGAGAGTAGAGGAGGCAATGAGAGAGAAAGAAAGGGGGGGGGGGACGATGTGTTGGGGGAGAGGAGAGATTTGTTGGAGAAGGGGAGAGATTTGTTGGAGAAGGGGAGAGATGTGCTGGGAGGGGGGGGGGGGAGAGGAGAGATTTGTTGGAGAAGGGGAGAGATTTGTTGGAGAAGGGGAGAGATGAATCTAGAGAAAGTCTGATTACCTGCGACACTTTTCTCAACGCCAATAATTAGACCGGGGTGTGTATTAAATTATTCATTTAACCTTTTGACATCCAGACACTCCTGCTGCAGTTTATCTCCCTTACATCGGGACGTAAGTGCACCTATTTATCGCCCCTTGCTGCCAGCTTGGTGTACACAAATACATGAAATTCTCCACCTGGTCTTCGCAACAGGTGTCATTTCATTGGAGAAAAGCCAGGGTGTTACATCGTTCTCATCTAATTTGCTCAACTTCAGATGCTAACACTGATGACTGGGTTCTTTGTAACGCTAGGAAATGTGAAGTTGATTTTCAAATGTTGTCCAAAACAACAGCAGTTTGATAAATGCCACGATGGTCTCAGAACTTGTTCGAGGGACAAACGCAACCTCTACTCATCTCTGTATCTTTTGGCTAAGATCACAGTGAAGTTAGTATCTGCATCTGATCTTGCCAGGGCCACTAGCAGAGGCGGTCATCCGAATGACACACAGGGACGTGGGGACCTGTTGGGGCGCCTCCGGGGATCCGCATGCCCTTATTTTATTTTATTTTTTTAAAAGAGGAAAGACACAGCACAAACTATATTCCAACATAAACAAGAGAGAGAGAGAGAGAGAGAGAGAGAGAGAGAGAGAGAGAGAGAGAGAGAGAGAGAGAGAGAGAAACAGACAAACAGAGATAGATGGAAGATACATACAGTGACAGACAGACAGACAGACAGACAGACAGACAGACAGACAGAGACGGAAGAGACATACAGAGGAAGAGAAAGAGACAGAGGAAGAGAAAGAGTCAGAGACTAAGAGAGAGAGAGAGATGTTGAGAGACAAATAGAGAGAGAGAGAGAGTCAAAGAGAGAGGGACAGAGAGAGCGCGCGCGAGAGTGACAGAGAGAGAGAGAGAGAGCAACAGATAGAAACAAAGAGACAAAGAAGGCAATTGAAAAAGACAAAGAGAGAAACAGAGACAGACGCAGAGAAACAGAGAGACAGATAGAGAATGCCAGAAAGAGAGAGAGAGAGAAACAGAAAGAGAGAGATAGGGAGTGAGAGCAGAGGGAATCATCAAGAATCAATAATTCAAGAAATGAAACATTTCACAAACTCAGTTATCAGTTATCAGTTGGGGTATCTTCATTGCACTCCGGACAGGTCCATAGGTGCTCAGATCCTCCCCCCCCCCCAGCATATGCATCAGCGTCCGGTGACTAATAGTGCCAGTTCTGTGTTGGTTGACGAGGCATCTCGTTTTCCCGATGTACCTCTCGCGTCTGGCTGTGCCGATTCTTACTCCCAAGTCTTTCATCCTGGACAGCGATGCGGATTCACTGACGTCAAAGTCCTCTGTTCTCGACGTGTCTTTAAGGACGTTAATAACATTGGCTCGATCCATGGGCTGGCCATCTACAGGGGGTGCAGAGCCAGCCAGTTTATCCGCTCGTTCATTTCCCTCGACTCCCGCATGTCCCGGGACGAAGATGAAGGTGACTTTACGGACAACAGACTTCCGCAGCGACTCAGTCCACTGCCTACGTACAGATCCAGCTTCGACCTTCTGAATCATGCTCATTGAATAACTTAGTACACACACTTTGGTATAATGCTGTGATTCCAGCCATATGAAAGCCTGTGTAACTGCCATCACCTCCATCGTCATGCTGCTCGTGGTCATAGAGTGGGCACCACTGGATTCTTGAACGGTTCGGCCCGCTGAACGGGCTGTAAATGTCCACGCACTTCTCTGCTGCTTTACAATAGATCCATCTGTATAGATGAGCACTTCGGGGCTATCTGAGTGTTCATAGATGAGCACGTTGACCTCTGCATTGACAGCGGCAGGGTTCTGCTCTCTGTACCGTCTGTCGAGTGTGATAATGCAGGAGAAAGTGCACTTAAAAGCTGGAGGCACAGGCACCCATTCCTTGCCGGGGTTGATACTGGTAAGACTGCAGACCTGTCTCACGACATCTTCCGCCCGACCCATCCATGATTTGCCCCTCTTTAGCCTGTCACCCTTTTTTTCTGAATATAGCGTCATGCAGAGGGTGCTGCTCATCTGCACTTATTTTTAAGTATGCACGAGCTCTCCAAATATTAATCCTGTGTTCCATTGTCGGGAAGTCAAAGAGGTATCTCATTGCTACACAGCTGGTGTCTCTCGTGCAGCCCAAAATGATGCGCATGGCTTCGTTTTGTACCTTTTCAAGTCTTCCAATCTGTGTAGGGCTGACAGTGAGGATGGCCAGGGCATACTCGATGCGTGAAAGCACCAGTCCTTGGAACAGAAGTATTAGCAGTCTTTGCTCGATATTGGCAGTCGCCATGACTCTCATTGCTGACAAACCTTTTTGACATAATCGACATGATCTCTGAAGGACAGGCTACGATCAAGCCTCACGCCAAGATATGTCATTGACTGGGTTCTACTCAAAATGCTCCCATCCATTCTTACTGTCGGCACAAACTGTAAATGTCTTTGCTCTCTATTCAACAACAGCGATTAATGGCCAACAGAAGTCATAGGCAGACATGCATAGATTAACCAGTATTAAGAATCTATGACACAACACCAGCATACAAGTTATAACGAAATACAGAACTAATAATAGTTGATTACAACTGCATGTAACCAAATAATAAATGATTACAACAAAACAGAGACTTGCTTATCATTGATTACATCATCATATAGACTAATAAATCACCAATTGTAACAGCATATAGACCAAATAATCACCGACCTCAACAACATATAGACCAAATAATCACTGCCTGCAATGACATATAGACCAAATAATCACTGACGGTAACAACATATAGACCAAAGAATCACTGACTGTAAAAATATATAGACCAAATAACCACTGGCGTCAACAGCATATAGACCAAATAATCACCGACTGCAACAACATATAGACCAAATAATCACTGACTGTAACAACATATAGACCAAATAATCACTGACTGTAACAACATATAGACCTGTCGTGTCCTCCTTTAAAGTGTCGTCCCTGGAGTGAGGAGATCCGACACCCACATTATAATATTATTTTTTTTCCCCCTCAATATTCTGGAGAATCCACCCGCTTCCGTCCAACACACTCCATCAGCCTATGGACACCTTTTCCTATCACTCTCACACTGTCGTACTATGCCCCCTTCTCATACTTCCCCAACGCAACATACTCAACAACTCTTGCTTCTAGAAATTAATAAAGAGTAATTTATTAAAATAAAAGTGTAACGTATATGAGACGTGTATGTGAAGAAAATGTGTGACGTGTTCTATAAAGTGTGTAGACTCTGACTCTCAGACAGCAACCCAGTCAGCTGATCACAGCAAAGATAGACCACAGCACGTTACGTCAGAACAAGTACGTCTCACCCGTTGCCGGAACCATCTTGCCGGATAATGCTTTGCCTCTGTAGACCTCTGGTAATCCAATTTCATGAACATCCGAAATAGACACCGGTGGTATTAAGAGTTAATCAGGGACCGGTTGCACTCTACACAATGTCCGTTCCTAATGTTCCTAAACAAACTGCACAAGTCTTTTGCAGTGTGTACGCAGTTAGTTAGTTAGTTAGTTAGTCGACAGATCATCCTCGTTGCACATCGAACCATTCAGTCCATAAGTGCTAATTACTAATGTTAATTGTTACTGTACTAACACTAGGTACTCTTAGCCGGTTCTCGGTTCGTTACTACTGTCTAATGCTGTGTGGTGCATCAATATGCATCACTCTCTTTGATGAATCAATTTCCTTCTAGCGTAAGTTATGTTTCTGTATGCAACTTTATTGACTCTTGAACTGGTGTTCTTCAGAATGGGTTTTTTAATTCTTTCCCAAAACTTGTAGAGTTTCCTTGGATCTGGTAGGGAACCTAGGATAGAAACAACACATCTGGTGATAGTACTAGTCACTGATCCCTTCGGCTGAGTGTAAGCCTATCACCTTGCTTAATGATCTTTAGCTAACTAGACTTAGTCATAGAGCAAATTAGCTACCCACCTAGAGTCGAATCAGGCGATGACAAAGAAAAAATATCAGCAAACAGAATGCGGAACCCGGCCCACCAGGGACACCTACGGGAAGATCCCAATTACCCCTCATTACTCAATTCTCAACTAGTAAAGCTTATCAACACTTCACTAATCTATTCTAGCTAACAGAGCCAAGTATCACTTCACTACTCTAGCTAGTTTCCACTAACAGTGCTAATCATCACACTATAGTTTAACAAGGCCACAGTCTATAGTAATTATAACGAATATATTATAATAAGTTATACCTTAAATGGCACTACTGCAGTCCTATAAATCATATCTACATCTGCCATATAGGCACGCGTAAAATTAAGTCACTAATTAACACACGGTAGATATTATTTCCACTGGCACTGCAGTGCCCTGCACTCTGTCTAGAGCATTATTCAAGTCCACCCTAGTTGATCTCAACTCGAGTTTATATGGCAAACTACCAAAGTTGTCCACGTGACGTTATCCTTTACTCCCCCACACAGGTGGCACAGTGGCAAATCATCCCCTGTCAAGAACTATTTTCCTGGCTTAAATCCTGTCAAAGTTGCCAGTAATTGCCTAGATTCTCAAAACAAGCCAGCTAGTTTCTGTAAACTCCCAGCAAAGAGTTTCGATACCAAGCTGCCAATCATCTTGATGTTCCGGAAACCAAGAATTGACAGATGCACTGTTTTCCGTACTAGGTACTTCCGTTTTACATCTGCCCCTGTGATCTCACGGCTTCCATCTGCATTCAAATGTTGACAAACTTGTCACTCTTCTGTTCCGTGGTGACAATCCCAGCAGCCATTTCCGTCTGATGTCCGGCAGTATAGATGACAAACGGAACCATTCCATATCCTTCTCCCTCACCACCAAATGTGTTTATGGGCTGACACGATGTAACCTGTACAACTGTGTTTACTCTGTTAATACAAATAGATGTCGCTGGTCGATCGTCCGCTTAATCCGAAAATCCTCTGTAATAATCAACCGGATAAACACACGGTTTCATTTTGTGACATAGGCCCCCTCCTAAGAGAGTAGTCCATCTCACTCTTCTCCACCGTGAGTTTAATCCAGATGATTCATTCTTCTTCTTCAGGAGCTGGGTGTCTTGACAAGAAATCCGCTCCAACATTTTCCTTCCCAGGAATGTACTCTACTGTGAAATTATACGGTTGAAGTAACAACGACCACCGCATCAAACGTGCGTTGAGCTTCTGAGAAGTAGCCAGGAACATCAGGGGCTGATGATCCGACTGGACCCGAAACTTAACTCCATACAAATATGGCTGAAATTTTTGCACTGCCCATACGAGGGACAAGCATTCTCTCTCGACGGTTGAATAATTCCTCTCCGCCTGTAGAAGTTTCTTACTTGCGTATGCCACAGGTTTCAAAACCGAAGCATCGTCTTTTCCTTCCTGTAACAAAGCTGCCCCAATCCCAATCCCACTCGCATCTGTTCTCAACACAAATTGTTTGGAAAGGTCAGGAAGCTGTAATACAGGTTTGCTGACCAAGGCCTCCTTTAACTGACTATAGGCATTCTCACATTCTGGTGTCCAATTGATTTGGTCCGGGAATCCCTTTTTCAAGGTTTCCGTCAACGGAGCTCCCAGTTCAGTGAAATGTGGGATAAATTTGTGGTAGAACCCACACAACGAGAGAAAAGATCGCACATCCTTCTTCGTTTTTGGCCTTGGTGCATTTCTGATTTTCTCCAGGTTCTTCTCTTCTGGAACAATGTGTCCTGGAGTGATGGTGTGACCTAGAAATTCCAGAGTCTGGTAACCAATCATGCACTTGGTTGGACGAGCAGTAAGCCCTGCTTCCTTGAGTCTATTAAACACTCTCTCCAAGGATTGTAAGTGGTCATCCAAGCTCTCACTGGAAATCAGAATATCATCCATGAATGAGATGATGGACGGATCCTGTAACGGATCTAGTAAAGTCCTCATCATGCGTGTAAACACACTAGGTGCATTGCTGAGTCCAAAAGGCATGACCTTGACTTCGTAGTGTCCCCTGGGTGTACTGAAAGCTAACAGTGGTCGAATCTCCGGTTTGACTGGTATCTGATAGTACCCCCGACTCAGATCCACCTTTGAAAAGTACCGAGCCTTATGGAGCCTAGCGAATAGCTGAGTTGGATTCGGCAAAGGTTCCACCTGAAATTGTGTATGACTGTTCAGAAGTCGGTAGTCTATACACAACCGGTGTTCTCCACTTGGTTTGCGTAACAAAACTACCCCCGCATGGTATGGGGATGTGGATGGTGCAATCACGTCATCCTCCAACAGTTTTTGTATTTCCTCCTCCAGGGCCTTTTCTTTAGAGAATGGCACTGGGTAAACCTTTTGGCGAACAGGCTCCTGTGTGGTCAAAGTCATCTCGAACTCAACCAACCTCGTTCGTCCTGGTTTATCAGTCAGTATCTCCTTATGAGACTTGAGAACCTGGGTTATCCTTTCCCTCTCCTGGGAGGTCAGATCAGGGTTCACTTGCACATCCCTATAGGTTTCCTGGTGCTCCAAGGGATATTCCCTGCCCTCGCTGGTTCCCACTTCTGTCTCCACTGCAACTGCCATTGCCATGAGGTGAGCTGCCTTGTCTCCGGGTCTCTCTTCATATTTCCGCAAGAGATTGATATGGAAAATCTTCGACTTTCCCCGGATCCGGATCTGATAGTTGGTTCTGGATATCACCCTTTCCACGGGAAATGGTCCTTGCCAACCTATCTCCAGTTTGTTGTTTCCCGTTGGGAGTAGCAACAAGACTTTATCTCCCACCTCTAGAGATCTTTCTTTAGACCTACGGTTGTAGTAAGCCGCATGTCTTTTCCTGGCCTTTTTCAAGTTTTGATTTGCCAGAGTCCATCCCTTGTGGAGTTTTTCTTTCAGTTCCTCCACGTATTGATAGGATGAGATCACTTCTTCTGACGTCCCCTCTTCAGTCCAACTCCTCAACATGGCTTCCAACGGTCCTTTGATTGGACGACCAAACAGCAACGTAGCGGGTGGTAGTCCTGTTGAGCCATGAGGAACTTCCCGATAGGCAAAGAGTGCTGCTGGGATATATTCATCCCACCTATCAGGTTTTTCCTGCGCCAATTTCCTGAGCATTGTCATCAACGTGCCGTTGAAACGCTCCACTTGTCCATTGGCTTGAGGGTGATAAGGGCTGGTATGTATGTGGTTAGAGTGAAACACCCTAAATACCTCCTCCATGAGTTTTCCACAAAACTGTGATTCATTGTCCGTCAGAATTTGATCCGGAAAGCCTAATCTGGTAAAGGCCTCCATCAGTGCGTCCGCCACTCTTTTCGAGTCAATCGTGGTCAACGGTATGGCTTCACCCCACATTGTACAGCAATCCACCATTGTGAGTATATACATGTTCCTCTTCCTAGTCCTGGGAAGTGGACCCACGATATCGATGGCTACCCTCTCGAAAGGAGAGTTCATGATGGGCATCTCACCCAACATCATCGGTGCTGTCCAGTGTTTTGGTGCCACCCTCTGGCACTCAGGGCATGACTTCACATACCGACGCACATCATCTGTCATTCCCGGCCAATAGTAATGGCAGGAAATCCGCTGCATGGTGGCGGCAATACCCATGTGTCCACTAAAGGAGATGGTATGCCCCATATGAAGAATCTGGGACCGGTGAGCTTTCGGGACGACCAACTGACCGTATAGGTTGTCTCCCCTTCCTGCTCTCCTGTAGAGTATCCTATTCTTCATGTAGTACTGCCCCCGTCCTGGTGGATCAGCACTTTTCTGCAGCTTTTTGTAGCAAGGACGTAAAGTATCATCCTCACTCTGGGCAGTTCGTAGCTCCCCCGGCATTGGGTTAGTCACAATTGCTTCTGCCTCTTCCGTTCTCGTCTGAGAGCGAGTCTGCATTCCTCCCATATGGATTGGCTCCCTGGGCATTCCCAGAAAGACATACCGGCAACCTAGGATGACTGGAAAAATGGGATCGGTCAATACAGCGGCCTTGATGGTGCCGGTGACGTACCTTGACCGAATCTCCACATTAGCAATGGGCAACTTCATGGTTACAGCACTCTTCTGTGCAGGCTGTATGTCCAATGTTTCACCTGTGAATTGTTCTGGATGTACCAGATCCGCAGAAATCACGGCCTCCCCGTCCAGTCCTGTGTCGTATAAACACTCCACTTGACGACCGTTAACCTCTACCAATTCCACTACAGGTGGTTTTTCCTGGTCTGGAGTCTCTTCCTCGGCCTCGACCTGTTCGGTGGGCTCCACCTTAGGTTTCCCTGAGCACACGACGAATTGAGTGTCTCCTGACTTTCCCTTGCAGTCAATAGCATTGTGCGTATTCGACTGACATTGGTTGCACCATTTCCCTGTCCTAGATTTTCTAATGTCGGACTTGAATGAGCTCTCCTGGTGGCGAGCTTCCTTGTTGACCTTGGCATTTTCCCTGACAACCTCCTTGGAAGTCACTTGACATGCTGCAAAGTGAGGGTTCTTAGCCTTCGATTTGCAGTCCCTCGTATTGTGAGAGGGTGACTTACAAATTGAACACCACTTCTCCGACCACGGTCGTTTTGGTGTAGAGCTTGAAGTGCTCTTGCTTCCCTCCTTCTTCTTCTCTGAACTATCCTCTGATTTTTGCACATAAGGTTCCCACTTTTTTGTTCCTGAGTTTTTGGTTTTCTTCTTGTCATGTTTCTCTTGACTTTTGGAGTTGGTGGAAAGGTTTTCCCCTGCCTACCCATGTACTTCGACGAACCGTTCTGCTAATTTAGTCACGAGGTCAATACGTTCCGCTCCTTGTTCTCCCAGGAACGTCCTGAGAGGTTTAGACATTTGCTTCTTCAGCTGGTCGACCACCATGAGCTCTTCCAGACTCTCATAGTCATGTGCGAACCCAGCCAAATCCATCCACTTATGGAGATAAGATTTTAGACGCAAACTGTAGGCGGCAAACAACTCCCCCGGTTCTCGTTTCGCTGCTCGAAATTTTTTCCGGTAGGTATGTGACGTAACCTCGAATCGTTTCAGCAGAGCCGTCTTTAACTCATCATAATTGTTCTCATGTCCTGGTGGCAGGCGAGTATAAACCTCGTATCCGGTCCCGCGTAATCCCTGGGATAGCTTAAGATTCCATTTGTTACGCTCCAAACCCATAGCAACCGACATAGCCTCGAAGCGTTGAAGGTACTGGTCAATCTTCTCTTTGTCCTCCTCGTAGACCGCTAAAGGAAACTTCATAGCATGGTACCCATGTCCACCTACTGGTGTTGATCCTGGGATGGAGGAACCTCCAACTGCTCCCTCAGTTTCTCCATTAGATTGACTCTTCAACTCGAGTTCCCTCATCCGGTACTCGTGCTCCCTTTTCTGTGCTTCCTGTTCAGCTTCTAATTTACTAGCTGCTTGTTCAGCTTCAAATTTCCTAGCTGCTTGCTCAGCTTCCAATTTCTTAGCTGCTTGCTCAGCTTCCAATTTCTTAGCTGATTGCTCAGCTTCCAATTCCATCCTTCTCAATTCCAGCTCGGCCTTTCGCTCTTCCCTTTCTGCTTGACGATACTCTCTCTCCACTTCCTGTATGTAATCCGTTAGAGCAGAACCCGCCAATCCCATTTCTTCCCCCTTTGCCTTTAATTCTAACGTGGTAAGTTTAGGGGTGGCCATTATACAGAAAGGTAAGCTATCAGGTCTAGTACAATATAACTGCAAATTACTATACAGATATATGAACAAGTACTATAAATCTAGATATACCACACACAGCACATTCACTCAGTGACAAGAGTAGAATCAGGACCACAGACCTATGCAGACGTGTGAAGTGTGAACAGGTAAGATATTAGTCCTAACCCCTATCCACATTCACTCTAGCTGGATTCTCCAAAATGATATCTCCCTCTTATAACTAAGGATCCCGTGTCAAAAGACCCCGTTGTCAGAAGATCCCACTGTCAAAGGTTCCTGCTTGCAGGAGATCTCGCTGTCCAAGGATTCCGTTTATTAGAGATCCCGCTGTCCAAAGATCCCATTTACGAGAGATCCCGCTGTCCTAAGATCCCGTTATCGAGCCCCCAATAATGTCGTGTCCTCCTTTAAAGTGTCGTCCCTGGAGTGAGGAGATCCGACACCCACATTATAATATTATTTTTTTCCCCCTCAATATTCTGGAGAATCCACCCGCTTCCGTCCAACACACTCCATCAGCCTATGGACACCTTTTCCTATCACTCTCACACTGTCGTACTATGCCCCCTTCTCATACTTCCCCAACGCAACATACTCAACAACTCTTGCTTCTAGAAATTAATAAAGAGTAATTTATTAAAATAAAAGTGTAACGTATATGAGACGTGTATGTGAAGAAAATGTGTGACGTGTTCTATAAAGTGTGTAGACTCTGACTCTCAGACAGCAACCCAGTCGGCTGATCACAGCAAAGATAGACCACAGCACGTTACGTCAGAACAAGTACGTCTCACCCGTTGCCGGAACCATCTTGCCGGATAATGCTTTGCCTCTGTAGACCTCTGGTAATCCAATTTCATGAACATCCGAAATAGACACCGGTGGTATTAAGAGTTAATCAGGGACCGGTTGCACTCTACACAATGTCCGTTCCTAATGTTCCTAAACAAACTGCACAAGTCTTTTGCAGTGTGTACGCAGTTAGTTAGTTAGTTAGTTAGTCGACAGATCATCCTCGTTGCACATCGAACCATTCAGTCCATAAGTGCTAATTACTAATGTTAATTGTTACTGTACTAACACTAGGTACTCTTAGCCGGTTCTCGGTTCGTTACTACTGTCTAATGCTGTGTGGTGCATCAATATGCATCACTCTCTTTGATGAATCAATTTCCTTCTAGCGTAAGTTATGTTTCTGTATGCAACTTTATTGACTCTTGAACTGGTGTTCTTCAGAATGGGTTTTTTAATTCTTTCCCAAAACTTGTAGAGTTTCCTTGGATCTGGTAGGGAACCTAGGATAGAAACAACACATCTGGTGATAGTACTAGTCACTGATCCCTTCGGCTGAGTGTAAGCCTATCACCTTGCTTAATGATCTTTAGCTAACTAGACTTAGTCATAGAGCAAATTAGCTACCCACCTAGAGTCGAATCAGGCGATGACAAAGAAAAAATATCAGCAAACAGAATGCGGAACCCCGCCCACCAGGGACACCTACGGGAAGATCCCAATTACCCCTCATTACTCAATTCTCAACTAGTAAAGCTTATCAACACTTCACTAATCTATTCTAGCTAACAGAGCCAAGTATCACTTCACTACTCTAGCTAGTTTCCACTAACAGTGCTAATCATCACACTATAGTTTAACAAGGCCACAGTCTATAGTAATTATAACGAATATATTATAATAAGTTATACCTTAAATGGCACTACTGCAGTCCTATAAATCATATCTACATCTGCCATATAGGCACGCGTAAAATTAAGTCACTAATTAACACACGGTAGATATTATTTCCACTGGCACTGCAGTGCCCTGCACTCTGTCTAGAGCATTATTCAAGTCCACCCTAGTTGATCTCAACTCGAGTTTATATGGCAAACTACCAAAGTTGTCCACGTGACGTTATCCTTTACTCCCCCACACAGGTGGCACAGTGGCAAATCATCCCCTGTCAAGAACTATTTTCCTGGCTTAAATCCTGTCAAAGTTGCCAGTAATTGCCTAGATTCTCAAAACAAGCCAGCTAGTTTCTGTAAACTCCCAGCAAAGAGTTTCGATACCAAGCTGCCAATCATCTTGATGTTCCGGAAACCAAGAATTGACAGATGCACTGTTTTCCGTACTAGGTACTTCCGTTTTACATCTGCCCCTGTGATCTCACGGCTTCCATCTGCATTCAAATGTTGACAAACTTGTCACTCTTCTGTTCCGTGGTGACAATCCCAGCAGCCATTTCCGTCTGATGTCCGGCAGTATAGATGACAAACGGAACCATTCCATATCCTTCTCCCTCACCACCAAATGTGTTTATGGGCTGACACGATGTAACCTGTACAACTGTGTTTACTCTGTTAATACAAATAGATGTCGCTGGTCGATCGTCCGCTTAATCCGAAAATCCTCTGTAATAATCAACCGGATAAACACACGGTTTCATTTTGTGACAAGACCAAATAATCACTAACTGTAACAACATATAGACCAAATAATCACTAACTGTAACAACATATAGACCGAATAATCACTGACTGTAACAACATACAGACCAAATAATCGCCGAATAAAAGAAATATAGACCACCTAATCTCAGAATAAAATAAACATAGGTTAGCTGATCACTGTTAAAACGAAATATAGATCACTTAATCACTGGATACAATGACATATACATAATGTAATCACCGGACGAAGTGAAATATAGATCATTTAAACACCGGATGAAGTGAAATATTGATCTAATCAATTAATAAAAGAAATATAGATCCACTAATCACTTAATAGCCGGTCTCCCTGGTCTAGAGGTTACACAACTTTCTCCGTAATCTCGTATACTCTCGTAAGTAACGTGACGTTGCTCGAGAATTGGTAGCCGTTCTCTCCGCGTCGGTAACTTACGGTTTATGTGAGCCGGTCGCTCAGAAAGCAATGGCAAACTACTGAGCGTAATCTTGCCAAGAAATCAACAATCAGCTGAAAGATGCTCATGTTGACAGCAATGTCCTGTAAAGGATATACGAACCAAAAAAAAAAAAAATTTTAAAAAATCACTTAATAAAAATTAAATAAAAATAATTAAATCACTGCATGAAGTGAAAAATAGACTATTAAACAACGACAGTAAGTTGGACTGCAGCGCTGACGTCTCGTTCATAAAGCAATGGCAAACTACTTAATTTAAAATTGCTTAGGAAAAAAAAAGTTGGTGTCAATCGCAGGGTCGTGCAAATAACATACACCATATTATTTTTTTTTTAATCACTAGACAATACAAAATTTAGATCACATAATCACTGGATAAACTAAAATATAACATATAGACAATGTAATATACAAGTAAATGGGCATATTCTTCAACAAGTGAATCGGTACAATTATTTCGGAACAGTCATAACATCTGATGGGAGATGCCTTGAAGAGATTAGAACAAGAATCACCATGGCGAAGATAGCCTTTTGCATGATGAAAAACATATTGACCAATAAAAAAGATATCAATTGAAACGAGAAAAAGAGTGGTGAAGTGCTACACTTTTATATGGATGTGAAGCATGGACATTGAGCAGACAAGCTGAAAAACATCTGATGGCTGTGGAAATGTGGTTTCTGAGGAGAATGCAAAGAATACCGTGGACAGACAGAAAAACCAATGAACAAGTCCTACAAGAAACAAACGAAGATCGTAAACTGATTAGAGATATTTGACGTAGTCAAACATTTTTGGGCATGTTATGAGAAGAAATGAATTGAAGAACTTGGTGACAACTGGCAAGATCGAAGGGAGGAGACCAAAGGGAAAACCAAGAATTAAATACCTGGATGGCTTGACTACATGGCATGGTCGAGACAGAAACGCGGAGCCGATCCACGACTCTGGTGATCGAGTGAGATGGAAAAACATGACCGCCCACGCTTATCGGCATGGCACATGATGGATGGATGGAATGACGGGCTAGGATGAACAATGAAATAACAGATAATGTAATCCCTTGGTAAAACAAACCACAAATCTAATTCATGAGCAAAACAATGCATTGATCGTCAAATCACTGAAACGAACGAAACAGACGAAATAATCACCGAATCAAACGAAAGAGACTAAATAGTAAATGAATCAAACGAAACAAACAAAATAATCACCAAAATCAAACGAAACAAACGACATAATCACTTAATCAAACGAAGCAGGCGAAATAATCACCGAATCAAACTAAATAGACTAAATAATCACCAACATCAAACGAAAGAGACTAAATAATCACCGAATCAAACGAAACAGACTAAATAATCACCAAAATCAAACGAAACAGACGAAATAATCACCGAATCAAACGAAGCAGACGAAATAATCACTGAATCAAACGAAGCAGACGAAATAATCACCGAATCAAACTAAATAATCACCAAAATCAAACGAAGCAGACTAGATAATCACCGAATCGAAAGAAACAGACGAAATAATCACTGAATCAAACGAAACAGATTAAATAATCACCGAATCAAACGAAGCAGACGAAATAATCACGAAATAAAAAGAAGCAATTACTTACAGCCTGTGGTACACGATGGCTTGTGACTATAACATTCAACAAAGGCAAATATACCATAAAATCCCGTTGAAAGGCAGCCCAGTATTGACAGCAAAAAGCGATCAATAGATTGTATACACAAACACAACACTTAAGCAAATTTAACAAGCCCGCGCCTCGCTCAAGATTACTGTTTTAACTGTCCCAGTTCTGTATGTCTGGAAGTCCTATCTCCTCACTCAGTAGGTTAGTAAGACAAGATCTTCCTCTCGTGTCTTTTCCTGGTCGCATTGAGAAGTTTTAAACTCCCACTCCACTACTTTAAGAAGTGCGGGCGGAGGGGACGACGAGGCAAACACGGGAAGTCTTTCAGACCTGAGATAAGCTTTCTTTCTGGCGCGTGTAAGAGTCGCGCGCCGAGTGAACGCACGGAGTGCCATCGCCTTTTCTACAGTCAATAGTCTTATATGTTTGTGTGCCACGGTCAAGGACAAACTAGGGGAAATTTGCATATACTGTGTGGTTTTATGAATTAACTCGTGGAGTTGGAGGTAGTGTGCAGGATGTGTGGGAGAGAGGGAGGTTAAGTAAATGACTGATTCGGAGTGGAGGGGTTAAAGTGCCGATTGGGAGTTGGGACATGGTGGGTTAAAGTGGCACGTCCGTGGGGTGGCCGTCAGGTTAGGGGGTAGGGATAGTTGCAAGGGTTAGCAGAACTAAGGGATGTGTGATGAAAGAATGACAAGTTTAGACCTGGCTAGATAGCGAGGGAGGGATAGAAGACGGGGTACTGGAGATTATTGTATAGAGACCTTGGGGGTAGATAGATGAAAGAGAGAACTAAGAGATATCAGAGGGTACGAGGAGATGAGAGTTAAGGGTACATGGTGCTAGCCCCATATTTCTATAGACCAATTGACCCTGGATGGGTGATGTAGTCACCATCATACTGCCCTTTTACTTTCCACAGCATTTCCTAGTCACTACGAGTCAGAATCGCCGAATTTAACCGGAATAATTTTTGCGGTGAACTTCGGATACTTGTTTTTGTGTCTCTGTTCTTAGTAGGTTATCTAATGCTGTTAAATTTCCCGATTATTTCAAGATCGCGTTAAAAAATGGACCGATTACCTTATATAGTTTTTTCACTCCACGCTTTACGTTCTGTACATCTCGCGTTTCTGGAATCCGTTTCCCACGCAGATATACGGAGTGTCTTTTTAAGAAGTAAGTAGACCCGCAAATCACGTTTTATGTAGATGTCTGTGTTTGTTCTAGTATGTATTATTAGATGAAGTATCCATTTTACGTATATTGTGTAATTTTCGACTATTAAAGTCGGAGGGAACATCACAAACTAAAATGATGAAGATTGCATGCTGTAACGTAATATTTCAATGGCGGGTAATAGTCGATCCCTTTTCATATTCCAGCGATGAATATTTAATATTGTTAAGGAATATTACCAGCGATATGAATGCCAATGAATGCATGTTTGCATTCAACGTCCATTTTAGTATTTATATGTAAATTTTCATCACGCTAGACGGTAGGGATCGTTTATTTTTGGGTAATATTTTAAAGCGACTTCTCTGGTTAAAAATGATCTACGCTGGCTGCCTCTCGCTGACAGAGAGCGCGTGCAGTCTGACATCATCACAGCATGACATGGTCAGTGTATATATATCTGTGTGTGTCTATGCACACACACACACACACACACACACACACACACACACACACACACACACACACACACACATGCACACACACACACATCGGCAGCAATTATCTTCTCCTTATTTAGGAAACATCGGCAGTTTTAATCTCCCTTGAGCGCATGTGTTAAAACAGTGGTGCGAGTGTGTAGGTCGCATTTTGTCAAAGGGCTAAAATCGTATTTTCCTCTTTGTTCGTATTAAATAATAAACTGACACATAAACATTTATATCTCGGCTTAGAATTGACCTACAGACTTGAATAAGGTACCGTTGGAATTTTTTTTTTTTCAAGAGGTATCCAACTATGCAGTTTCATAATTAACAAGTATTATATAATAAAATTTAGAAAATGTTACTAAAATTGATACATTTACTGGTACCCATTTTACGCTGAATCAGAATCAGGGCCCTGGTCATTACTTGACCAAATGTCTACACATTACCACCAGTGCGACAGGCAAATAGCTTACGGTGATTTTCAGACCTGAGTTAAGTTGCGTCCAGAATTAACATAACTGCCCTCGGAACATTCCCATACATGCTCCGTCCTCACCTTCAACAGACAGCGAAGAGTTCCAGTTCTAATAGTACCATTTGAAATCTGAGTATGTGTCCATCTGGCTTTTTGAGTCCTGAGTGTCGGTCAGATCCTCTGGTCATATTCTAGCACTCTATTCTCTCTAGGTTGTGATGATTTATCGCTTCATCCACGCTATACTTGATACCAAAGGGCCCCGACATCTGCCTTATCATGCACCAATACCCCACCCAGAGGTGCAGATCCAACCAATCTGTCCGCCTGCTCGTTTCCCATCACACCAGCATGTCCCGCGGAAAAGATTAAAAGTATGCTCCCTATCTTTGATTTCTGAATTGAAAGATGCCACTCTGCACGAAGCATGTCTTCACGCTTCGCAGCATGCTCTGTGAGCCCATTACAGTCACGACATGCGCGTGCTATTTGTGAATCCCAGAAGACGCAACAGACAATATACACTTTTAAAGCTATAAATAACAAATCCATGCTAAGGACATAATGTTTCGCAACCTGTAAGACATTCTAGTTAGCAAACAACTTCTTCATCCGACATACAGAACTTCACGCTGGAATTCACAGCCAGCGAACGCAAGTAAGCAATCAATCAAGCAAGCAATCAAACAAGCAATCAAGCAAACAATCAAGCAAACAATCAAGCAAGCAAGCGAAACAATGTATGCCGTTAGTTAACTTAAACGCAGAAGAAGTAGATGGAAAAGAGTTAATCAACCTTCAGGATTCCCATCAGGGAAAATTTGCTTAGTAGCAATCACAAAGTTAACAAATAAAAGGCGTTCCGTATATTGTATTCGACGAATGATAATCAATCACTCAAATATATCGAGGCATTATCAATTAAGCGGTTCCAGCCGGTTCTATACAAACAGAAAGACTTCATTTTGAATCTGTGATTACCGTGGGGATAACATGCTTCAGATTCGAAAACTACCAGTGACTTTTAAGTATTTCAGTCAACGTATAATTAATTTATTCACTTCATATGATAAATATCCTGCGGTATGCAGCTGACGAGATGCAGTGAACTATGCCTGGCAAGGAATCGCGCAATATATTGTTTGTGGCTTGTGTGTCTTATCACCGTCTTAGCCGTCTTATCAATGTCTTGTGGCAGTTGTCAAGTTGATTGTGTAACAAGTGTGTAGAAAGTGTGATCTTTGAACCACCAGTTGTGTAATTGCATGTGTGTAGAAAGTTCAAGGGTGTGGACTTTAAACTACCAGCTGGGAGTAAACAAAATGGCATTGAGATGTAGGGTTAGGTAATCGAAGGACAAATGTGACAAGTTTTTTTTTTTAAAAATGTCCTAACCAAACTGTGAAGGAAAAGAGAATTTACTGGGCAGGAGATCAAGGCTGGACAAAAACAACAATCTAGGCACGTAAAGATATAAACGTGTGAGACGATAAACAAAATACTAGTGGTGGTTGAGGGGTGTGGGGGTTTATAATCAGTGACAGAGAGTTTTGAGTGAGACTTACAAGCAGAACAACACACAAGGAGACAGAAAGAACAGGAAAGACAGTCAGAGAGAGTGTGAGAGAGAGAGAGAGAGAGAGAGAGAGTGAGGGAGAAGGAGGGAGAAAGACAGAGAGGGAGATGGAGACAAAGAGAGAGACAGAAGGAGGCAGACATACAGAGAGAGATGGTGAGGCAGAGACAATGAGAGAGAGAGAGAGAGAGAGAGAGACCAAGACAGACAGAGAGAGATAGTGAGAAAGACATAAAGAGGGAGATATACATAGAGAGATATTGAGAGACAGACAGACAGAATGAGAAAGAGGGATAGTGAAGAAAAGAATGGATGACCGAACGTAAGATTGGAAGAATGAAGGAAGGGCAATGAAATAAAGAAAAATGAAACAAGGCATGGAGACAAAAATATGGAATTTGAGGGAAGGAAAGACAGAAAGAAAGAAAGGTGGAACCTGTGAGAAAGAAAGGGGATGCAAGAAGGCAGAGGTTGAGTACGGAGGCGGCGTCAGCAGAAGAGGCAAATGCGGAAGGAATGAGGCCCAACGAAGAAACAAATGAAGTGGCGGAATAAAGAATCGGAAGGAAGAGGATCTGGCGGCGGTGACGGAGAAAAAGAGGAAAGAAGGAAGAAGCTGAAGGAAGGAAGGAAAGAAGAAGAGAAGGAACGAAGGAAGAAGAGAAGGAAGAAATGAAGGAAGGCAGGAAACAAGAAGAAAAAGATGGAGGAAAAATTGAAGGTGGAGGAGCAGGAGAAGGAGGAGGAGGGGGAGAAAGAAAAGGAAAGAAAGAATGAATGAAGGACGGAAGGAAGGAGAAGGAGTAGAAGAAGTAGAAGAAGGAGAAGGAGTAGAATAAGAAGAAGAAGAAGAAGAAGAAGAAGAAGAAGAAGAAGAAGAAGAAGAAGAAGAAGAAGAAGAAGAAGAAGTAGAAGAAGAAGAAGAAGAAGAAGAAGAAGAAGAAGAAGAAGAAGAAGAAGAAGAAGAAGAAGAAGAAGAAGAAGAAGAAGAAGAAGAAGAAGAAGAAGAAGAAGAAGAAGAAGAAGAGGAGGAGGAGGAGGAGGAGGAGGAGGAGGAGGAGGAGGAGGAGGAGAGAGAAGAAGAAGAAGAAGAAGAAGAAGAAGAAGAAGAAGAAGAAGAAGAAGAAGAAGAAGAAGAAGAAGAAGAAGAAGAAGAAGAAGAAGAAGAAGAAGAAGAAGAAGAAGAAGACCGAAACGAAAGAAGAAATAGACAATTAAAAACAAGAAAAGACAAAGGGACAGACAAAACTGAAAAACAAGGAAAGAACCATAACAGAGCCATAATTTCACAACACACATCTCAACCGACAACCATTAGCGGGAAATATTTTCTACCGGGGAAATTCGGGGCCACGGACATTCTACCATTCCCAAACGACGATCCGGGAATGTTGCGGATTCTCCCAGAATTACACCCAACCGTGAGCGGTACATCTGCCACAGGTTTTTACGGTGTTGCCGACACTCACAGGCGTAACAGGGCATTGACAGCGTCGGGAAGTCCCAGAGGTCTCCGAGTTGTTACAAGATTAATAAATAACACTTATTATCATCACCATGTGCCATAGCGAAAAGTGTATACATTTGTTATGGTTTACTATCTCGCACGATCACAAAAGTCGTGGATCAGTTCTATGATCTTGTCCCGACCATGCCATGTAGACAAGCCATCTAGGTATTTATCTCTGTTTTTCCTTTGTTCTTTTACCGTCGATTTTCCCGGTTGTCACTAAGTTTTAATATTTTAGTCGTTAGTCACTGTTCCAAATTTACGGCAAATGGCCACTTCATAATACACCGTTCCTGTAAATATCATACAAAATGCTATTCACTGACCCATGTGAAAAGTGGAACAGACAGCAGTCCCGATAAACCAACAGCACGCACACGCATACATGTATAAGGCCGCTGCCAGAATGCCAACACAACAGTCCGCCACTGAAATTGCAGTTCATAGAACTTTGAAGCAATGTGAACAATATAAAATGACACAAAGTACTGCAGCTTTACATAACAGAATTACGACACATACAGGACGTTGCGGCGACTAGCCTTCAACAGCAAACAAATACATACACAAAACACAACGTATAGTCACGGAGAAGACCCTCCGGTGATTACATTAAGACATAACGACGGGATGAGAAGAATAAAAAGATGAAACAAAAATGAGAGTAATGGAGAGAAAATGAAAATTTGAGAAAAAAAAGTGTTCCTACTTACCTGAGAATTCCAAGTAGAAACTCTTTTTTCTGAAATTTTCATTTTCTCTCCATTGCTCTTATTTCTTTCATCTTTTTATTCTTCTCATCCCGTCGTTACGCCTTAATGTAGTCAATGGATGGTTTTATCCGTGATTATATGTTGCGTTTTGTGTATGTATTTATTTGCTGATGAAGGCTACTCGCCGCAACGTCCTGTATGTGTCGTAATTCTGTTATGTAAAGCTGCAGTACTTTGTGTCATTTTATATTGTTCACATTGCTTCAAAGTTCTACGAGCGGACGCCGTGATCCTAGACCATTCCCATCCCACAGGTTTTGCCGGCAGGTAACTTAGTGCAGTCTTGCAGGAAACATTTGTTTCTATGTAACTCATCAAACGCAAGAAATGTGTAAAAAACATCGCTGTTTACAAGAATTGTGTAAAATGACAAGATTTGGAGTACGACGGAGTTAGTTAATTTTACATTAACTTGGAGATTTCTTTCGTTTTATCCTCTCATCTCTCTTCTTTTTTTTTTTTTTTTTTTTTTTTTACATATTGTTAGTTTTGTGCTCATCCAGAGGAGAATTCAATGGCTATCTCTTCTTCTCCTTTCGTTCGAACTATATCTTTCAATTTTTATATTGTCTAGTGAGTCCTCTAGTCTCTACTTCCTTCTTCTCCCTTCTATGAGTGCTAAGCAACACTATGTGTATTTATTTATGAACTATCTTAGTGGCTTCAAGAGGTTCCCCAATTGATTTCCTGTGAAATTTGTTTATATCTGCAATGCTGTTGCTTGTATGAATTTAACTGTCTTTGTTAGTCCACTCAGTGGTCCACTGTTGTTTCCCTAGCCCAGAAGGTTTACCTAGAAATGTCGCATTTTGGGCAGTCTTTGAGTATGTGATTTGCTGCCTGCAGCGCCAATCCACATGTACACATGGCTGATTCGCCAATCTTGAATTGTGTATACATGTGGTTGCGTAATCTATTGTGTCCTGTTCCGAGGTGCAGAATAATGATTTGTTCTGATCTGTCCATAAAGTGGTAATCGTCCTGAGCTAGAGTTGGTGGCTTTCTTGTCGATTTGATCATTCTTTTCGGTTGGTAATTGCTTTCACTCCTTTCCTTACTCTGTGTGTCAATTATCAATCATATTTGTGGAAGGCTGAGTGGTCTCGGGGTATGGTGTCCGCCTCGAGTGCTGGAGGTCCCGGGTTCAGGCACCGGTGAGGACCGGGACTTATTTAAAAAATCCACCTGGACTTCCAGTAATAAAATTTCCCCTGGTCTCTGGGTAGTGAGATAGGACGCCCGTGTGTATTGTTGCGCACGTAAAAAATCCCTTGGCAGTCGGAAATCGAAAAAGAGTAGCCTAACGGCGATGCCTGGGCACAATTTCGAGTTAAAAATCTACCCAAAGTATTTCAGGATCTTTGCCGATGCAACGGAGTTCGTGCACTGAGCCGAGTTTCTCCAGACTCAGGTTTGAATTAGGAGCACTTATGGATTAAACCGTGTGCCGTGATGTTGATCCAACGACTAAACTAAACTAAACGTCAATCATATTTCTTATTCTGAGTGAACACGTGTCGTGTACGTCCTTTTTGTAGTACTGTTTTTTAAAAAATGTTTTGTTTTGTTTTGTTTTTGTTTCATTCGTTGGCTTTGAATTCATGCGTACACAACTATAGGGTGTATTTTTAATGACTGTGCAATGCCTGAAAATATTGCCGGTCCAAATTACTCTATGTAAAGTTCATGCAACAGAATAGCTAAATACAAAACTTGGACCGGCAATATTTTAAAACACTGCACAGTCATTCAAGATGCGCCCTGTATTACTACTAGTACAGGGTGTTTGTAAAGTCTCACTACATTTTGTATGTAGAACAAGTTTGAAAAATTAAGTACATGACGTCATAAAAAATGTGCTAAAAATTCATTAAATTTGTTACAATAGTTACTGCTACGGTCTAACGCTGTTTTGGGGAAGTTGGAAAGTACCAGTGAAGTAACACAAGTACAAGTGAACCGAAATTTCGAAATACTTCTTCAACCAAAAATATTATTTCTTCTGTTGATAACACCATTCCGTTTGGAGTGCAAAGAATTACTCCATCAGACGACAGCCATTCGCTGCACATTGCTTTATGATTTACTGTGGAGCACATTTTTTGATGACGACATGTACTTCATTTATCAAACTTGTTCTACATACAAAGTGTAGTGAGACTTTACAAACATCCTGTAGTTGCTACTACGGTCTGACTTTCTTTTAGGATTAGTTTTCCCTATTACCAGTGTCCCCCGCCATCAGGCGAACCCACTCCAACTTCTGAGGTACTTGTAATTTAAGTCCCCAAGTCCAGGACGAGAAGTCAACATTTTAGTCCAACAGGCTAGCGTAGGGGCTGAACTCGCTACCTCAAGTTGATTTGAGTGAAGAACTGACATCACGGCACTCGTGATATTCCCATACACGCTCCGACCTCATCTTCCACAACCAGCAAAGAGTCCCAATACTAATAGCACCAGTTAGAGCCTGATTCAATCAATCAATCAATCAATCAATCAATCTATGTAAAGTTCATGCAACAGAATAGCTAAATACAAAACTTGGACCGGCAATATTTTAAAACACTGCACAGTAATTCATAATGCGTACAAAATGTCCGTCTAGCCTGTTATCGGAGTACTGAGTGTTGGCCAGAACCTCTGTAACACAGGTGCACCAGAGTATGTACAAACAGTGCATACAAATAAACACGACGTATACGAATGATCGTATTCCAGTACGAACCTAAGGCCTCGTCCACGTCAATTTGGAAGCACTATACTGGAATTTCGCTCTCGTTTGAACTCAAACGAGAGCTAAACTCGAGTATAGTGCTTCCAAATTGACGTGGACGAGGCTCTATGTTCGTACCGGAATACTATCAGCTTTGCCAGTTGTGGCTTGTGCTCAATCTTTAAATCTCAAATCACGAAACAACCAAATAAATCTAGTATACAAATGAGCTTAAGAAAAGCCAGAAAAAGACCAGTAAAACTATGCCACGTATGTTCAGTGTGGCAATTATTTCATCAAACTTGTCGTCAGAGACTACAAACTGTCACATAAAAACTGTCACATAAATGAAACAAGAAACGAAATAAAACTAGCAGAATTAGTTAGTTAGTCCCGTTATGCCCTGTTCCTGTGCCAGTGAATATCACACAAAATGCTCCTCACGGCCCATGTGAAAAGTGGAACAGACAGGAGTCTCGACAAACCAACAGCCCACACAGATATACTATGCATAATGCCGCTGCCAGAATGCTAACACAAAAGTCCGCTACGAAAATTACAGTTCATCGTCGATGGAAGCGGCAGTCACTAGAAAACCAGCAGCCACACATTACTGCAAAAGGCAACCCAGTTAGTTCAGTGACCTGTCGGTCGCCATTTTTCTGAACATACAGTTCACGCTACAAACAGCCGTGGACTGTAAAAGCACTTAACTCTGTAAAAGCGTTTCATTCTGTAAAAGCACTCCATACGAAATTCACAGCTCACAATGTCGCTCCACGCACTTAACTCAGTAGCGGAAGGGGGGAGGGGAGGGGAGGGGCGAACCATACTCAACCAGCCCAACGAGAGGAAAATGTATAAGCAAACCGTAGCCACAAACATAAACACTCCAGAGGCTTTAACAGCTCAGCCGTCTATCCTCCATCTTGGGGACCAGGATAATTAAACCAGAAATTAGGAAATGGATGCCGATAGGGTGTGCAACTTCTGATTCTAGTGAAACTGTGTCGTAGTGCAATAATATGTTAATGATGATTGGCAGTACACAAGACAGGAGGCCGTGGACAAATATGATCACCAATGCCACACGGCATGGAGTATAAGACGATTGGCAGTACACGAGACAGAAGGCTGGGGACAGACATGATCAACAACGCCACACGGCATGGTCTATAAAAATATTGGCAGTACACGAGACAAAAGACTGTTGCCTCGGAGTGGGCTCGTCTGACAGCGAGGGACACTGGTGATAGGAAAAGCTTACCAACACTTAAAATTCAGTCCAGCGTGGATTACACTCGAGTTCAAAGCGAACAGGAAAACACTGAATTTTCACATGACCTGAAATCTGTGTGAGTTATCTTTTATGATTTCGCACTTGTTTCTCCCCAGAATTTGAACAAACCAATCTTGTACATGGTTATTACATCAACACCGGATCACCACCTACCAAGTATGTTTACTCACTTCCTGCCAACAAATATGCCCCATTCACATATCTCTCTCACTTTTACTCACTCCGTCTCCTAATCCCCACAAATATTCTGCGCAGTTTGAGAACGGGGCGCTATAACATTAGAAGTGTATTTTCAGAATTTCGACACCGGCCGGTGTTTGTTTTAGGGAGAGCCCAGGAAATAGTTCCTTTCTTCATTGACTCTTTTGATGAATGAATGCGAAAGGGGAATTTCTGTCAGCTTCTAAGATGGTACTTGTTGGTGTGAAAAGTGCGCACTTTTCTTAAAATAACTTCCAGAAGTAGAGATTTGTTCAAAGCCTAGGATCCTCTAGTTCAATTTATAATTTAGTTTCTCCACAGTTAATTGAACCGGCGCTGTGGTGTTAGAGGGATAATGAGATGCGCAGTTTTATCATTCTCCGTCACACCGAGTCCACGGTTCGATTCAGCCGCGGGCTATGTGTGAGCAGATAGCCATTTGTTGATTTCGATGCTATGGAACGTCGGCTATTCAGAAAGCAATGGCAAACTACTGAACTACAATTGCGTAGCAAATCACAACCAATAAATAAATGTTGGGGTTAAGAGGGAGGAGAGAGAGAGAGAGAGAGAGAGAGAGAGAGAGAGAGAGAGAGAGAGAGAGAGAGGAGAGAAATTACAGTGCATCGAAAAAGAGAGGAGTGGAGAGAGAGCAGTGACGGAGAGAAAGGGAGAGAGATAAAATTAGTAAAGAGAAATAAATGGCGAGAAGAAAAGAGATGTGAGAGCGGAGGGAAGGAGGGAAAGGGTAGGGAGAGAAGGGAGAGGGAGGAAGAGGGAAGTGAGGGGGATGGAGAGAGGAAGGGAGGGAGGGAATGAGAGAGGGATGGAGAGGGAGGGAGGAAGGGTGAGAGAGAGATATCTACGTTACAGTGTAGCAAGAGAGGGAGTGAAAGAGACAGTGAGGGTCAGAGATAGAAGAGAGAGAGAGAGAGAGAGAGAGAGAGAGAGAGAGAGAGAGAGAGAGAGAGAGAGAGACAGAGAGAAACAGGCAGACAGCGGGAAAAAAGAGAGAGATATGTCTATCTTCACGTTGCAGTACTGCGAGAGAAATGTGTCTATCTGCACGATACAGTAACAAAAATGTTTTTGTCATCACATTGCTGAGCCACCGCGAGATATGTGTCATAACAAATTCTCACACGCAACAATAAAAACACATTAATCCTGATCAGATGCGATCATACAACAACATACGGGTGTCGAGTTGTTTCTGCCTTCACCGTAGCAACCACGCGAGACTCCTCACAACCGAGCGCATAGCGAGGAAAATAGCGCGGATGTCGAGCGAGTGCTGGGATTATAAGCGTGTCTGGATCAGCGTAGCGTGTGATGGAATATTGTGTGAATGAGTTAGAGATGGGGTGAGTGAGTGAGCGTAGAGTGTGTGTGAATGGGTACGGTGTATTGGAGTGAAGAGTGGGTGGTATGTGTTTGAGTGGCGAGTGGGGGAAGTGTGTGTGAGTTGCAAGTAGCAGGCGGATGAGTGGCGAGTAGCAAGTGGGTAAGTTGTGTCTGAGTGGCGAGTAGGTGAATTATGTGTTAGTGGGAAGGTGGAGAATTATGTCTTAGTGGCATCATCATCATCAAGTGTCGTGCCCACTGGCGTAGGCGTTCATGACTCTCCACAGATCTCTGTCCTTGGTTTTCTGGGTGTCTTAGTGGCAAGTGGTTAAATTGTGTCTGAGTGTAGAGTGGGTTAATTGTGTCTGCGTGTAGAGTGGGTTAATTATGTCTGAGTGTAGAGTGGGTTAGTTATGTCTGAGTGTAGAGTGGGTTAATTGTGTCTGAGTGTAGAGTGGGTTAATTATGTCTGAGTGTAGAGTGGGTTAATTATGTCTGAGTGTAGAGTGTGTTAATCATGTCTGTGTGTAGAGTGGGTTAATTATGTCTGAGCGTAGAGTGGGTTAATTATGTCTGAGTGTAGAGTGGGTTAATTATGTCTGAGTATAGAGTGGGTTAATTATGTCTGAGTGTAGAGTAGGTTAATTATGTCTGAATGTAGAGTGGGTTAATTATGTCTGAGTGGCGAGTGGGTTAATTATACCTGAGTGACAGATGGGTGAATTGTGGCCGAGTGGCGAGTGAGTGAAGCATGTCCGAGTGGTGAGTGTGTGAAGCGTGACCGAGTGGCGAGTGGGTGAAGCGTATCCGAGTGGCAAGTGTGTGAAGCGTGTCCGAGTGGCGAGTGCGTGAATTGTGTCTGAGTTGGTGAATCGTGACCGAGTGGTGAGTGGATGAAGCGTGACCGAGAGGCGAGTGGGTGAAGCGTTCCGAGTGGAGAGTGGATGAAGCGTGACCGAGAGGCGAGTGGGTGAAGCGTTCCGAGTGGAGAGTGGATGTAGCGTGACCGAGAGGCGAGTGGGTGAAGCGTTCCGAGTGGAGAGTGGATGAAACGTGACCGAGAGGCGAGTGGGTGAAGCGTTCCGAGTGGAGAGTGGATGAAGAGTGTCTTGAGCAGCGAATAGATGAGGCGTGTTCGAATGGCGAATAGGTGAAGCATGTCAGAGTGGCGGGTGGGTGAATTGTGTCTGAGTTGGTGAATCGTGACCGAGTGGCGAGCGAGTGAAGCGTGTCTGAGTGGCGAGTAGGTGAAGCGTGACTAAGTGAGTTAGGACAGTGAGAGATGAATTAACTGGTGGACTAGGGAAGTACAGGTCCATGATTTAAAGCTTCAGTTGTTTACCAAACACGGCAAGTCACATCTGAGCCATGGGAACCACAATGACAAAAACATAATGCACATGGAGCTAAACACAAGTACAACAATGACATTGCCATTGGTGCTTCTGTTTCTTTCTTCTCCTTTCTTCCTCTTTCTTCCATCTGCATCTTCTCCTTCTCCTTCGTTTTCTTCTTCTGCCTTCTTCTTCCTCTCCCTAATCGACTGAATGACTGAATAACTGATTGACTGACTGACTAACTATCTTATTGTCTTATTAGCTACACGGCTGATTAACTAACTGACTGACTGACTGACTGACAGACTGAGTGACTAACTGACTGACTAACTCGCTGACTGGCTAACTTACCGACTTGTTAATTAACCGACTGACTCATTGACTGACTGACTAACCAATTAACTGATTGATTGATTGACTAACTACCTGACTGATTAACTAAGTTCCTGACTATTTAACTAAATGACTAACGAACTAACTAATTAATAGACTAACTAGCTAATTAATTAACTTACTGACTTTCTGAGGAAGAAACTAAAACCTGAAATAGGGGAAGAACAAAGGGTACAGTAAATGCTGTGTAAATGCTGCGATCAGTTATTGAACGTTCTATAGAAGTAAACAAAGATATACATCTTTGCTTTATTGACTATAAAAAGGCTTTCGATAGAGTAAGACATGTCAACATGGTCGATATGCTTGCAGATCTACAAATTGATGTGAAAGACACAAGACTTATAAAAAACATATATTGGAAACAACAAGCTGCCATAAGGATTGATAATGAAGTGGGGCAATATCAGCTATTAAGAGAGGTGTGAGGCAGGAATGTACAATGTCACCAGATCTTTTTTCCCCTATACAGTGAAAATATTTTCAGAAATTTAGAAGATATAAATGGAATCAGCATTGGAGGACGAAACATCAATAACATTAGATATGCAGATGATACAGTATTAATTGCAGACAATGCGCAGGACCTGCAACAATTAGTAGATGCGGTTGTTGTACACAGTGAGCAACTGGGGTTAGAATTGAATTGTAAAAAGACTCAGGTTATGGTCGTGACTAGGAAGAAAGAAGTGCCACAATGTAATATACAAGTAAATGGAAATATTCTTCAACAAGTGAATTGGTACAATTATCTTGGAACAGTCATAACATCTGATGGGAGATGCCTTGAAGAGATTAGATCGAGAATCGCCATGGCAAAAGTAGCCTTTAGCAAGATGAAAAACATACTGACCAATAAAAAGATGTCAATTGAAACGAGAAAAAGAGTGTTGAAGTGCTACATAGAGCCTTTTCTTTCGTATGGATGTGAAACTTGGACAATAAGCAGTCAAGCTGAAAAACATCTAATGGTTGCAGAAATGTGGTTTCTGGGGAGAATGCAAAGAATACCATGGACAGACAGAAAAGCCAATGACCAAATACTACAGGAGACAAATGAAAATCGTAAATTTATTAGAGAAATTAGACGTAGACAGTCAGAGTTTTTTTTTGGACATGTTATGAGAGGAAATAAATTGGAGAACTTGGTGACAACTGGCAAGATCGAAGGGAACAGACGAAGGGGAAGACCAAGAAGTAAATACCTGGATGGCTTGGCCACATGGCATGGTCGAGACAGAAATGCTGAACTGATCCACGGCTCTGGTGATCGAGTGAAATGGCGAGTCATGACCGCCCACGCCTTCCGGCATGGCACATGATTGATTGATTGAC
The DNA here is from genome assembly GCA_963921405.1 of Cepaea hortensis. Classification (NCBI taxonomy): domain Eukaryota; kingdom Metazoa; phylum Mollusca; class Gastropoda; order Stylommatophora; family Helicidae; genus Cepaea; species Cepaea hortensis. The sequence goes on from OY992892.1 coordinate 6,382,347, forward strand.
TGACTAACTACCTGACTTACTGACTAACTGAATAACTAATTAAATAACTTACTGACTAACAGCTGACTGACTGACTATGTTTGAGCCACTTCCTATGGCGCAAGGTAAACAGTTTTCAAAGCCGTATCTGAACGTACTTCCGGTGGGAGCGTGTGGATTCCACGCGTCAACACAGATAGAAGCATACATATCCAAACAATGCCAGTATGTAGAAACAACACACAAGAGACAGAGGAACACATTTATTATACATGTCCAACAATTACTGCCACACGCGCAACACTCAAACACCTCATACAAACGCACACAGGCAAACAAACCGACATATATAAAGCAATATTTCTCAACATTATACCAAAGACAGCTAAGGACATACATACAAAACTACTGGTAGCACTTTCTTACTACAAACAACTTATATGGACCTGCAGAAACTTTGCCAGATACAAACACCACACTAAATTTCCTTTATGTACACACACAAAATATCACAACTATTTCCAGAGTAAATCATATGTATTCTTCCTTATTGTATTACAAATTTGGTATACATGAGTGCGAGAAAGAAAGAAGAAACTGTGAGTGAAGGGTGAGTAAATGATTAAAAAAGTTCACATATGGTCACAAAGACCAATGGAAAATCCCTCATGTAAAGAATTGTGGAAGTATAAATGCTTGTTTATTTGCTTCAAAATGATGAGTTTAACCCTTATAGAAAAGGGGGGGGGGGGGGAAAGAAGGGAGAAAAGAAAATCAACTCCTTCCATTCCAATTTATTATCTATTGAATGTTGCTTTAAATGCACTTGCTATGCTATACTACCACCACTACTAAGATTCATTTTAGTAAATAGAATCACATATCTATTATACTATTATTAATATTATTATTATATATTTATTTTATTATTATTATTATTAGTAATATTAATATTTTATTATTACTACTTTTATTATCATTATTAGTATTACTATCATTATTTTACCTTTATTATCTTTAGTACCATTAAGTTTATAAGTATTATTGATATCATCATTATTATCTTACAACTTCATCTCCCATGTGCCCCCCCCCCCCCCTGGCTTATGGTTTGGTGCCTTTGCTACTACCCCCGCTGGTTGGTTCAAACATTTGTCCTGCCTGTACCATCATTAAGGGTGATCATGCGGGCATTGGTGGAGTGGAACAAATTGGTGGGAGCGTGGCAAGGGAAACAAAAATGTAAAGATTTCCCTTTCTCTTTGTCACCCCCATTGAATCACGTGAGTGAGTGTTGAATAAATGAATACAAAATCACATATGGTTACGAAACCAATGATACTGTAAATATTTGTGCTAATATAAATGCTTGGTTATTTTTTTTTTTATTAAAAAATAAAAAAACAGAGAGAGCAAAGGAGAAAAAAAATGAATGAACCCTTACAGTTAAGGGGAAAAAAACAAGGAGAGAAAAATAACCAACTCCTTTTACTCCAACTATTATTAAAAACTGCAGTTTGCATTTGTATGTACCAGCTATGTTATGTTAACACCATTCCAAAGAAAATCATCCTAGCAAATGGAATCACATGTTGTAAAAATGTTATCTTTTTCATAACTAATATTACCATTGCTGTTTGTTTTATATTTGCTGTTATTACCCTCAGTATGTTTCTTACTTGTCATTATTATTATTGCTTGCCAGCATTAGTAATTTAAAAATATATATATATATATTTTCCATGTCCCCCCCCCCTCCCGCTCATGGTTGTTGTTGCCTTTGCTGATACCCACATCATTTTGGTTCAAATATTTATCCTGCCTTTACCATCATTGCCCAGAGAGTTGTGGTGAGGGCATTGGTGGAGTGGAACCAATTGGTGAGAGGGTGGCAAGGGAAACAAAAATGGAATATGCTAATGGATAAATTTCCTATGTTGTAAACACAAAATATCACATATATCTCCAAAGTAAACACATGTACTCTTCTTTATGATGTTTAAAATTTAGTATACATGAGTGCGAGAAAGAAACAGGAAAATGTGAGTGAATGTTGAATGAATGAATACAAAACCACATATGGTTACCAAACCAATGAGATGGTAAAAATTTGTGCTAATACAAATGCTTGTTTACTTTTTACAACAACAACAAAAAAAATTTTAAAAAAAAGAGGAAAGGGAAATAATGAATGAACCCTTACAAATAAGACAAAAAAAAACACCAAAAAACAAAAAAAACAAGCAAGGAGAAAAAGATAACCAACTCCTTTTACTTCTACTATTATTGAACATTGCAGGTTGCAATTGTATGTACCTACTACTATGCTATGCTAACACCATTCCTAAGAAAATCATTCTAGCAAATGGAATCACAATGTTGAAAAATGTGATCATTATCATAACTATTATTATCATTGCTGTTACTATCATTACTGTTATCACCCTTAGTAGGTTAATTTTTGTCATCATTATTATTGATGTATTTGGTTTTATCCGCATCATTATTATAGTTACCTTTACAATATATAACCTCATCTCCCATGTGCCCCCCCCCCCTTCCCTTGCTCATGGTTTGTTGTTGCCTTTGCTGATACCCTCACCCTTTTGGTTCCAATATTTATCCTGCCTTTACCATCATTACCAGAGAGTGGTGATGAAGGCATTGGTGTGGCATATTAAAAAGTCCTTACCCTTTCCTAGCATTGACTCCCTTAAAAATAACAACCCCTTACAATTACTGTTTAAGTATCTTGCTTAGTGTAGGAGTAGAAAATAAAACAGCGATAGACTGACCGTGGCAGCTTAATTTATTTGGCTTTATTTTGGCTCACGTACCTGGCCAAGACCGGCGAGTTTGAAAACAAAGACTAAAGCGGCCATTTCTAGTCAAGAGTGCACACAAGAAAGTCGACCTTTCCCTTCGGGGAGAAGGCACTTTGCCTTAAAAATATACCATTCTCTGCAAGCCATTGGTATGTTATATCTACATTATTAAAATGAATTCATATATTTTTATAAAATACATATACCAGTGTGTTTAATTAAGAATTAGTTAGAATGATAATTCAACAGTTCTTGTAAGCTAGAGTCTGATTTTATTTTTAGTACTGAAGCACCTGTGGGTGCCACGCTGTAATTTTTCCTATGTTTTATAATTTCAAATCCCTATGTTAAAATCTTTTATAGGCATTATGAACTTATACCTAACTAACAGTGCTTATCTATAAATATTATGTGTACTGTAGAGTATCAACTCTCATGTCAGGAACACATTCAGAGAACTCGTTTCTGTCAATTTCATATTCCTATGAATAATAACTTCTATGCATGGTGAACTATATCTCACTATCTATGCATAGAAATCTGAAAATAATCTATGTACTGTAGAGATTGAACTCTAAAAAACATTTTCAAAGAAACAATTTCTCAATGTGGGAACAGACTCTTGATCACATACTTCATAGTAGAGAACTGGTGTCTGCCACTTTCAAATATCCTATGTAGTGTAAATTCACTTTCTAATCTGTAACTTGGAACTATAGTACTAAATTTTAGTACAATCCTTTTGTTGAATGACCACTCCATATGAGTGAGGAACATATAATCATTTCATAAAATATTGCTAGGGAAATGCCATGTTTGAGAATATAAATTCAAGAACATATAAGAAATCCAAAAACCTAGGCTCCCTGCATCATAATTATGATTAATTATTATGTATGATTATCATGTACTTGGTATCAGAGAAATGTACATGTATGTTTTTGTTTTCTGTTATGAGAATTTTCTCTGTTCTGATTGTTACTTTGTACTGTGGGAATATACATTTTAATGTTGCCCCTGGGGATTAGAGGATGTTGGTGTAAGAATCCTTGTGCATGTCAGTGTCCAAGAAAAGGTGAACCGTATGGTCATTAGCCTTGGCCTAATGCTGATTATAGCGAGGAATCGGAAACAAAAGAGCCTATTTCTGGACTATTCTCTTCAAGGGATGACAAATGCACTAGCAAAGTGTTGAATAAAAAGGATGGCTTCACTCATCTAATAGTCCCAGTAACAACAGAAGAAACATAGAATGAAAAGATACCGCACTCACTATTAAGAGTCAGAATGGCTCTACACCAAGCAACGAGGGACAGTGGAACGTGGACACCCACTCTTTTCCCCTTCTCGTCTTGTTGGTTGTATTTTTGTTTGTAATTGTGTTGTAAACCTTTTACCATAACACAGTAGGTTAATGCTCGTGTTGTATTCTTGTCATCCCTTTTCTATAGAAGAGAAGCAAGTGGTGGTTGAATTTGATGGGACTGCATTTCATAACTATCATCAGGATCCTGGGTTAACAGCTTGGTGAAGGTGAGTCAGGACTAAATGGCTTAACCATGTTCTGGATCTAGAAATACATCAATGTTGACTGCTGCAATCATTAACTGCCATAGCCAGCAAAAGACACATTCGAGCCGAAGATGATAGACACTCAGCGTTTGATATTCTGACTCCTGTCAGATTACCCAGGATGGACTTCCTTATCAGAATGTCGACATGATGCCTAGTACACAGATACAAAAAGGATAACCTGTTTTACTTCTGGGAGGTACCGCCTGATGAACCATCAATCATCGAGGTCAACCAAACTATGGGAGTTATACTACATGTAATAAAACTAACAGCAGTATGAACACTCCATCTGTCTGTTGGACTCCCAAATTCAAAGGATACACCCAAGTATCCTCCTTCGAAAGAAAAGTCACACAGCCACAAAAGTCAGCATAAGGTTTCAGCTACTCACACCAAGTTCTAGCTATGAACACCAACTCAAACCAAGGGGAAGAGACACTGAAACAACATTATAAGCCAATACAACCACTGTACCAACTTCAGAACCTCTGAACCATAACTACACCAGATTACCTCAAGGTTCCATAACCCGAAAACCATCAAAAGGACCATATGAAAGCAGCTAAATGCCTCTACATCTGCAACAAAAGGAATCATCTGATTGTTTGCCACCATGTTATGTGTTGAAAGTAATATTCTTCAGTTCCATGCCTGCAGCAGAATAAATCCTGGAAATATTTCCAGATGAAACAAATGAATGACTCGCAGCATGGTATGTTCCACACTGAAATGGAATGAATCAGAACTCTATGCTGGTTCCATGTCGGCCTAATTGCCCCATCACCAAGGTGGGATGGCCTATCAACATGAACCGGGTGTGTGACAAAGCCTTTTGAACTAAATTGGGAAACGGTTAACATAAACCGAGCTGTTGGACAGTCGTCATCTTTTCATCGATAAGATGATATAGGGAAGAACCTTCTGCACGAGCTTAAGTTGCATCTCCTGAAAGTATGATAGACCTAGGCATCAATTTCAATTGGAACACAGAGCCTAAATGGCCACAGAGAATGGAGGGAATATGTGCTTATGTATAATTCTATTCTTGGATTATGGAGTATAAACATTCGCCAGCCAACTTCGGTGGACATACTGTAAGTAGAAAATGACTGTGAGTATAATTCTTTCTGCCCGGATAAATATGGACAGTATCTGCTTCGCACTGGGGAAGATTAACCGACAGCAACACCTAAGGGGAAAGACTGTAATTAAATAATTAGTTTCATTATTAGTACTAGCAAAGTTTCATATGTGTCTTTCTATGCCATGGATTTATAAGGTAACTATTGTTTGAATTGGTAATGAGGTATAACTAATGATGGTTATGGTAAATAGGGTATTTTGACACCAACTCATTCATTTTAAATATGAGAACATCTAAAGGGTGTCAGAAACAAATGTTCAATATACTTAGATCATCATTTGCCTTAATTATGAGGGTAAATGAAAGTAGAACCAATTTGTGGTTGTTGTGTTGTTTGTAATAACATTGTATTTTTCTTTGGTGAAATGGGATAAATGTGTTTTGATAATGCAAATCATTCTCATGCCTGTATATGAATTTCAATGTGACCATTACACTTTCATGTATGTAACTCCAGAGCTTGATTTAATGCCTGAACTGTTTGTCCAACAGTGTTAATGTTTACGTAAAGTCCAGTGTTGATATTTGTTCAATCGTGGTTGTTTATATGTTGTGAACAATCAATGTCTTCTAGCACTATAGTAAATTTTAGAGGGTGATAAGTGGGAATGGAGAAGTACTCATAAATACAGCTATGAACAGGAGTGAACTATTTTCCTCCTTGTGTTTAAGGTAGAATTCCATATCACCTTAAGTGACTAAAATAATAGAGAATCAAATAAAATCCCTTAGACAGCTTAACATAATATTCTCATAAATTAAAATCCACACCCCACAATTGGTGTGGTGGGTCCAATAGGTCAGAGTGTGACAAGGGAAACAAAAATGGAAAGTGTTTATCTTTCTCTCTATCTACCCCCCCCCCCGCCCCCCCCCCTTTCACATGTAAATATGTCCAATGAATAAAATATGCACTCGTCACATACACGCCCACATGCAACACTCCGTAAATACACGTACATAAATACTAAATACACAGAACGCGCGTAACAACACAAATATTATAAATGAAACCACTACCCTTTCTGCCTTGTAAACCCGGATACTGTTTACACCTCCCATTCCCACCAACTTGATACTGTTGTTTGTTGATGCCGCTGCCGCCCTCGCCGATAGTTCAAACATTTTATTCTGCCAGTCTCATCAATACCGATTAGTGGTGATGGTATTGGTGGTTTTGGAGCCGACGGGAGAAGGAGGTGGCAGGGGAAGTAATAGCAGCCGCATTACTAGCTTCTTTTTTAAATTTTTTTTTAATTTTAAAAAATATTTACAAGGTTTAATGTGTGTTTCTTTTGTTTGTGTATATTACAGAGCGTTGCCGTTTGTTAGTGTTAGGTGTTACATGTGTGAATAAAACAAATACATACATATATACAGTTATGATAATATAACATTTATGGCATTGTGCATGTAGACACACATGCCTTGCGTATGATTCATTTCCACTTACATAAGCGGAATGTATGTAACACCTGTCCATCTCTCTCTCTCTCTCTCTCTCTCTCTCTCTCTCTCTCTCTCTCTCTCTCTCTCTCTCTCCACACACACACACATTTTATCTTGATCTATTTCATGCTTTCTGGAAACAGCAGTACATTGAATGCCGTAAGGTTGCGCAATAAAACTTTAAATTATCATTCCCATTAAAATGTGGTTTCTTTGTAATTTATGGGTCACTTAGCTACCGAGGTGAAAGTTCACATTGTTGGTGTTGTTGGCCTGATGTCAAATTATAGGATGACGCTCTAGTGCCATGTAAATGTCCATGACCCCTTTTGTTTTGGGGACAAGAATCAGGGATTTATAACTAGCAATTAGAGTCCATGGCCTGTCCCCAGGGAGGTAATTGGTTCAAAGCTGTGATAGTGACTGGGTGTCAGATACAATGGGAAGGACTTAAAATCTGACCACTACAAGCCACTTTAGCTTAGGGTACTTAAAGGGCTTATTTAATTTGTTTATACATTCAAAAATATCATTACCATATAACATCATTTTAATACTTGATATCGCCTTGGTTTAAAAGCTGCTACACGCGCGCACACACACACAAACACACACTCGTACACATGCTCGTGCAAATACATGCACCACACACACACACACACACACACACACACACCTGCATCCACACCCAGATGCATACATATGTTACTGCCACCGACACAGACACGCATCCACAATATATTTCATGTTGCACATTCAAATATAATAATGGGAAAATTAATAATAATGGTAGCAGTAATAATAAACGTATTATTAATAATAATAATAATAATAATAATAATAATAATAATAATAATAATAATAATAATAGTAATAATTGTAAGATTATTAAACCCGTCAATAAACACATTTACAGTTGTGGTATCCTTTGTTTGAAACAAGTTATTTGCTTCTTCTGTAATATGTGCTGTCTTCAGGCAAAACTCTTACGAGATTTTCGCTTGTGGGGCTAAGGTTAGAATGTTTGAGACTTTTTGTTGATAAAGTTGTTGGACAATTTCTTTGTTGATTGTTCTGTAATTGTATATTGCTTTGTTTCTTAATGTCCATATAAGATTTCTGTACTCTGCCAATAGAACAAGTAGCTTTGTGTGGATGTCTTGTGTGCAGTAAGGGATGGAATTTATCATGATTGCTTTTAAAACATCTGTTCTTTGTTTCGTTTGAGTGTTTAGGATGTTTTGTAGGAGATATTTTGTTGGCATGATTGTGTTGCATTCGTAATAGATGTGCTATTCTGATTCTTGGATGTTCCGTCTACAAAGCTGACACTGTAGTATTTGTTTAGTTATTTTTGCTGTTCTCTCTGTTGTTGGGGTCATGCTGTAAACAAGCCTAAATGTAATTTCTTTTGCTTTTGTGGGAAATCTGCTTGTTGTGAATATTATAGAGAGTTTCGGTATAATCTTTTATGAAATATCTATGTCCTCTTTTAATTCTGAGGTGTACTGGAGTTGCCTGTAGTTTAACTAAATGCTTGTAGATTGTATGTGTTTTTTTGTGTGTAGTAATTTTTCGTGTCCTTTAATGGCTGAAATACATGTTTTGTAAAATGTTGGGAGAGTGCCAAAGTAATGTGAGGATGTATTCTTAATAGGTTTTAAATAAGATAGCCTAATTCCAATGTAATAATGTGCTAAAGGGTGTTTTTCTGGGTGTTGTAGGATTTCGCTTACGTGTTTGATCCTAAGTGCTTGTATTTTGGTTGTTATGTCTTGGAGGGCGATAACTCCATCTTTTTTTGTCTTGCATGAGTGTAGTATGTTTGATACTGTAGATGGTGCTGCCAAACACAAAGCGTCTAATCTATTTGTTTATGTTTGTGACAGTTTGACGTGGCGGATCTAGGACTGTCCACAGATATAGTATTTGTGGAATTATATATGTATTAACAATGGTACTTCTACCAAATATGGTAGTTGTTTTATATGTGTACCTCTGTAACATATCTGTTATTTTCTTCTCAAGATTTTGCCATGTGTCTTTGTGTGTCTGATTTGGTTGACATGGGAAGATTATTCCGTACACTTTTATAAGATTGTTTGATGTTAAGTCAAATGGAAAATCCGTCTTATTTTTCCATTTGCCCAATCCCATTATAGTAGATTTTTGGACGTTTAATTTTGCCCCACTCCCTTTGCCAAAAAACGAGAACGTTTCCAAAATTGATCCCTACAGATTTTTCATTTGTAGGAAAGAAAATGGTGTCGTCCGCATAAGCACGCAGCTTTTGTTCACCCTTCCCTGGTATGAACGTACCCCTGACATTGTCGTCCTGTCGTATCTTTTCTAGAAGTGGCTCTAGAGCGATAACGTACAGTAATGGGGACAAGAGACATCCCTGTCTCACTGACCTAGTCAACCTGAAAGAGTTGGTTAGGGTATGGTTTAATAGAATCCGACTTTCCGGTTTCAAATATAAAATTTTGACCCATGTCTGAAAATAATTTCCCACGTTGCAGTGTGAGAGAGTTTTGTGGAGGTATGAGTGAGATATTCTGTCGAATGCTTTTTCTTGATCTAAAGAGAGAATTGAGGACTGACTGTTTTTCAGATGTGTGTAGTTGATGATGTACTTTATGAAGTGTGTATGTTGCTGGATATTCCGGTGCTGTACACTACATTGCTGGTCTTTATGAATGAGAGATGCCATTACTGGTTTCATTTTAATCTTCAAAGCCTTTGTTAAATTTTGTAGTCTACATTTAAAAGCGAGATTGGTCTGTAACTCTTTAAAAGTGTCTTGTCGGTGTTCTCCTTCGGAATAAGAGTGATGTAAGACGTGTTGAAATTGGATGGGAGTTCTTGTTTGTGGAAAGATTCAGAGAATGCTGCTAGTAAAAGGGGACATAGAAGAGGAAACAAAAACGGATATAATTCAGCGGTAATACCGTCAGGGCCAGGCGACTTGTCCTTCTGCATTCCCTGAACCGCTTGTGTTATATCTTTTAGTGTTAATTCATTATCTAGTGTTAGTTTCTGTTCCTCTGTAAGTTCTTTTGTGAATTTCATAAAGTTTTCTTGCACATGCGCCTGTGTGTTTTCCTCTGTGTAAAGGTTCTTGTAATAATCTTCAAAGGCTAAGGCTATTGGTTGTGGCTCGACTTGTATATTTCCTTCCCTGTCAATTATCTGGCCTATCTGTCTGCTGCGCTGTATGTTTTGTTCTAAAGCTAGGTATTGTTTACTCGGTATCTCTTGTGTTATAGTTTGTAACTTTGTTCGCAGTAAAGCCCCCTGAAATCTATGATGTCTGTGGAGATCTAATTCTTCCTGTAATGCTATGATGTGTGGTGAATTTTTGTCTGTCTGTAGTAAGAGCTTAATTGCATTTTCCAATACTTTTTCTTGTTGTAGTTTTTGCTTGTGTATTACTGCTGCTAGTGTTTGTGTTCTCTCTCGTATAGTTTGCTTAAGTGTTTCCCCGAGTTCTTGCGCATTACCCTCTGGTATACCGCTTGTGTATGTGAGGATCAGTTTTGTTATGCAATCTACATAGTCCTGATTTTGTAAAACTGTGCTGTTAAGTTTCCAATGGGGAGATCTTCTGAGGTGTGGTGTTGCTTGTACTGTGTTTATTGTTGCAACTACATCTTTATGGTCTGTGAAGTTCAATGTCTCCTGTAAATGCTTGACTTGTGTTATATGATGTGTTATGGGCGCATAAATTCTATCTAATCGCGCTGCTCTATTATGCGCATTGTTTGTGTGTGTTGTATCTGTTCCATTGGGATGCATCTGCCTGTATGCGTCTGTTAGCCCATGGGTATCTAAAATTGTTTGCAATGTGTCTAACTGATGTTCCTCTTCCCCCGTTGTGTTTCTAATTTGCATTCCTACATCTCCATTTATGAGGTCATGCGCCGAAAGCACGCAATTAAAATCACCCCCTAAAATAATGTTGTGACCCCGATATGAGCGTGATAATAAGTTTTCTAGTGTTTGGTAAAAGAGCGGCCGATTTCTGTAGTCAGGCGGTGCGTGTATGTTGACAATTGTGTATTTATTTATATTACTTCCTACCTGTACTATAGCTATCCCACCCTGGCAGTCCCTGTCCTTCTCTATAATCTGCCACCTGTCCGATATCTGTATTATTGCTGCACCCATTCCGATATGTTTAGTAAGACTAAAACACGAGTGTCTTAGACCTAAGCATGTTGTGATATATGATGCGTGTTCATCGGTTTTAACGTTAGTTTCCTGTGTGAGTATAAAATCAGGTTTATATTTGTGTATGAGTGGTATAAGATGATTAATGTTGGATCTTATACCTCGAATGTTAATACTCATTATTTTAATTTCCGCTGCCATTTTTGAAGTAATATAAAAATACGTCTGCGCATAATTATGTTTCCTGTTTCAAACTGTCTGTATTCATGTTATCATTTCTGGAGATAGTCAGTAGATTCCTTCGCCGGGCTTGAAATCTCTAAGTCAATAACGAGGCATGGAGAAGAATCTGACAGGTTTCTTTGTCGTGGTGGTGTGTTAATATTATCACTGTCTCTTCCGGCCATGGCGTTGGTCGTTGTCTGTTCAGTATGATTACTTACACATTTCTTTTTGTTTGACCTATTCGCTTCAGGCGGTGTAGGGTAGTCGTGGTTGTTGAGGGGCGGCAGCGTGGTAACAGGTGTTTGGCAGGTTGGAGGTGTCGAGCTCTCACCGTCAGACAGGCTCTTGGTTGAGCGTCCCCTTTTCCGACTGACCAGCTGGAAACCGTCTTCATCCTCCTTACCATGTTGATCTGTCTGGGAGTTCGATGTGACTTTTTGTGCCAGTCTAGGTCCCTTCTTGATTTGTACTTTGGCCGGACATTTATTACTCCAGTGGGAGTCCTCCCCACAGACTGTACACGCCGTACGGCGCCCCGGAACCGTGATGAAGAGACGGTGTAGCTTGTCTTCTACCCCGTCCAACTCCATGTCCACGTAATGTGGCAGAGGTTCTTTCGGGTTGCACAGAAGTAACCACTTGTCCGTGCTGTTTTTCAGTTTATGCACTTCAGCGTTTATATCTCCCGAAATATCCGCGGCTATTTGCTTCACTGTCTCAACCTTTGCGGTTGTAGGCATCCAGTGAATCATAGCCTTGGTCTTTTCCTTCTCTATGTTTTCGATTACAATAGTTACTTTAGAATCCTGCAGTTCATGCTTCGTCCCGTGAAGCCGTTCATAATGAGCTGCCTTTGCTTCCGGTGTCAGCGTAGCGTACCATCTTTTAGGGTCCTCAAAACGGTAGATGGATTTTATCCCTTCCCTACCGATCCCGCAAGTCCCCCACAAGACGCTCGCCATCAGCGAGTAGTTGAACCGGAATACATGAGGTCCTGATATAGAAAACACAAGTGTGTTCGCTTGATGAAACGCTCCTCCCTCGAAACCTTCACTTGTATTGACTTTGACACGTTTAACAATTTGGTTTTCCATCTTCGATAATCCGTGACAGAGGAAATCTTCAATACGGATGCACAGATACAGATACACGTGGTGAAAACAATCGAAAACACTTCCACAAAATTGAAATCACTGATATATTTGAATAATCCGTGACAGAGGAAATTTTAATCCAGATCTACACGTGGTGAAAAACTATCTAATTTACTTCCACAAAATTAATATCACTGATATTTTTAAATAATCCGTGAAAGAGAAAATCGTTAATCCAAATCTAAACGTGGTGTTGACACCGGAACTTCGAAAAGCCGAGCACAAATAAATATTATTCTGCCTTCTTGAGGCGGAACTGTTCAAATGTATACGTTGTGAAGAGAAACCAGACGAGATTAAGCGACCGCAGACGTTCGTTCCACCGAAGGAACCCATTCTAGATGGATTTTTTCAAATTTTGTAACTCTGACTGGTGTTATTCCCCACCGTGTTTACACAAACATAAATGACATAATGGTATTTACAAGAAACATTGTACTATACTGTAGATAAAGATTTTACTTCAGATGTAAACTGTGAGAAAGCCACATATGGTTATTATCTGGCTTGCATGTTTCTGCTGGTAATTTACTATTCACTGCATGTACATAATAACCACTCTTTTATCTTATCTTAATCATGTTTATAATAACCACTTTCATCTAATCTTACCCCATAACACATCCTCATGACACATAACCAGTTTTGTCATCATGGTTAACTAACCAGTTGATGTAAATGCATAAAACGAGTGTGGAAGTTTAGAAAAGTACCTCTGGGTGGGTTCACCTGATGGCGAGGGACAATGAAGATTAGGAAAGCTAATCTGCATATGTCATGTTCAGTTATTCAGTCCAAAGACTGGTATGTTTTTAATACAGCACTTCTTCGTAAATCTAGCCTTGGGACAGTGTACCTTTAGCTCCCCAGAAGCTCAGGGACAGAGCACACATTGGTAATACAAAAAGAACTTTGTCAACATTCCACATATACACTCAAATTTCATTGCCTGTAATTCCTATCACACATTTATCATAACACCTGGGTTCTTCTATGATGTTACACTTGTGTCTGCTGGTTCAGCAGCGATTGACTATCAAACTCCTGACTCGTCAAATATTATCAAACAGAGCTCCTTGAATGAATATCATTCTAACAAACAGATGGTAATAACACATCAGGAAATACAAAGTGTATCTGTGCGGGCTGTTGTTTATCGAGACTCCTGTCTTTTCCACTTTTCACATTGGGCAGTGGGGAGCGTTTTGTGTGATATTCACTGGCACAGGAACGGAGCATAATGGGGACGACCCGTTGCTGTGAAGTTGGAACTGCGACTAACTAACTAACTAACATCAGGAAATATAACATATGATCAAACATGACATGGAATCTACACGGATGGGTCAGTGTTGAGAGGTAGGAGAAGTGCCTGGGGGTTCTTGGCAAAAACTAATGGTAGGCGTTTGGTGCAGGAGAGCCTGGCGTATGATGACACTACATCTAGCTTAAGAATGGAGGTGGAGGCGGTCAGTGCAGCTTTCCGCTGGATAGAAAACACGATACATACACACATTGTGATTGTAACTGACTCAGAAAGCATGCTGAGAAGGGTGAGAACAGGCAAGCTTCGTGCAGAGTGGCTTGCTTCGATTCGGAGGTCACAGGTAGCAAGCATCACCTGGATCTTTTCTCCTGGGCATGCCGGTGTGCTGGGGAATGAACAGGCGGACAGATTGGCTGGCTCGGCAGAACTTGGTGGAGTATTGATGCATGCCAAGGCAGACGTGGTTGCGGCCTTGTGGGAGCACGTGCACACCTCGGAGGAGCAGATGGATCACCATGGTCTGGTAAGAATGAGACAGCGAGGTGTGACGAGGGGATCTGGCCGACGCTCGACGCTCAGAGGAAAGGCGAGACGGACATATAATCAGATTGCTACTGGAACTATTAGTGTTGGAACTCTTCGCTGGCTGCTGGGGATGGGGACGGAGCGCTTATGGGAATGTCCCGAATGCTGTGATGTCGGTTCCTAAATCAATCAATCAATCAATCAAACATGACATGGAAAGTAAACAAATAACAAAGTGCAGACTGCTCCATGATGGCTTACTTCTTAGGCGGAGGCCTGTATCTGCCAAAAACAACGTCGTGATCTCTCTGGTACGGCTCCAGTGTCAACTGTTCCATGGGCTTAATCTTTTATTGCTTCAGTTTTTCCACCTCACCGGTAAACACTGCAGCAGGTTTGGCCACACCTCTCAGATTAGCGTTTATATGGATGGATGGATGGATGTATACGTTGTGAAGAGAAACCAGAGTAAGAATTTCAGGGTGTCCATTGGGAACCGTCGTTAACATCGTGCACGAAGCTTGCAGTGTTGAAACATTGTATATATTGCATTAACAAGTACATTTTATTAATTTTTAGAGTCACAGTATTTCAAACTTTAGGATGTCAAATTATTGTGTTAACTGTGAATAAGTGGTGTCATTATTTTAAACATTTAACAATTAATGTAACTAATTGCTTCTTTAGAAAAAACGTTGGCGAGTTATGTCCCTTGCAAACAATAAAATGAATATTATGTTGATTTATTTGGTTGTTATTTGGCTAAGGAAGGAGCAAAAGAAGAACAGCCTGATGTGCCTATTACATACCACCAAAAGAAAAGAATGATCAAATCAGTCATAAGGCCACCAAACCTTACTCAAGACGACTACCACGTTATGGACAGACCAGAACAAGTCATTATTCTGCGCCTCAGAACAGGAAACAATAGATTACGCAACCACATGTATACAAAATTCAAGATTGGTGACTCAGCCATGTGCACATGTGGTTTGGCGTCGCAGACAGCAGAGCACATACTCCAGGATTGCCCAAACTACAACATATCCAGGCGAACCTTCTGGCCTAGAGAGACAACAGTGGAAGATAAACTTTATGGACCGCTGAATGAACTAAAAAAGACTATTAGATTCATACAAGAGACAACATTGCAGTTATAAACATATTTCAGGCGAACGAAAGAAGAAGAAGAAGAATTTGGTTGTTTCGGGATTTGAAATGTAAACATTGAGCACAACCCACTACTGGCAACGCTGATCGTATTCTGGTATGAGCCTAAGGCATATCCGCATATTGACACACACACACACACACGCACGCACGCACACACACACACACACACACACACACACACACACACACACACACACACACACATATATATATACAGTGAAAATATTTTCAGAAATGTAGAAGACCTAAATGGAATCAGCATTGGAGGACGAAACATAAATAACATTAGATATGCAGATGATACAGTATTGATTGCAGACAATGCACAGGATCTGCAACAATTAGTAGACGCTGTGGTTGTACACAGTGAGCAGCTGGGGTTGGAATTAAATTGTAGGAAGACACAGGTTATGGTCGTCACTAGGAAGAACGAAGTACCACAATGTAATATACAAGTAAATGGGAATATTCTTCAGCAAGTGAATCGGTTCAATTATCTCGGAACAGTCATAACATCTGATGGCAGATGCCTTGAAGAGATTAGAACAAGAATCGCCATTGCGAAGGTAGCCTTTAGCAAGATGAAAAACATTCTGACCAATAAAATGATGTCAATTGAAACGAGAAAAAGAGTGTTGAGGGGATACATAGAGCCTGTTCTTTTGTATGGATGTGAAACTTGGACAATGTGCAGTCAAGCTGAAAAACATCTGATGGCTGCAGAAATGTGGTTTCTGAGGAAAATGCAAAGAATACCATGGACAGATAGAAAAACCAATGACCAAGTACTACAAGAGACAAATGAAAATCGTAGATTGATTAGAGAAATTAGACGTAGACAGTCAGGGTTTTTTGGACATGTTATGAGAAGAAATGGACTGGAGAACTTGGTGACAGCTGGCAAGATCGAGGGGAACAGACCAAGAGGAAGACCGAGAGGAAAATACCTGGATGGCTTGGCCACATGGCATGGACGAGACAGGAACACTGAGCTGATCCACGACTCTGGTGATCGAGTGAAATGGCGAATCATGACCGCCCACGCTTTCCGGCATGGCACATGATTGATTGATTGATTGATATATATATATATATCATGTGCCATGAACAGTCAAAATGAGCAATCTGGACATTCTGAAGGAGGATAAGTCGCAAAGAGAGACAGTCATAATTTTTTGGCCACATTATGAGAAGACAAAAAGTGGAACACGTGACAACCTTAAAGATTTGTGGAAAGAGAGATAGAGGAAGACAGGGTGAGAACATTCTTGACAGTATTGTGTCATGGCATGGAAGGAAGTCAACAAACTAATTTATCGATGCCGTCGGAGATCGCAATTTGTGGAGAGGCATGATTACCCACGCCAGCCGGAAATGCACTTAAAGTTGAGTATTTTCAAAGATTTGAGATCTGTACCTTTTGCTTGAAATAGCTCAACATAAACGACCCGGAACAGGCAGGAAAGAAAATCGGTTTCTAGAATCTTCGGGTAAGTAAACAGACTAAGAGTTAACAAAAACATAGACAGTGTGAAAACATCTTTGTTGATGTCTTTATTGGCATAAGGAAGGTGAGAGACCTTCCTTGACCCGCTTACTTGTGAGCGGGACGTGTTTGTTGATATAAGCCCAAGTTTTGCAACTGTTTTCTTTCCGACTAAAGGTGTTGGCTCTGCCAAGTTTGAAGAGTTTACAGGGAAACAAAAAGTGGGTGGGGACGAAGAAAGTTTATTGATAATTGTCATCCATTTTAATTGTACCATCATTAACACGCACCTTGCCGAGGAGCACGGGTAATTACGTTTCTCCATAAAACGTTCTGAGCTTTGCAGGACGTGCGATCAACCCCATACTGATTTCCTAGGCAATTTTATATTCAGTAGTTTGCCATTGCATTCTGTTCGAGAAATCCATATTTAATTCCAACTTATTGTTGTAATAATCCATCAGCGAACCGGAAATGTAACTGATTCGGTGCCAAACAAAATGTCGGTTTGGATCTAACGAAAATGAGAATTATAGGAGTATCACAGTCATGACTTAAAAGTTCTTATAGTCTGTCCAGAAATGAATGCCTTCATTCACGATCAACTATTTTGAAAACAGTCTGTTACATCGTTATGAAATTTTTCCTGCCGTCTTATATTTACCCCCACTCAAGAAATATGTCTTTGGTCGGTCCAAAAGGAACTTAAATCACGGAAAGCGGGGATATTTCTTTGATGTTTTGGTGAAAAACTAGTGATTTCTCGCTAACAAACTTGTTTTACAGTAATGCCCCGCCAGTTGGGATGACGACACAAGGCGTATCCAGATTCGTATGGGAGTGGGTGCAATGTCTACTCTGCTGAGACGGAACATGATTACATGTTTTGCACGACGACTATAGCTGTGAATGTCTCTGTAGTGGGGTTCCTCCTTAACGGTCAAGTTGTTAGTTCTCTTTTCATTGAAGATTATAGAATGATTCGTATGTTCGTGTGTTGTCCCCTCATTTGACATCGTGTTTCTTCTCGTGTTTCTTGTTATGCCACAATATGTCAGTTCCCACTGCAATATTACTCTTCCGTTGGTATTCAATGCGTCTAGAGCTTTTTTTTGTTTCAATGCCAGTTGTTTGTCACCGTTGAAGGCTTACGGAATTGAAAATTCATCCCTGTGGAATACAAACTGTTGCCGTTGACATTGTGCTGATGCTGTAATGTTTAAGGCCTGCAATTCGTCTGAATAGTTGGAGCAAAAATATCCCAGTAGGTGTGCATGTGGATTAATGTCTGAAATCTGCCCAGACCTTAATCTGTGTCGCACGATTCCAGTAGGTTGATGCTTGCTCTAGGCTGCATAAAATTCAATCCATCCTTTCTCAAATAATCATCTTCCTCTTTCAACACATGGTCCTCATATTTTTTTTCCAGTAACTTTTATCAATATCTAACAGTGCGGAGTGGGTTAGTATCTTTACGTCAGACAATTTGAATATAGTATTGTCAGCTTCCTGCCACCTGTCCTTTAATTTTAGCAAACACAAGTTCTATAGTGTTAAAATGAGAATGGTACGGCGGAAGACTCAAGCACCCATGACGATGCTCTTCTATCCACTTGTCGATTTGATATTTCTTGCTTTTTGGCGTCTGTTTTACAAGGGACAACAATTCTAGCTTGAAATACGTTTCTGGAAATGGTATGTTTTCCATTCGGTGCCATATCTTTATTGCTGCCTTTGTGCTCGATGTTGTAGGTATTTTGTCTTCTTGGGCAACAACATTGTGATATCATGAATTGACCATAACTGGACACGACGGTCTATCTAGGGATGGAAGCACAGTTTTCTCGAGCCAATCTCTAAGTACATTACCATTCATCTTAGTATGATAATCCCTATTGTCTGTATGCTTTGATACTAACACGAGTCCAGCATTCTGTAGTAAGCCATTATGTGTACTACCAGCATGGGCAATGACCAAATGCTGTCCTATACTACTGTGCATATATCGCTTTATCTTTCCATCAGCTGATTGCCATTCCTCTTAACTTGTGTGGTGCGCACTGATTCAGGCTTCATCCAAATACTCTATGTCATAATTTTCTTTGCATATTTCTCTTATTTCACGTAGGTATTTGCTTCTCATGGCTCCTAAATGCGGTTGCTCGCAAATGATATTTCTACCTGACACAGGCCTGGGTCATTGACAGTGAGTTGAGTGACCAGGCATGAGAAAGAATGGATGAAAGTTGGAGACAGTAAAGTAACTGACCTGGCTATGAGAAAAACAATCAACCCTGAGAAATAATGGAGCGGGTGTGAGTGAAAACCCCCAGGGGATGGATGGGGAGGAAGACAGTTTTAGGCTGGGGTGTAATGTTGTTGGGAGCCCAGGGAGGGGCTACACAGCAGGGGTAAAGGACAGTGGAAAACTTTGACTAGGGAGTGGAAGCGAGGACCGACTGAGGTTGGGTTCGTGTGAAGTCAAGGGACTTCAGGGAGTTGAGTTTTAGACACCGAACGAGTCGGTAGTCGACGGAGAACTGTGTTGTGTGATTCTCCGAGCTGTGAATGCAGGACTAAAACCCAGAGTGGGTTGCATAGTGAGCAGAGGCTCCGACCCAGTGGGTGGGTCGTATTGTGTGAGATCCAGCCGTGGATAGTAGCTGGACTAAATGTCTTGTGGATGTGAGATTCAGGAAGATTATAGAAGGCAGTGATGTGTGCTGATTAACGTGTGAGGAGAATACATATATATTTGCGGATGTTACATTGATTTCTGGAGATACCAATATGTTATGTGTCCGTGTTATTTCTGTATTAAAGGATTATGTGCGCCAACTCAATCTTGTTTAATGACTGGTGAATGTGCACGGCGGGGGTGAGTTGCATTGTGAGACAGCTAGATAGCTCAATTGACACACCAGGAGCATCGTTACCTAGACAACGACCATCTCACGCACTTATCATCGAAAGAACATCGTGAGATATCTGTGGGCTCTCCGGTCAAGGACGACGGGGATATAGTGAGATATCTGTATGGCTCGTCCAACCAAGCAAAACGGTGTAATATTGAATTATCTGTGTGCTCTTCGCTGAGAGAGGAGTTATTATCTGGTGACTTTGTTCCATCAAACTAACAAACCCTTGACAAGTTGGATAGTATTGCTTAAAGAAATTAGTGTGAACTCTTTTGTGTGTACACCAGGTAAAATAAAATTTCTCACTCGGAGAGGGGAGCGTGGACGGTGAAAGGGTGTCCACGGTAGAAACAATGTGTTTTCTCCTGTGCGGGAACTAGCTAACAGACAGTTCACGTCAAGTTCAAAACAGGTGATTACGGGACCAAGTTTGTCCACGAAAAACAGACGAGAGTCAAGACTCAAGCTAGCAGAAGGTTTACGTAAAGGTCAAACTACAGCTAAATTACCGGACAGTCAGCACACGTTATTGCTGACGCGCCAGAGAATTAACACGGCACATCAAATAACAGCGCGTGTGAAGTTACGTTACAGATCAACGAAGAGTTGTGTGACAGGGTTGGTCACTAGGCACAAACACCGAGCACAGATAAATGTCGCGTGAACAAAACGGTGTTTGCGACAAGAGCGGAGCATCACATTGGACAATATCGCTGTCGGTGATAAAGACAGGATTGAATTAACAGACAGTGAGCAATTTCGTTGCGAAGCCCTGTGCGTGGTGAGACATTTGATGTGTGTGTGTGAAACAAGCGCACTGTGTGTTCGCAGGTCAACAGTTCAAGATTGGTCGACTCAGCAATTAGGACGGGTGGGTACACCAGCGTCCAGGTACTGGGGAAGTACATGTTTGGAAAACAGAAAATCGACATTTGCTGAATCACCGGGAGGGGTGACAGAACGGGGTGGAAACAAGAATCCTACCACCAGAGTTGGGGAGGGTTAATGGTGGAAAGGGTGATTTTCCACGAAGTTAAAAAAGAGCAGCCGTGTCGGGGGCTGAGAGGTTGTGTTTAAAGTGTTTTGTGTATGACGGAAAAGTGTCCGGTCATTTTACAGACAGTCAGTGTGGATTATTGTGACAAAGAGTACTGAGGTACTGACTTGAGGTGTCCGGCAAGGTCAAGGCTGGGGACAGTGGAAAGTTACTGAGATGTTCCATAGTGGAACTGGATAAACAAGTTGTTTTTGTGTGAAACCAGACTTTATTGTTCGTCTTTGTTAAAATCCCTTTGTCATCATTGCTCTGTCATGAGCAAACAATTCTACAACGAATAACTACGTGTCGGCATCGCACGCATGGTCGCATACAGTTGCTAAAGAGAACTGACTGTACAAAGTTTAAAGCGCTGAACATTGGCTGCCATTTTCCTTTTCTTTTTTGGTGAATCTTGTCGGGTAACGGAAATTCATAACATTTATGATACAGCAAAGCGCCATCTCCGCAACGAAAGTATAAAGACGTTTGGATTATTAATTTGTTATCACCACGTCCAAGGAAAGTAACAACATATCGAAAGAACACTTTGGATAATTACTATTTACCGTCAACGTTTTCGACAGTTGGAACTGGTAATCACAACGCGAAATGAAGTAACCACTCAACAAAACAACAAGTCGCTTTGCAATCTAGCGGGTAGACATTTAGGAGAATTTAACACAGACATTTCCAGCATATTGTGGGAAACTATTAAACAATAACTTTTGACGACGGATTAATAAGCACATATGTGTCGGCCAACTATCTGGACATTTTGTTTGCTCTCATTGTCTTAACTGTCGTTATCGGTTGTCTACTTATATATATATATATATATATATATATATATATATATATATATATATATATATATATATATATATATATATATATATATATATATATATGTTATTACATGTACTTGTTGGATAGGCACTTTTTGCAATCTCTATCTAAATCGGGATAGGCGTGGCAAAAAAACGTTGTTCTTTCTGGTGCTTACGATATTTTTGGATGGAAAACGCTAATGAGTTATCGTATCGTGCAGTGGCATTGGAGTCCTAACTAATATCTAGAGCCGAGTTGTCTGACGTCAGATTTGTGTATAGTTTGATGCTATAATTTTTTTTTCTTTCTTTCTTTTCGTTATATTTACATATGATATTTGTTGTATTCGGATATATGTTATTATTGTGATCTTTCGTCATTTCTACTGTCTAGTGGTCGGTGTCAGATTACATATTATTACGCGCACTGTGGTCGTTTTACACAAGCTTGTGGTTGTTACTGTGGTTTATTTCTTTGTGATCACCGTCTCCGTGTACTTGGCTTGTGAGTCTAGCGTTTATAGAAAACACTTAGTGTGGATCATCCATTCGTTTGTATATGTATTTATATGTATGTTTAACAATATTTCCAGAAATGTTATACAACTATTTGTTATAGATATATGCGAGGGAGTATAGGTGATATTTCCCATCACTACCTAGTGCGTGAAGAGTGACTGTGTGAGTACAGGGTGACATTATTAGTACTACGAATTTACGTACAGTCTGAGTGGAGGTGTACTTAGGGAAGGGACACAGAGACTAGCAGCAGAGTCTTTACATTTATAGGTGGCTGACAGACAGCAACGTGTCCACAAGTACAAGATGCCTACTTTAATGGAATATATTGAAGCAGGTGAACGGTTAGGCCTGAAGGGAAAAGAGTTACAGGAGTATGCAGAAGCAAAAGAACAAAAACAAGCTGAAAGAGAGGAATGGCATAAAGAACGCGAGGCAAAACGCCTACAGGAAGAAAAGGTAGCTGAAGCCAAGCGTCTACAGGACGAGAGAGAGAGAGAGACAAGTAAAGTTAGCTGAAATGGAAGCCAAGCGTCTACAGGAAGAGAAAGAGACACAAATGAAAATGGAAATTGAGAAAGAGAAGATCAAGTGTCAGATGCAAACTGAAATTGAGTTTAAAAAATTAGAACTATCATCTAAGGGTCAAAGTGAGGAAAACATAAGACCTTCACAGTCATCACAACGATTGAAACTGCCATACTTTACGGACCGGGATTGTCTTGAATCCTATCTTGGGAGATTCGAATCGTCTGTAAAAACATTAGGCATTCCAGAAGCGGAGTATGCAATGCGGCTGGGTGAGTTTCTTACGGGTAAGGCACTAGACACCATGTTCAATTTACCTGTAGAAGAAAGAAACAACTACACTATCTTACGTCAACGTTTGCTGACAAAGTTCCAACTAACTGAACATGGATATAGAACAAAGTTTAGACAGTTAGTGCCAGAGACAAATAAAGATTTCACAGACTTTGTTAACACAGTAAAGAACACATTTAACAAATGGATGGAGCTCGCAGAAGTAGGGAAAGATTTTAATAAATTAGTAGATTTAGTGTTAAGAGACAAAGTATTAGCTTCATGTAATACCATTTTAGTGGCTTTCTTTGAAGAACGTAAGCCAAAGGACATAGACACAATGTCTCAGTTAGGGCAAAACTACATGACTGCACATCCTAACGTATCTATTGGTAGACAATTTAGTGAGGAAATAGTCTGTGCAGCGTACACTAAACAGGACCAGAATCCAGTCATCAGACCAAGGGCGAAAAGTGTGGATTCAGCACAGAAAGGTGAGCAGCAAGAACTTCAAGATATTGGTTTCCGAGGAAACAATGTTGGTAGGGCAGGACGGTACCCATACAAAAGAGGGAATTTTCAGAGACGTCCAAACAGTTATGCCGGATGTTGGAATTGTGAGAGCTGGAGACACAAAATGGCAGAGTGTGATGCACAACCATCAGATGGACCAACGAACAACAGTAAAAGGGAGATCACTTGTTTCAAATGTGGAAGGAAGGGGCATGTCAGCTATCATTGTACGATTAGGGAAACGGAGCATTCTAATGCAGCACAAGTTATTGAGACTATCAACAATGAAGATTGTAGTGGGTGCAAACCTCTTTTTGAAAAAGACGGTCAGCCAGTCTTAGTGTGTGGTCATACAGTTAAAGCAGGATCAGCAGTGCATGAAGGAGGAAGTATGAAGATGCACCATGGATTTGTTAATGATAGGCTAGCGTTAAAAATTAGGGATTCCGGATGTACGTCCATCGGAGTGAGAAAGAGTTTAGTGCATCCCTCGGATTATACAGGGAAAAAGATTAGATCCATAACATTTAATGGGACAGTAGAATTCTACCCATTAGCCGTGATAACAGTGAAAACACCATATATCACAGGAAGAGTGACAGCGTGTGTTCTGGACGCACCAGTGGCGGATTTGATCATAGGAAATATAGCAGGAGTTAAAGATTGTACAAAAGAAGAAGTAGTTTATTGGGACCAGAAACATAGTTTAAGTAGTAGCGAGGTTGGTACCAAAAGAAAACCTAAATTAGAGAGTATAGCTGAAGAAAAAGAGGCACTTGAAGTAGACACAGAGGACAGGGATAGGACAGCTGAGCAGGTGAGAATGGATCTCAAATATAGCTGTAGGGAATCCCAGAGACAAGATGATACGATATACAAATGTTTCCAAGGGTGTAGTAAAGTGAGACATAGGCAATCAAAGAAGGGTAGATGGTGCTTCGAAAGGAAGAATAATGTTCTCACTCGCAGGTTTTCAGATGGCGGAACTGCACGGGGGCAAGTAGTATTACCGTTAACACATAGAGACCGATATACTAGAACAGCTCAGGATAGGGCAGGTACAGGGCACATAGGAGTAAGGCGGAAGCAGCATAGAGCAGGATGCCAGGTATATTGGCTAGGATTTAATAAAGAGGTCAGACTAAACAGAGACTCCAGTATAACGCTACAATGTGTAGATTCCAAAGTTAAGGCAGTTCCAAAGATTGTTAACGACATCACTGAACCAGGATTAGCAAACAGATGTTTTAAAGATATAGGAAACATGAGGCATGGGTACAGGAAGGGTAGACACAGCATCGACAGGAATCAGAGGTGGGTTGATGCAAGAAAAGAACCACCTGATATATGGTCGGTACACAAATAGCTTGTGTCTTTTTGAGGATGTTAATAGACCTGCAGATACACAGATATGATGTTTCCTATGATGTATTATTATTATGTGATGTATTAGTTCATGCATTGGTACACAAGATGTAAAGTTAGTTGTATTGATGTGTGAGGAATAGGGGAGTGTAATATGAGCATTCGATGTATTATGTAGGGTGGTAGCTAGAGTAAGGTGGAGCCATAATTAGGGCTACCCAGGCAATATGTCTGGGTCACATATTTGATAAGTATTAGTCTCCCAACATTTGAAAACGATATTTTCTTTTAAGAGGGGGTGATGACATAGGCCTGGGTCATTGACAGTGAGTTGAGTGACCGGGCATGAGAAAGAATGGATGAAAGTTGGAGACAGTAAAGTGACTGACCTGGCTATGAGAAAAACAATCAACCCTGAGAAATAATGGTGCGGGTGTGAGTGGAAACCCCCAGGGGATGGATGGGGAGGAAGAAAGTTTTAGGCTGGGGTGTAATGTTGTTGGGAGCCCAGGGAGGGGCTACACAGCAGGGGTAAAGGACAGTGGAAAACTTTGACAAGGGAGTGGAAGCGAGGACCGACTGAGGTTGGGTTCGTGTGAAGTCAAGGGACTTCAGGGAGTTGAGTTTTAGACACCGAACGAGTCGGTAGTCGACGGAGAACTGTGTTGTGTGATTCTCCGAGCTGTGAATGCAGGCCTAAAACCCAGAGTGGGTTGCATAGTGAGCAGAGGCTCCGACCCAGTGGGTGGGTCGTATTGTGTGAGATCCAGCCGTGGATAGTAGCTGGACTAAATGTCTTGTGGATGTGAGATTCAGGAAGATTATAGAAGGCAGTGATGTGTGCTGATTAACGTGTGAGGAGAATACATATATATTTGCGGATGTTACATTGATTTCTGGAGATACCAATATGTTATGTGTCCGTGTTCTTTCTGTATTAAAGGATTATGTGCGCCAACTCAATCTTGTTTAATGACTGGTGAATGTGCACGGCGGGGGTGAGTTGCATTGTGAGACAGTTAGATAGCTCAATTGACACACCAGGAGCATCGTTACCTAGACAACGACCATCTCACGCACTTATTATCGAAAGAACATCGTGAGACTACCTCCCTTGTACTTTCCAAACGTGAAGCCTAATGTCCTTATAATATTCTACAAAGTTGTATTGGATAGCTCTATGTCATTGTTCTTTCTCAACCAAACCCTACGTTTTCTTACAGTCACTGTTTCTTTGGTATCCAGCATTTTAATAATAGCTTGCCTTATGACATCCTTGTCAAAGCTGTCTACAATTTCCTTTCTACCTATCGTTTGCTTATTGCGTGGTGGTTTCATTCCAGATGCCAGCACCAATCGACGAAATGACCGTTTAATCAAACCCAATGTATACACTGTTCTTTTCTCTGGATTTGTAATAGTATATGAAACAGTTTCCTGCAATTAGCTTCTTGATAAAAATATGTGTCCAACTTCATAGCAATGCTTTGAAGTGTACAAAATTTCACATTCAATCCCATTCAATAATATTCACACATTTAGATGTTAACGATAAATGGTAAGATTAAAATAAAAATAATCAGGTTTCATGAAAGCACCCACATTATTGACAACACCTCTGAACACTCCCCGCTCCACTATGCGAGGCTCTTGTCATAAGGCCAATCTCGTGTCCCACGAGAAAATTAACTATTCAACGCTAATGGTTCCTTGTGAAGACGTAATACATATAATATTATGCACTTCCATCGCTGACCCGTAAATTATATACCGCATATAAACAAACATTGAAATCTGCTGTACAATCCCCAGAACAAAAAAAATTTTGTTGGGTGGACATAATGATAAAGCTTTATGCTAAATCTCATCATTTTCCCTCTGTTGGTTACTGAGATATGGAATTTTATATTGGGGCAGACAAAAGTAAACAGTCTATAATATGGCAGCAGACATGGTGTATTAATACCAACTTAAAGACGATTACATAGGGAAACACTATTTACTGATATTTTAACTATATTTTGTTTCGATGTAAATTGCAGAGTTCGAGAACTAGAGGGCGTCAAAATTTATAACCTCACACAAACAAAAACATATGTCTACAATATATCACGCCATGTCTGAACTACATTAAAATGAAGGAAGCATACAATGTATAATTCCGTTTAAAGTTAGGTGCCTATCCTTTACAGGACGTCGCAGACAAACCCAGCATTTTTTTGGTTGTTCGTGATTTCTTGGCAAGTTTATCTTCAGTAATTTGCCATTACTTTCTGAACGACCGGCACTCACACCATTTTCAGAAGAAAAAAAAGCCTGGCGGTCTGCTGCCAAATCGCATTCAGCTGTGTTTCGAACGCGGGTATGCGGGATTACGAACTGCGTCTGTAACTCCTCGCCACGGAGTGAGTATAATTCCGTTTACTGATCATTAAAATTGCGGACGATGCCACGAAATGAAAAAAAAAAAAAACAAAAAAAAAAAAACGCGATGACCGCAGTATAGAGATATATCAGCCACCGGCAGTAAACGATATGTCTGGACATTGCGATATATCTGCCTTTGGCTCTTGATCAGTTAGGAGCGAGCGCTCTTATCAGCGAGGTCACGTCGACTGCCATGTTCTAAGTGAGGCGATAGATTGTCCTCGCTTCACAAAGCACCTTTCATTCCATAAGTGCTCGGTCGTGTTAACTGACTATTCTCTCTCTCTCTCCCCCCCCCCCACCCCCACCCCCAGACGAACCAGTAAGCACGCTAGTGCAGAATGTGGCTTAGATATGATTGATTGATTGATTGCTTTAGGAATCGACATCACAGCATTCGGGGCATTCCCATAAGTGCTCCGTCCCCATCCTCAGCAGCCAGCGAAGAGTTCCAACACTAATAGTACCAGTAGCAATCTGATTATAAGTCCGTCTCGCCTTTCCTCTGAGCGTTGAGCGTCGGCCAGATCCCCTCGTCACTCCTCGCTGTCGCATTCTTGCCAGACCATGATAATCCATTTGCTCCTCCGAGGTGTGCACGTGCTCCCACAAGGCCGCAACCACATCTGCCTTGTCATGTATCAATACTCCACCAAGTTCTGCAGAGCCAGCCAATCTGTCCGCCTGTTCATTTCCCAGCACACCGGCATGCCCTGGAGAAAAGATCCAGGCGGTGCTTGTCACCCGTGATCTCCGAAGCGAAGCAAGCCACTCCGCACGAAGTCTGCCCGTCCTCACCCTCGTCAGCATGATTTCTGAGTCAGTTACAATCACGATGTGTGTGTGTGTGTCGTATTCTCCATCCAGCGGAGAGCCGCAGTGACTACCTCCACCTCCATTCTTAAGCTGGATGTTGTGGAATCATATGCCAGGCTCTCCTGCCCCAAACATCGACCATTAGCCTTGGCTATGAACCCCCAGCCACTTCTCTTACCTCTTGACACCGAACCATCTGTGTAGATAATCACATCACTCGAGTGAGCATTGTCCTGAATTAGTTGCTGGATTTCCACTTCCGTGGCCCCTGCTGGCCATTCCCTGCACTCCCGGCTTAATGTGATTATAACTCTGCACAAGTCTGACTGCTCCGCTGGCACTCTGACCCACTCCTCTCCACGCCTAATGTTCTCCAAGGGGCACACCTGTCTGATCGTATCCTCCGCCTGAGCCATCCAAGATTTCCCTCTTCTCAGTCTCTGACCCTTAACTGCGTCCAGCGCCTCATGCAACGGGTGATCTGTGTCTGCAGCTACTCTGAGGTATGCCTTCGCCTGCATCACCTTGAGCCTACCTGCAACAGTCGGCAGACCAAGGATGTAACGCATACACACTACTGGGGTGTCTCTAGTGCATCCCAGAATGACCCGCATAGCTTCGTTCTGTATGCGCTCTAACTTCACCAGCTGACTCTCTGAGACAGTGAGCATTCCTAGTCCATAATCAATTACTGAGATGATCAAGTGCTGGTATAGTGTAAAAAGCATTCTCTGCTCTGTGTCCATTGCAGCCATAGTTTTAAGTGCACTGAGTCCCTTTTGAGATCTTGTCACAACATGATCAGGCTTAGATATGAACTGATGTAGTGCCGAAGGATAATATATCGCCAAACGTGACCTCCCATTATGGACAGAAGGACGATATATCGCCATGCTAGGGCCATCGTGGGGATCTCGATACATGAAGCCCATAAACGGGCACTCTCCCGCTGTTTATACTTCAATTCGACACTGCAAGGTATAAGAGGAACAAGATGAGATGAGATGAGATGTGATGAGATGAGATGAGATGAGATGAGATGAGATTAGATTAGATTAGATGAGATGAGATGAGGGTCATCGTGTTATCTGTTTTGTTTCGTGATATTTTCCGCAATTTCAATGCTCGGTGAATAGAAATTTACATTATAATACTTGTTCATTTGATTGTATACAATTGTTGGACACTGTAGTAACAGAGTGCAAAGAAAGGACTCTCATTGAATATCAAGAAAACAGTAACAATGGTGATATCACAGAAAATAGTGACACCAAAATGTGAAATAGAGATAGAATGGAAAATTCTTCAACAAGTGGATAGTTTTAAATATCTAGGGACATTTATAAAATCGGATGGAAGATGCACAACAGAGATTAAGAGCAGAAAGGGGCAAGCAAAGGCTGCATTTCAGAAAATGAAGAATATCTTATGCAATAAGTCGCTATCATCGAATGTAAGAAAGAGAGTGCTGAAGTGCTATATAGAACCTAGTTAGTTAGTTAGTCGCAGTTCCAACTTCATAGCAACGGGTCGTCCCCATTATGCTCCGTTCCTGTGCCAGTGAATATCATACAAAACGCTCCCCACTGCCCAATGTGAAAAGTGGAAAATCCATGAGTCTCGACAAACAACAGCCCGCACAGATGCACTGTGCATAATGCCGCCGCCAGAATGTCAACACAATAGTCCCCCACAAAACACCCAGTTCATTTCTGATGGAATCTGCAGCCATTTTCCCATCTGGATGTTTCCTAGATGTTCACCCACACAGTCCACGAAATACAGTTCATCGTCGACGGCAGTGGCAGTCAACCAGAAGCTCAGCAGCCACGCATTTCTGCATAAGGCAAAAACCGGTCAACTCTGGGACATAGCCACCTGCCATCGCTCCGAACATGCAGTCACGTTCCAAAAAACCTCGGGCAGATTCAAAAGCACTTCACACGAAACTCACAGCTCACAGTGTCGCACCACGCACTCACTCAGTAGCAGGGCGACGGAACCATCAAGCCTCCTTAGTCGCCTCTTACGACATGCGTGGTAGGCTGCAGTGTTGCTATTCTTTGCTTCCCTTATGGGCCCCGGCAACACACGGGAGTATATAGAACCTGTTTTGCTGTATGGCTGTGAATCTAGGAATGTAAATGAACAAATTAGGAAGAGATTGGAAGCAACAGAGATGTGGTTCCTGAGACGAATGTTGCGAATTCCTTGGACTGCCAAATTAACTAACAACGAATGCCTGAAAGAGGCCAACGAAACTAGAACATTATATATATATATATATATATATATATATATATATATATATATATATATATATATATATATATATATATATATATATATATATATATATACACACACACACAACAATAAGAAAGAGACAAACAGCTTTCTTTGGTCATGTGATGAGAAGAGAGGCATTGGAGAACATCGTGACAACTGGAAAGATCGAGGGGAAGAGAGGGAGAGGGAGACCACGAGAAATGATGCTGGATGGATTGCGACGGTGGCATGGAGGAATATCAACGGCAAAGTTGATCCAAAAAACCAAAGACCGAGATCTGTGCAGAGTCATGAACGCCTACACCAGTCGGCATGGCACTTAATGATGGTGACCATGTCTGCTCTAAACCTACTTTTTGTTTGGCAGTGACTCAGTTAATAAACAAAATACGAAAATTACGATAATTAGCTGTAGAAACGAAAGGTCATCAATGAACATCACAGTAAACGGGGAGATACTAGAACAAGTAGCAAGTTTCTCTTATCTTGGTCATGTAATAACAGATGATGGCAGAAGTGAAAGATAAATCACAAAGAGAACGGAAATGACCAATAATGTTTTCAACAATATGAAGTATTGACATCTAAAGAGATTAACGCCGCATTAAACTGAGAATTGTCAAATGTTATGTATATTCAACACTACTATACTGGACAGGCCTGGACAGTGAAGAAGCAATTTGGAAGTCGAATAGAAGCCCTGGAGATACAGAAGACTGGACAATGAACAAGCAATTTGAAAGTCGAATAGAAGCCCTGGAGATACAGAAGACTGGACAATGAACAAGCAATTAGAAAGTTTAATAGAGGCCTTGGAGATACAGAAGACTGGACAATGAACAAGCAATTAGAAAGTTTAATAGAGGCCTTGGAGATACAGAAGACTGGACAATGAACAAGCAATTAGAAAATCGAATACATGCCCTGTGGATTTTATGTTCAGTAGGATGCCGCTGATTTCTGGAAGAGCAGTCCACGAAAAGGATCCTCTATACCAGGGGTGGCCAACCTTTTCAGAAGGCGGGCTAAATTTCAGAAATAATATTTCCTTCCGGGCCACGCACCTAATTGTTTCGTTAAATTAAAGTAAACAATCAAGCGTGCTACAGCTTTGACCACATCGTCGTTTCCCACTCCGCGGGCCGCAACATGACGACCGGCGGGCCGCATGCGGCCCGCGGGCCTCGTGTTGGCCACCCCTGCTCTATACGGTCACGTTTTGGGAAATAGAGAGCATCTGGTGGATGTTCCTCCAGGACACACTGGTGTGGTGGGGAACGAGCGGACGGACAGATTGGCTGGGTCTGTACCTCTCGGTGGGGTATTGGTGAAAGGCAGACGTGGTCGGGGAGCTTTGGGATCATGTGTATAGTGCGGAAGAACAGATAGACCATCACAGCCTGGAGAGAATGGTGCTGCAGGGAGTGACCAGAGGATCTGCACGATCAAACTGCTACTGGTATTATTTGTATTTGGACTCTTTGCTGACTGTTGAAAATGAGGACGGGGGCACGTATGGGGCGATATGTGCTATGATGTCGGTTCTTAACTCAACATTTTGAGAAGCGCTGCGTTGAGATTCTCTTATTCGCACACACCCCCCCCCCCCTTTTCCTCCCTCACACCGCGACCTAAAGAAGTCTCGCTTTGTTGATCGCTGCCTGTGGGGGACAGGTAAGAACGGTAATCATGTTAGGATTTCTTAGACACAAAAGCTACGTTCTCCTGAAGCACACATGTGGTGTTTCTCTCCCTGGTGTCAACAAATCAGTTTGATGATAAATTATAATGTGAGACAGATAAAGTATTCCTGGTTCTTTCAGTTACATTCATGAACAGTGACAAATAATATAGAGATAGAGAAAAGATTACTTAATTATGATAAGTATTCTCACCGGTATGGCACATGATGGATGGATGGATGGATTCTCACTTGTGAGATGAGATGCTTGAGGAGAGCTAACAACCTAACAATCCGAGACCGAAAAAGAAATGATTTTACCAGATCAACACCTTGTGCCACATATATTGAAAAACAAAAGATCAAATGGTTTGGTCATATCGTTAGAATGCAACACCAGCAGCTACCAGCACTGGCGCTACCCCAAAGAAGATCTGCTACGAGAGCAAGAGGACGTCCGAAAAGAAAATGGAGTGACCACATCAAAGACCACATTGAATGACACTATCCAGTGCCACCCAACGGGCGCTTGAGCGTCAACTAATCCTCCCCCACGAAGCTTGACGGCACAAGTGGAAGATGATGATGAGTATCACTAATACTACCACTACTATTACCACAACAATTATTACTGCCACTACTACTCCTACTACCACAAATGCTGCTGCTGCTGCAACTACTACTGCTACTACTACTACTACTACTACTACTACTACTACTACTACTACTACTACTACTACTACTACTACTACTACTGCTGCTACTACTACTACTACTACTGCTGCTGCTGCAGCTGCTGCTGCTGCTACTGCTACTACTACTACTACTACTACTACTACTACTACTACTACTACTACTACTACTACTACTACTACTACCTCTTCTTTATCTTCTAGTGCAGTGGTTCTCAACCCTTTTTTGCCCCCCTTTACCATATTTTCAGAACTTCATTACCCCCCCCCCCCCTTTTCGTATTTCCTACCTAAAAGTTTGGCCCGTGCCCGCTTCACCATATTTTCAGAACGTCACCCCCCCCCCACCTTTCGTATTTCCTATCTAAAAATCCCCCCCCCACCCCTTACACAGTATACGTAATAATGGAAGCTAAATTTAATAGCACATACTAAAACAAGTCTAGACATCCACATAAAACGTGATTTGTGGGTCTACTTATTTTATAAAATGAATTTTAGAAGGGTAAGACGTACAGAACCGTAAAGTATGAAGCGAAAAACAATATCAAGCAATCAGTTCTTGTATTAACGCAATCTTATCTTAATCCTCCCCCCCCCCCTGGAAACCCTAAAATGTCCCCCTGGGGGGGGGGGGAATTCCCCACCTGTTGAGAACCACTGTACTAGTGAATGCCGTGTGGCAGCTGTCATCATATCTGTTCCTATCCCCCAGTGTGGTATACTGCCAATCATTTCTGATATTGATGTTCCTTCATGCCAAGATGCCCAGCATCTTCTCTTTCTGTCTCCCTCTGCCTCTCTGCCTCTCAAACTTTTCCGTTGTCACGAAATATTCCAGCTTTCCCGATGACATGCCCACAGAATGGACTGTCTTCTACTGCAGCAAATAACAAGTGTTCTACTGATAACTGATACAAATAACCATTGTTCTACTGATACAAATAACCATTGTTCTACTGATACAAATAACCAGTGTTATAGTTGCTAGCGTCTGCAGCCTACCTTGTGCCAGACGTACTGGTTACCCATTCCTCTGGAAAACACAAGAATTAGGTCGAGAGAGGGATCATGTCGTTTGGGCACCACATGTTTCTCTGAAGCTCTGCCCAGGCATTGTGATGGAATATTGGCCACATTCCAACTCACATACTTTGGTCTGTCAAGACTACAAGGTGCCAACAACTGATACAAATAAAAAGTGTTCTACTGATACAAATAACCAATGTTCTACTGATACAATGTTCTACTGATACAAATAACCAGTGTTCTACTGATACAAATAGCCAATGTTCTACTGATACAAATAACCAATGTTCTACTGATACAAATAGCCAATGTTCTACTGATACAAATAGCCAATGTTCTACTGATAAAAGTAACCAGTGTTCTACTGATACAAATAACCAGTGTTCTACTGATACAAATAACCAATGTTCTACTGATACAAATAACCAATGTTCTAGTGATACAAATAACCAATGTTCTACTGATACAAATAGCCAATGTTTTACTGATACAAATAACCAATGTTCTACTGATACAAATAACCAGTGTTCTACTGATACAAATAACCAGTGTTCTACTGATACAAATAACCAATGTTCTACTGATACAAATAACCAGTGTTCTACTGATACAAATAACCAGTGTTCTACTGATACAAATAACCAATGTTCTACTGATACAAATACCAGTGTTCTACTGATACAAATAGCCAATGTTCTACCGATACAAATAAACAGTGTTCTACTGATACAATGTTCTACTGATACAAATAACCAGTGTTCTACTGATACAAATAGCCAATGTTCTACTGATACAAATAACCAGTATTCTACTGATACAATGTTCTACTGATACAAATAACCAATGTTCTACTGATACAAATAACCAGTGTTCTACTGATACAAATAACCAATGTTCTACTGATATAAATAACCAGTGTTCTACTGATACAAATAGCCAATGTTCTACTGATACAAATAACCAGTGTTCTACTGATACAAATAGCCAATGTTCTACTGATACAAATAACCAATGTTCTACTGATACAAATAACCTGTGTTCTACTGATACAAATAACCAATGTTCTACTGATACAAATAACCAATGTTCTACTGATACAAATAACCAGTGGTCTACTGATACAAATAACCAGTGTTCTACTGATACAATGTTCTACTGATACAAATAGCCAATGTTCTACTGATACAAATGACCAATGTTCTACTGATACAAATAGCCAGTGTTCTACTGATACAATGTTCTACTGATACAAATAACCAGTGTTCTACTGATACAAATAGCCAATGTTCTACTGATACAAATAACCAACGTTCTACTGATACAAATAGCCAATGTTCTACTGATACAAATAGCCAATGTTCTACTGATACAAATAACCAGTGTTCTACTGATACAAATAACCAGTGTTCTACTGATACAAATAACCAATGTTCTACTGATACAAATAACCAATGTTCTACTGATACAAATAACCAGTGTTCTACTGATACAAATAGCCAATGTTCTACTGATACAAATAACCAGTGTTCTACTGATACAAATAACCAGTGTTCTACTGACACAAATAACCAATGTTCTACTGATACAAATAACCAGTGTTCTACTGATACAAATAACTAATGTTCTACTGATACAAATAACCAGTGTTCTACTGATACAAATAACTAATGTTCTACTGATACAAATAACCAGTGTTCTACTTATCCAAATAACCAATGTTCTACTGTTACAAATAGCCAGTGTTCTACTGATACAAATAACCAGTGTTCTACTGATACAAATAACTAATGTTCTACTGATACAAATAGCCAGTGTTCTACTGATACAAATAACTAATGTTCTACTGATACAAATAACTAATGTTCTACTGATACAAATAACTAATGTTCTACTGATACAAATAACCAGTGTTCTACTGATAGAAATAGCCAATGTTCTACTGATATAAATAGCCAATGTTCTACTGATACAAATAACCAATGTTCTACTGATACAAATAACCAGTGTTCTACTGATACAAATAACTAATGTTCTACTGATACAAATAACCAGTGTTGTACTGATACAAATAACTAATGTTCTACTGATACAAATAACCAGTGTTCTACTGATACAAATAACTAATGTTCTACTGATACAAATAACCAGTGTTCTACTGATACAAATAACCAATGTTCTACTGGTACAAATAACCAATGTTCTACTGATACAAATAACCAGTGTTCTACTGATACAAATAACTAATGTTCTACTGATACAAATAACCAGTGTTCTACTGATACAAATAACTAATGTTCTACTGATACAAATAACCAGTGTTCTACTGATACAAATAACCAATGTTCTACTGGTACAAATAACCAATGTTCTACTGATACAAATAACTAATGTTCTACTGATACAAATAACTAATGTTCTACTGATACAAATAACCAGTGTTCTTTGTGAGTTAACTTCTCTCAAGATATCTTCGCTGAGGCCAGCACGGCCGAATGGATAAGAACGCTCGCTTTTAAACTTCCCGTGCGCTGATGTCGATGTAGCGGGTTCGACTCCTACACCGGTCAGTTGGACTGAAATGTTGACTTATCGTCCTTGACATGGGGACGTAAATTACAAGTACCTCAGAAGTCGAAATGGGTTCACCTGATGGCAATAGGGAAAGATAATCCACTGGCACTAGTCGTAGCAGCAGCACGTGTATTCACTACGCTTGAATTCAAAGCTGGCCAACGAAAACAAAAATAGCTTGACTTCCAGTTATCCTCGTTGACTCTCGTCTTCTACTCTGAGATAGGTTCCGTATTCGCTACTTTCAGAACTTTCCAATAGAGGCCTTAGAAGTGTGAATGTACAGAAGAATTGAGACGTTGTTTGTGAGGATATATACAAGCATATGTCGTATTTCATGGAAACAAAAACAATCACAATAAGGCAAACCAACTCATTGGACAAATGACACCAATACTAAAGAACAAACATGTATCAATAACTACTAAGGAAGCACTTTACAACACAATCTTCCTACCAACTCTATGCTACAAATGTCAAACCTGGACAATGACAGAAAAGGAGAAAAGAAAAATCACAACAACAGAAATGAGGTTCCTGAGAAGAATACTCAACGTATCAAGAAGTGAAGAAATCAGGACTAAAGCGGGGGTTAAAGCAGCACTAGATTGTATTAGAAAGCAGCAAGTCAAATGGTTTGGCCATGCAAGTAGGTTACCAGTCAACAGCATACCACAACAAGCAATGATGTACAGACCAGATGGAAACAGAGGAAGAGGCCGACCACGTAAACGTTGGACAGAGGGAATAGCAGAGTCCATGGGAATATCGATATATGAAGCCCATAATCGGGCACTCTCACGAAGTTTATACTTCACCTCGACACCGCAAGGTATAATAGGAACATGATGAGATGAGATGAGAAAAACAATCACATAAAGAGGTTCTAGACAAACTGAGAATGAAAAGAGAGTTGATGTAAGAAAAACAAATGAGGCACGTGAAATATTTCGGCCACGTTAAAAGATATAATACTCTCGTAAAAACCATACTGGCGATAAAGATGGAGGGCAAGCGAGTAAAGAGTAGACAACGATACAAGTAGGAAGATAACATCAAGAGATGGACGTATAGCAGTCTGACAAAATGTACAATCAAGGCGAGAGACAGACATACGGCACGGAAGGGCGTCAGCACACAAGTTGATACATGTCGTTTGACATCCCCAGATGTGCAGAAGCATGGTCGCCCAAGCCAATCAACAAGGCACTTGGTGATGATTTCATCACAGAATGGGCAGACGGCAGCTATTCTGGCGCAGACTGCGGCGCCGACAAAAGAATTAAAAGAACAAGAAATACGACAGCCCGCAGCCTTTTTGGCGCAGACTGTGGCGCCGACAAAAGAATTAAAAGAAAAAGAACGACATAAAACCAAGTTGCAATACGATTACAAATATCTAAATAATAAACTCCATTTGTGATGAATCGAGGTATACAAACATCAAGTTGGGAGTAGAGCTGTGTAAGTACAGAAAGAAGCTTCTCTTGTTTCTGCCGACACGGAGGTAGAATACCCCGTGATGTGTTCTTAGTTTTGGCTCGTCCGTACAATAGATTGTTTGTTCACGTGGGATGGGCTTTGATTCGGCGCTAGCCTGAGGAGAGGGTGAGATGAATAATCGAGGTAGATTATGTATCGCGAGGTGTGATGGGACACCCACACTTTGTATGCGCGTACTTTGTTGATATCTTCATTGCCATCAGTATCATCGCCATCGTAATCATGCGGGATGCTAATAATACTCGTAGGAAGGGAACTAACAAGAAACAAACACAACGGAAGTCTAAATGAAAGCGACGGAAAGGGAAAGGCATGTTGGAATCAATGGCTAACTGATATATGGAAAAGACCACGAATAGCGAAATAATCATAAGAAAAGGAGGGGGGGGGGTGGCGGGTAAAGAGAAGTTAGACGGAAAGAATGTGAAAAACAAAATAACATAAAAGAAGGAATAGTCATGGACGCAGAAATAAGAAGTAATGAAATCGAAAAGGAAGACAGAAGAACAAGGGCACAAATACACAAGCAAACACTTAATGGCAGCAAATAAACAAATATTGCTGCGGATTCTTCTTCTTATAGTCCATGCCGTGTGGCGTTGGTGATCATGTCTGTCCACAGCCTTCTGTCTCGTCTACTGCCAATCTTCTTATAGTCCATGCCTTGTGGCGTTGGTGATCATGTCTGTCCACAGCCTTCTGTCTCGTCTACTGCCAATCTTCTTATAGTCCATACCGTGTGGCGTTGGTGATCATGTCTGTCCACAGCCTTCTGTCTCGTCTACTGCCAATCTTCTTATAGTCCATGTCGTGTGGTGTTAGTGATCATGTCTATCCACAACCTTCTGTCTCGTCTACTGCCAATCTTCTTATAGCCCATGCCGTGTGGTGTTGGTGATCATGTATGTCCACAGCCTCGTGTACTGCCAATATTTTATGTACTGATGTACCTCAGTGCCATTATGTCAAAATGTCCAGCATCTTTCTCTCTTGGTCTTCCCCCTGTCTCTCTGTCCCTCCATCTTTCCCGTCGTGACGACATACTCCTCGTCTCATAAAATGCCCAGACAGTCCACTTCTGATGTGAGTAATCATTTCTTTCTATGAGATAGCCTCTTTCAAGATATCTGCAACTCTCTGTCTATCTGTCCAAAGTATTCTCGTCATTTTTCTATAAAACTACAGCTTCCACGATAAAATATGTAAGGCAATGAATAAAATATAATAAGAATGACAAAAGGAAGACATAAGGAATGAATGGAAGGAAATGAGACTTTAAAAAAATAAGGAATATTCATGAAAGGACAAATAAGGAATAAAGAAAACGAAAAAAGAGGCGGGCGGATAGAAAAATAAGCAGCCAAACAAAGAATACATTAATAGCACTTGGCGAGATCAAGTAAATAAATATGGCTGCGGATTGTGAAAATAAACTGGCACACACTGCGCTGCCTGCAATAATCCGAATTTAATTACCAAGTTTCGCGTGAAAATTATTGACCAAAATATTACATTATCGAGTTTGTAATGTAACGCTTGTCCAAGCCAACGGTTACATTAACCAGTTCTGTAACTCCTGCCCGAGGCAACTGTTACATTAACCCGTGACACCTGTTACATTAACTAGTTCTGTAACTCCTGTCCGAGGCACCTGTTAATTAACCCAATCTCTCAAGTAACGCCTTCTCTACTAGTTTCACACGGAATTCTTTCAACGAAAACGGACATCTTTCATTTCACGAGGATATCTTTAATCACAAGTGGATATCTTTCATTTCACGAGGATATCTTTAATCACAAATGGATATCTTTCATTTCACGAGGATATCTTTAATCACAAATGGATATCTTTCATTTCACGAGGATATCTTTAATCACAAATGGATATCTTTCATTTCACGAGAATATCTTTAATCACAAATGGATATCTTTCATTGCAAGAGGCTATCTTATCTCACAAATGGATATCTTTCATTGCACGAGGATATCTTTAATCACAAATGGATATCTTTCATTGCACGAGGCTATCTTATCTCACAAATGGATATCTTTCATTGCACGAGGATATCTTTAATCACAAATGGATATCTTTCATTGCACGAGGCTATCTTATCTCACAAATGGATATCTTTCATTGCACGAGGATATCTTTAATCACAAATGGATATCTTGCATTTCACGAGGATATCTTTCACGGATATCATTCATTGCACGATGATATCTTTTACTGCACATGGATATCTTTCATTGCATTGCCGTGAGGGTGTGCATTGTTACGTCTGCACATATTCTAGGCCACACCTTATAAGGTTGGGTGGTCAGTCTCTTTCCTCCGTGCCTCACCTGCCCAAATATTCACAGAAAATGGTGAAAAGGCAAGGAAGTAAACTGTACATAAATGCTTGCTGGCGTCCGACACGCTGATTTGGGAGGTTAGCCAACTAGCTGGATGTGACCAACTACTGCTGAAAGAGGGGGGGGGGGGATTACAGCGACGACTAGAAATGAGAAGATAAAGAACAGCAGCAGAAGAGGAGCAGCAGAAGGAGGGGGGGGAGAGGAAGAGGAAGATTAAGAAGAGGATGAGCGGGAGGCGGAGGCAGAAGAAGAAGCAGATGAAGCAGCAGCAGAAGCAGCAGAGAAAGAAGAAGAAGAAGAAGAAGAAGAAGAAGAAGAAGAAGAAGAAGAAGAAGAAGAAGAAGAAGAAGAAGAAGAAGAAGAAGAAGAAGAAGAAGAAGAAGAAGAAGAAGAAGAAGAAGAACAACAACAACAACAACAACAACAACAACAACAACAACAACAACAACATTCTTACCCTACAAACGAATGATACCAGATGTGCTCATTCCGAAATCCAGGTTGACAATCTACGGTATTAAGTACTTGATGTAATCGGCCATGAATCCGTGATACAAGAGATCAGCACATCCCTCACACCAAATGAAATAATATGACCGAGTTTATGTGTGTGCGAGTCTCAGCTATCGTCTAGGCGGCGTGTAGGCGGGCGGTGTCCGAAGGTAAGAATATTAAGGTCATTAAGCAGACGGACGCTTGTTGCAGGCGTGGAAATTGTGAAATGATGGCGGTTAGCTTTCTGAAGATGATCAGCGGGACAGAGGTTTGCGGTAGTTGGTTGTGAGCAGTGGGGTATAACATAGTGACTGTTATAGGACGACATGGTAGTTAGAGCTCGGACATAGATTTAAGATGACAAATTGAGAAATTAAATTTAGTTTCGGATAGAATATGGCAGAGCAAACTTAATGCAAAGAGCACAGAAACGCGCAACATTTATCTAGATTAAAATTGGGTAGTATCTAAGAAATGGCGATGTGGAATAACATAGAATAGCAACAAAACCAAACTAGAAGAGTTGATTGGTTACCACCGGGGAAAGTTATGTCCGAACATCGCAGAGACAGAGAAACCATTTGGACAGAAGTAAGACCAAGAATAAAGGATGACTTCGACGACAGATATGATAAAGTCTTGGGAATTATAAAAAATTAATTTAATTTTTAAGGAAAACAGAAACAAAAAGGAAATATATGTGTGTAGAGGAATAGGAATTGATCTGATGGATTTTCTTATGTACGATTGATACAACTAAGCTTTTTGTATGAATGTCGGGATGATCTTGCGGCAGAATAAAAGAAGTTCTTAAAGATATATGCTGGAGTTTCTTAGAAGTGTTTGTGAATTGACCATGAAGTTCTTGTTGGCAACAAAGTTGATATTGATTCGTGTTACGATGTTATATATAAGGTTGAAACAATACGAAGTAGATTTGAACATAAAGTCCCGCCACTGATGGTCATTGGCTACTTAAAATAAGCGGTCCTTGCTTACAACGGAGCTTGCTGGGATAGCGAGGTTGTTGGACTGTGACAGGGGGACTGGCCTGGGGGTTAGGCTTGCTTGATGACAGTTAGGCTGAGACCCCGATGAGCTGGGCCGTATTAGGCATTAGACATTATGTTTTAAACGTTAATGTCCTTGTAGTAGCTTTGTCTCTTGCAACCAAAAATTATATACCTAATCCGCCATTCATCATCATCAAGTGCCGTGCCGATAGGCATGGGCGGTCAAGGTTGGCCATCTCATACGGTCACTAGTCTTGAACTTGTCCCGACCATGCCATGTTACCAAACCATCAGGGTATTTATCCCTTTGTCTTTCTCTTGCTCTCTTCCCATGGCGCCTGCCAGTTGTCACTAAATTCTCAAGCCCATTTCTCCTAATAACATGTCCAAAACATCTCGACTGCCTACGTCTAATTTCTCCAATCAATCTCGACCAGTAATGATGAACAGACCAGATGGAAGCAGAGGAAGAGGCCGACCACGTAAACGATGGATAGCAGGAATAACAGAGTACGTGAATATCGATACATGAAGCCCATAAGCGGGCACTCTCGACACTGCAAGGTACAAGAGGAACAAGATGAGATGAGAATCTCCGTTTTTCATTTGTCTCTTGAAGGACTGCCTCATTAAATTTTCTGTCTGTCCTGGTTATTCTATGCATTTTTCTCAAAAACCACACTTCCACCGCCATTAGATATTTCTCTGTCTGTTGACTGTCCATGTTTCACACGCATACAACAGAACAGAAAGTTGAGGCCCATTGGCTGAGTTTAAGTTTAAAGTCAGGTGCGTTGGCGTTGAGGTTGTGCGAGCTCTGACAAGGGCTTGCAGCTATCAGTGTGAGGCTGATGTAGATACTGTTCACCCAGCCCTTATACAAGTATCATCTCACAGGGAACTGTGTTACGGAGATCTCCTGCACCTCTCCAGGCTCAGAAACGAAGCGGGGTGTGCAAAGTCGGCGCTTTTAAAGTTACACGACATTTGCAGGACACTGCAATCAAACCCAGAACATGTTGGTTGTTTGTGATTTGTTGGAACATTTACGTTCAGTAGTGCGTCATAACGAGAACAGGAATGTTGAGGCGTTACACAGAACCTGTGCTTTTGTATAGATGTGAAGCGTGGACAATGAGCAGACAAGCTGAAAAACATCTGATGGCTGTGGAAAGGTGGTTTCTGAGGTAAATTTAAAGAATACCATTACAAGAACCAATGAAAACAGTAAAAGATTAGAGACGTTAGACGTACGCAGTGAAAATTTTTGGACACGTTATAAGAAGAAATAAATTTAAGACCTTGGTGACAGCTGGCAAGATCGAGGGGAAAAGAACAGGGGGGGGGGGGCGCAGAGAAGTAAATACCTGGATGGCTTGGCAGCGTGGTATGGTCGGGAAAAAGAGCACAGAGCTGATCCACGACTCTAGTGATCGTATGAGTTGGCTAAACATGGCCGCCTACGCTTATCAACACGGCACATGATGATGATGATGATGATGAGTACCATATTGCTTTCTGGATGAGAAGTCAATATTTTAGTCCCACTGACCAGAGTGTGGAATCATCCAACTCTGCCACCATCAGAAGAGAAAGTTGAAGCCCATAAACCACTCAGCCACGCCTCCAAGGTCGCTCCTAGGATTCTGTTTGTGGGGAGGCATTTTAAAATGTTAACATGCATCCGAGTTTGAAGTTTCCCGCCATCTGTTCATGAATGGGTGAAGAGTTTCAAACTTTGTCATTCTATATTTTTTCTAGGTAATTCATTCGGTTTGTGAAGGGATTACAGACGCGGTTCGTGATCCT
This sequence comes from Cepaea hortensis, assembly GCA_963921405.1. Lineage (NCBI taxonomy): Eukaryota > Metazoa > Mollusca > Gastropoda > Stylommatophora > Helicidae > Cepaea > Cepaea hortensis. The sequence goes on from OY992892.1 coordinate 6,425,987, forward strand.
GCATTGCGCTGGTTTTGTTTATTTTAACGAAATGGTATGGGTGTCGGTCGTTCAGAAAGCAATGGCACACTACTGAACGTAAACTTGCCAAGACGTCAACAGCAAAAAATGTTGGTGTTGACTGCAAACGTCCTGTAACGGATATGCAACTAACTTTTCATTCATTCAGTAGCATGTCCTTTGCAGAACCTCGCTCCCATAACAACCGTCCGGAAATCTTCTCGATCCCAAGCAAGATGTCCCGCGTCCGATACCCCCATCTGGAGATCATCCGCCACATCCTACACCCATCTTCTCTTTTGCCTTCCTCTTTTTCTCTTCCCAGGCATATACCCCTATATTATTGTTATCTCCAAACTATCATGACGTTTCAAGAGACCAAAATATTTCAAATTTCTTTGTTTTATCGTCTTTAGTAGCCATCCTTCTTCAATATTCAGATCTTGTCGTGTTGATGCATTTATTCTTTTCTGTATCCAAGATATTCCTAGAACCCATCTATAACAATTATATTCAACGGAATGTATGCGGAGTTCAGCTTGTTTAGTGTCCAGGTCTCACAGGCTATTGTTGCAAAGGAACATAGGCATGCTCTTAAAAATCTAATTTTTGTAGTTCTATCTGTCCCACTCCACAATTTATTCACTTGTTTAAGTTTCTGAAGAGCAACAGATATTCGTCTTTTAATTTCTCTCATTTTATTTTTGGCGCTCACTCGCTTTGAACTCAACGTAGTCCATACACACTATTTACAGTAATGATGGACTGAATATTGCGTGTGGATTTCCTTATTAACAGTGTCCCTCGCCATCGGGCGAACCCATTCCGACTTCAGATGTACTTGTAATTTACGTCCCCATGTCAAGGACGACAGGTCAACATTTTAGTCCAGCTGTCCGGTGTAGGGGTTGAACCGCTTACCTCGGCATCAGCACACCGGATGTTTAAGAACACGCGCTCTTACCCATTCGGCCATGCTTCTTTCATTGTGACACCATTGTTGGTGATCAATGACCCAAGATATTCGAAATGTATCTAGGCGATTACTGAAATTACTTGGGTCAGTGTTATTAGCTTTGTTTCGTGGTATTGTCCGCAATTTCAATGCCCAGTGCTTCATTATTTGATTGTGTACCATGTCTGGTCCTAACCCACTTTTTGTCTGGCACTGAATCAGTGAAATATTACAGCAAATATTTAGGCTGTGACTCACTAATATAACACACATGGAGAAGACAGAACAGTTGAAAATAAAGCATGTAATATTTAAACTTTAAAAATACTTTATAATTAGATGAATAAACAGAAGCACAGCCAGGATGTATATAAAGAACAATCATGCATAAAATATAAAGGTAGAAAACAAATACGTAATCTGTCCTGGTGGGTGTTTTAATAAAGTGCAGATTTCCACTTAGGCTAATTAACGGGATAACAAGAGAGGTAATTTATTTATGTCATCATAAACTATTTCTTGTCTCCCTTGTCAAAATGAAACGATGATTGGGGGGCCTTTCCCACCCATGAAATGTCACAAGATTTGAACCAACTCACTCCTTATCCTTAGTTACCCCATGAAGCTCCATCATATCCTTCCCATAATGTTTAATCTGTCTCTACTTCTCTCCTCCGTGTGTTTTTTTGTGTGGCCTCCCTCTCTTATCTTTTGCCCTGTGGATTCCAGACAGTAAGTCAGTCAGTCGCAGTTTCATCTTCACGGCACAGGGTCATTCCCATAATGTTCTATTCCTGTGCCAGTAAATATCACACAAAATGCTCCTCACTGCCCCATATGAAAAGTGGAACAGACAGGAGTCTCGACAAACCAACAGCCCACACAGGTAAATTAAATATAATCTTGCTGACAGAATGCCAGCACAAAAGTACGCCACGAAAAATACAGTTCATCGCCGATGTAAGCGGCAGTCACTAGAAAACCAGCATCCACACATTACTGCATAAGGCAACCCAGTTAGTTCAGCAACCGGCCAACCACCATTTTTCTGAACATGCTGTTTATGCTACAGACAACCGTGGACTGACAATTATTCCAGACAAAGACCTTTCTAGTTAAACCACTCTCTGGTTTTGTCAATAAATATCCTATGCAGCACCGGCATCTTTTCTTCACTTCTTGATTCACTCGTGTGTGTTGTTCTCTTCATGAGCTCCACATTGGTGATTCCGTCATGCCATTTTAGTACTTCTACGCTGCACAATCAATCAGGTGCCGTCTCCACAGTGAAGGTTGGCTGCAATGGATCTCCAACACTGTCTGTCTCTCACCATGACTATAGTCTGTCAGATTGATGTTCATCCATCTCTTAATGTTATCTTCCCATTTGTATCGTTGTCTACCTCTTGCCTTCAACCTTGCCCTCCAATATGGTTTTTATAAGAGTATTATGTCTTTTAATGTAGCCAAAATAGTTCACTTGCCCAGTTTTTATTTCTTTCATCAACTCTCTTTTCATTCCCAGTTTTTCTAGAGCCTCTGTATTTGATTGTTTTTATTTCCATGAAATACAATATATTCTTGTGTGAATCCACATCTCCAAGGCCTCTATTCAACTTTCTAATTGCTTGTTTGATGAACAGGCTTCTGCGCCATACAATAGTGTTGAATATACATAACCTTTGACAATTCTCATTTTTAATGTGGTGTTAATCTCTCTAGATGTTAATACTGATTTCATGATGTTGAAAGCATTTTTGGCCTTTTTTTTATTTCTCTGTTTGATTTCTGTTTCACTTCTGCCATCATCTGTTATTAAACTACTTTGTGCAGGAACCAATGAATGAATGTGAGTAGTTTATTAGTCATCGTTGTCACTGTCTCCATACTTCTGATCTATATAGTAGTACTAATGTAACATTTGACATGAACATTCAATGTTTGAAGATAAGATGAACTTCTGTTGTCTTACATGTTTCTGTTGTTTGTCCATCAAGAATGATGATGACCATTCATTTCATCCAGTGGGGTTGAAAGTATGGAGCCGTGGGTTCTAAGATGGCTGATAAGGCCTATTTTGGCTCAAAATGTTCTTTGACAATGTGCACATAGAATGCTTGACGTTTCTGGAGGAGGATTTCCTGCAGTGGTTTTTCTGTCCTGCCTTTTCTTTACAACTCTTGCAGTCCTGGTTGTCTCACACATGACTGCACCCTTGTGTAATGATGCACGCCACGAATTTCGGTCTCTGGCTGCAGTCTCCCAGGTGTCATGATGAATTCCAAAAGCATTCAGCTGTCTTACATACATTTCTTACAGCTATGAAAGTTCAGCATGTCTTTGGATTCTTATTTTAATATCTTTACCTGTTTCCAATGGCAAATTACTGAATGTAAACTTGCCCTGGAATCACAAACAGCCAAACAATGCTGGGTTTGACTGCTACGTCTTGTAGAGGACATGCAACTTTTAAACCTGTTTCTCAACATTAGTGTACACTGCTAGCTAAATATTTGTATAATTCCACCTGTTGAAGAGAGATTTCACCCAGGAAGATTGAGTTATCATTTTTATGATTCCACCTGTTGAAGTGAGGTTTCACCCAAGGAGATTGGGTTATCATTAGTATAATTCCACCTGTTGAAGTGAGGTTTCACCCAAGGAGATTGGGTTATCATCTGTATGATTTCACCTGTCGAAGTGAGGTTTCACCCTGGGAGATTAGGTAATCATTTACTTGATTCATTCTCACTATCTTTGTCTCTCCCCTTTAGTTAGTTGCATACACTTTACAGGATGGCGCAGTCAACCCTAGCATTTGTTTTGGCTGTTTGTGATTTCTTGGCAAGTTTATGTTTAGCTGTTTGCCATCCCTTTCTTAACGACCAGCACTCATAGCTTTGTATGATAACCAGCGCAAGGCGTTCTGCTGCAAAATCGCCTGCAGCTGTGTGTTCGAACGTGGTATGCGGGATTATAAATTCTGTCCCCTATGTATGTTTAAACCTAATTGTTGTGACCTCCCATCCAATATCTGATTCTGTGTGTGAGACAGGAGGGCAGTGTCATGAGTGAAGTCATGCAGCAATTTGCCTGGTATGAAATAAGTCTGAGACTCAATAAGATAAAAACAGTACATATACAATTGTACATGTGTGATAAATACATCAAAATACACACAAAGTAAAGAAGAGTATACAACTCTGTGGTATGATCCGATCAATGGCACACGACTTGCAAAGACACTGGGAAACAGTGAAATAACAAATTAATAGCAAATCTACTATGATGTATACAACAACCTATGTTGAACTGATGCTACTGGACTCAGAGCTCACCCAAAGGTGATCAGTCTCCATTAGCATTGATTAAATAGCTGTGACTGTTTCTTTAGTGGAAAAGCTATGTTTACATCTACTGTGATCATTCACTGGTTTGATTAAACATCACTTTCATTGCCCATAGATATCTCTGTAAGTGCTCCAGTCTCCTCTCATAGATCACACAAGGAGTGCCACAGCACAGTGCACAAACTCCTCAGTGTTTGAATTCATCTGAAGTTGGTCTCGGCTTATGATTGACTGTATTCTGAAGTCCAGCTGCTGTAGACTACATGTTTCACATGATGCACCATCGCACAGCAGTAACAAATGTTGCAAAACCCTTGATGCCAATGAAATAGCATGAGGAATACATATATTGATTGGCACTTACAATGTAGAGGAAAGAAGTAGAAGTTAAAGGACAAGTTGCAAAGCAGCTCATTCCTTATGACTGTAATTAATTCCCTATGTAAGTGGTAGAGGGGAAAAATGTGAGGAAAGATTCTACTTATAGAACAAATGTTCCTTGTAAAGTGCTGGAGTGTTGTCAGAACATATTCTACTTGTTGAACAAATGCTACTGAGTCAGCCAGATCCCACATGCACATTAATCATATCAGCTGCTGAGCCAATAAGATCACACACCCACAATAATCATATCAGATACTGAGCCAATAAGATCACACATCCACATTAATCATATCATCTACTGAGCCAATAAGATCACACACTCATAATAACCATATCGGTTGTTGAGCCAATAAGATCACACACCAACAATAACCATATCGGCTACTGAGCCAATAAGATCACACACCAACAATAACCATCTCGGCTACTGAGCCAATAAGATCACACACCAACAATAACCATATCGGCTACTGAGCCAATAAGATCACACACCCACAATAACCATATCAGCTACTGAGTAAATAAGATCACACACCCACAATAACCATATCAGCTACTGAGTAAATAAGATCACACACCCACAATAACCATATCAGCCACTGAGTAAATAAGATCACACACCCACAATAACCATATCAGCTACTGAGCCAATAAGATCACACACCAACAATAACCATATCAGCTACTGAGCCAATAAGATCACACACCCACAATAATAATAACAGCTACTTTATGTTGACTTCTCCTCCCTGACGTGCGGTCGAAAATTATGGGTACCTAATAAATGGAGACAGTTTGCATGACTACGGGGCGACATTGGTAGCAGAGAACGCTAACCCTCATCAGTACACCCCCTAGTAGTAGCGACAACAAGTGGTAGTAGCAGGTGTGGCCTACGCCCAAGTTTAAAGTGAGCGAATGAAACAAACAAAAAACACCTCAGCCAACCAGATGACATAGCCACAATAACCATATCAGCTACTGAGCCAACCACATATTCCCACGGGCATATACTTATTTTAAAATAAATTTGACCACACCACTAGAGAATCAAACATTCCTTCAGTCACCCTTCACGCGATTGTCTATATGGAAAGACACATAAATTAAGCTGGTACAAATACACAAGTTATCGCCGACCATCCGGGCCTGGTTCCAGAAGTGTACACCTTTCCGCGTCCAGAAGCCAAAATCACAATCCACGACAAGTGTTAAAGTTAATATAGCAACAGCAGCACATATGGACATGTCTCGGAGAAAATACCCAGAGAAGAAACAAAGAGCGCACGCTGCGATGGCCACCGTGATTACGTATCTTCCCCAGTCGCCACCAACTATATGGCTTAAAACAGCGCTGCGGACCTGCAAACATAAGTGAAAATAAATGTGACATGAAACTTTTCAATCAGATTTAATGTGGCATATCTAATAATTCATTCAGCCAGTATTTCCTCTTCTAAGAGTGCAGTCTTTCCTCTATTACCCAGTGATGTAGAGGAACCTTACAGGCTCATTTAGTCTTTCCTCTTCTACTCTGGGTGGAGAGAAACTTAAGTCTAGTTGTTCTTTTCCTATTTCTCCCAGGGTATATAGATGGCTCAGTGTCTTGTTTAGTCTTTCCTCTGTTGCCTTGCAGGCGCTGTAGTGAAGGGGTTACAGACACAATTCAAAATCCCATATTCGAAACACAAATGCGAGTGATTTGGAAGCAGACTGCCTTGTGCTAGTTTGCATACAATGTCTGTAATCTTACCTCATCTATTTTGAGGGACAGAGATACCTTACAGTCTTGTTTAGTCTTTGCCTTCTATCTGGGTGAATGGGCATCATACAATCTTGTTTATTTTTACTTGTTTACACTCAGATCTTCTTCTTCTTCTTCTGCGTTCATCCAGAGTTTTTTTTTTTCCGGTCGTGATTGTATTGTGCCTGTTTACAGCAGAGCTGCTTTCATGCGCCGTTAGGCCGACACATCCGACTTCTGTGGGCATTTTTTGACCGGGTTAACCTTCCCGGGCACTCAGATCTAGAGGTGTCACCCAGTCCTGTTTATCTTCCCTCTTCTACCGTGGGGTGTACAGGTATTTTTTTCAACCTTTTCTCTTCTACTGTGTAGCTTAGAAGTATGATAAATGAATGAAAAACACAAATTGACACATGAAAGAAAAGCTCAAATTAACAAAAAGAAAGAAAGAAAAGAAAAAACTGACAAACACACAAAAAAGCACAAATGAATTAAAAGAACAAATTGACAATTGAACAACAAAGCACAAATCAACAAATGAATAAAAGGAACAAATTGACAAATGAACAAAAAGCACAAATCTACAAATTAACGAAAAGCACAAATAAATAAAACAAAATGCACAAACTGTGAATCAACGGTTTCAAAACACATGATGTGAGTACATACCTCTTTCACATTGTTAATGAGATATGTGTAAGCAAACAGAAACAGGCCTGTGAAAATTTCTGCAGCCCTGCGAAGGAGCACCGATTTCTTGCCGCCCAGTATGAAAGCAAACAGCAAATAGGCACCCACACAACCGACCTGCCTAACAGACATCTGAAGCTGTGGAATCAAGCGGAAAGTGTGTCAACTGATCTTTCTTGTGTTAGCCGCAATATTTCACTGCTGGTTAAACACATTTATCCCATGTACAGCTGGAATCTGGATTCTCTTTCTTACAACCCACAGTACTTCGCACTTGTGCTCACAGCTACTGTTAGAACCAGACTCCCCGTGCCCAGAATAGGCCATCGGTTTTGTGGAACGTCTAATTTCTCTAATCAGTTTACAGTTTTCATTTGCTTCTTGTAGGACTTGCTCACTGGTTTTTCTGTCTGTCCGTGGTATTCTTTAAATTTTCCCGAGAAAGTACCTGATTGATTGAGCCACAATGAACTGAAAACAATTATATGTACAACTTTTCATGTCAATATCATAAGATAGCCCAAACTTCCAATATTTATCCTAATAAATACGTTAGTTGCTGCTAAGTTACAATAATCATCATCATCATCACATGTCATGATGAATAGCAATGTGATCATGGTTGCCCATCTCAAACAATCATCAGTCTTAAATAGCATTGTGATCATGGTTGGCCATCTCAAACAATCATCAGTCTTAAATAGCATTGTGATCCAATTGGCCATGTCAGACAATCATCATTCTTAAATAGCATTGTGATCATGCTTGGCCATGTCAGACAATCATCAGTCTTAAATAGGTCTGTGTTCTTGACCCAGGTCTATCATTTCGCCAAGCTACTTGAGTAGTTATGTCTTACGATTCTATTTGTTTTTTGTAGGAAATGATCAGCATAAGGCCAGCATGGATGAAGGGGTTAAAGCGCATGCTCTTAAACTTCCGGTGCACTGATGACACAGTATGGGGATCAACCCCTACAGCGGTCAGTTGGGCTTATATGTTGACTTCTCATTCAGAAAGCAATGGCGAATTAGTGAACATAAAATTGCCTAGAAAATCAGACTTGGGTTGACATTAATCGCAACATCCTGCAAAGAACACACATTTTTTTTCAGACGTGCTCACTGGAGTTTGGTGTCCGTCCATGGTAATCTCTGCATTTTCCTCAGAAATTACATTTCCACTGCCATTAGATCTAATTTCTGTAATCAATCTGCGATTTTCACCTAGCAATGAACATACTTACCCTGAGCCATTCCTTGTAATGCAGCTTGCCATTCGTGTAAAAGTTGTGAGCAAAATAAATCAGCTGGCCGCAGAAGACTAACGCTGCTTCCTTCTGTTTGATGTGTGATGACATCAGCAAACCACATGCCAGGAAGCCAATCAAATTTATGTAGACAATTCTTGGATTTATCGGCGGCTCACTGTGAACAGATAAATCCAATTAATTGGTCAGAATGAAAACAAAACCTATTATAATTAAATAATTCAATAGTTCAATAATACGAGACAAAGATATTTTTTTCTGGGGGGGGGGGGGAGGGGGGGGTGTCACTCACATTGAACTCTAGAGTGGTCCATACGTGTGCATCTATTTCTAGCACAGACCAAAAGAAATGATATCTGATGGTCGAAGACAATGCCTTGGAGGAATGTTATCACAAGAATTGATCCAGAGCACCAGGACCAAGAGCTGTGTAGAGACACTAGGGAATAATCATACAACATACACTGTGACGTATGTAAAAATATCTAGCCAGACATCTTTATAAACTCAGACAAAATGTAGAAGACACAGCATGTGCTGCTTGATGAGTCTGCACAATAGCTGACCAGACTTGGTGTGTTTGTGACAGAAAGAGGCAGCAATCATCATGAAAAATAAAGCCAGTCTGGCTCCATGGCAGAGGTGTTATGGATGTAGTTTGTAATCCTGCATACCCACATTCAAAACACAGCTCTGGGTGATTTGGCAGTAGACTGCCTTACCTTGCTGGTTTTTTTTATGAAATGAATGGTATGGGTGCCAGTCGCCCAGAAAGCAATGGCAAACTACTGAACGTAAACTTGCCCAGGAATCATGAACAGCCAAAAAAAAAAAAAAATACTAGGGTTGACTGCTACATCCTGTAAATGACACTAACTATTTTTTAATCACATTTCCGTTGCTCCCAAACTCTTCATGATTTGTTCATTTGCGTTTCACTGCCTTTGCCTTGTCGTGAAGTTGGAGGAACCGCGACAACATTCAACATGATAGCACTTACAATCAAAACAGGGATTCAAAGTCTGTGAAACTACTCTTTACAATTTTGTTTCATACACACCTTTCTGATGTTGCTCTTTCTGCAAACAACATCAACAAGGTCAGGGCGTTTACCAGCGGGTACTTGTAGAGCAGAAACTCCAGCACCTTGCAGACCATCTTCTTAGCGGACGCCATTTTGCTGAATCGATTACACATAATATCGGATTTAACATTTAGAAGTTATACTCGCTTCTCGTTTGAGCATCTACAAGCTAATTAGTGCTCAGCCATCATCATCATTATCATCATCAACATCATCTTCTTCTTCTTCTTCCACTTTTGCCGTCAAGCGTCATTGGAAGGAATAGTTGACGTTCCAGAGCCCGATGAGAGACGCTGGTTGGTGACTAGTGTCATTCCGTGTGAATGTACAATGATGTCGGTCATAGACTATGTGTTGTGGAGAATGTGGACAAATTCACCTAGTATCTTGGCAGCACTTTGTCACAAGCTGCTACAAAACAATTGATGACGAAGTGAATGCAAGAATCTCCCAGGCCAGCGTGGCCTTTGGCAGACTGTGCAAAAATGTGTGATACAGAAATGGAATAAGCCTGCAAACAAAGCCGAAAGTCTACAAAGCAGTTGTATTATCTTGATTATGTGGTTGTTTCGGGATTTGAAATTTAAATATTGAGCACAACCCACTACTGGCAACGCCGATCGCATTCTGGTATGAATCTAAGGCCTATCCACGTCAATATGGAAGCACTATACTCGAGTTTCGCCCTCATTTGAGCTCGTCAGTAGTGCATATCCCTGACCGGATCCGGAAACAGTCCCGGATCACGCGTGTGAAGCGGGTGTGTAACCACGCGGCACACACTGGACACACAAAATTATCACAACAGAACATCACAACGCTACCCATCGTAGTTGTATTATCCACACTTGCTTGTGAAACCTGGACTGTTTATCAGCGACACGCTAGGAAATTAAACAACTTCCACACAGTCTGCCTTATGATATGAAGCTATTGAAGATTAAATGGCAAGACAAGATCCCAGACACTGAAGTCCTAGAAAGAGCGTCCATGTCCAGTATCCACACTCTACTAATGAAGAATCAGATTCGCTGGGCTGGTAACTTATCTCGCATGCCAGATCACAGGCTCCCTAAAATAATTTTTTTACGACGAGTTGTGTTGTGGTAAACGCTCCCAGGGCGGCCAGAGGAAACGCTTTTAAGGCACTCTGAAGATCTCACTAAAAGCTTTTGGAATTCATCACGACATTTGAGAGACTGCTGTCAAAGACCGTAATTCATGGCGTACATCATTACGCAAGGGTGCAGTCACGTGTGAAGCAGCCAGGACTGCAAGAGCTGTGAAGAAAAGGCTGAACAGAAAACCCACTGTAGGAGATCCTCCTCCTGGAACGTAAAGCATTATTTGCCAACATTGTCAAAAAAACAACAACAAAAAACAAAAACAAAAAAAACATTTCGAGCCAAACTAGGTCTTATCAGCCATCTTAGAACTCACGGCTCCATACTTTCAACCCCACTGGATGAAATGATTGGTCATCATCATTCTTGATGGACAAACACCATAACAATGTCTTTGATATCGTCCATCCATTTCCTTCTTCTTGTGTCCTCTTGCTCTTGTACCAGATTTTCTTTGGAGGTCTGCAAGGCCGAATGGATTACAGCACCCACTCTTAAACTTCCGATGTGCTGAGGTAGGGGGTTTTGGACTGAAATACCTATGTCCTTGGCTTGGGACGTAAATTACAAGTACCTCAGAATTCGGAGTTCGTTTGACTGATTGCGAGGGTCACTGGTAATAAGGAAAAGCAAATCTACATGCACAAATCAGTCCTGTATACTAGAAGTAGTTGCACATGAACGGACTATGCATGTGTTCAAAGCGAGTGAACGCAAATAAAAATTTATTTAAAAAAAAAACAAAAAACTTTGACGTGGCGCCAATGCTGGTAGTTGATAGAGTTGCATTCTAACGAGATGGTCAAACCATTTGATCTTCTGCCTTTCAATATATGTGGCATACGGTGCTGATCCCACTATCTGCCTGATAACATCATTTCTTACTTGACCTCGGATTGTCAAGTTGACAGATTCTCAAGCATCTCATCACACAGGTGTTGATTTTGCGTAAGTGTGATCTATATAATGTCCAAGTTTGACATTGGTAGCACAGGGTTGGTGTGAATATGCTATTTATTATCTGTCGTTTTGGGGCCCTAGGTATATTTTGATGTTTAAGTATGGGTAATAGTTCGTATAAGGTGCTCGTAATGTTTCGCAATGATGAGGTATATATAGTTGACTGAGAGTGTATCTGTAAGTGGACAGATTAAATAGTTCAGAGTTTTTTTTTTTATTGCATATCCTATTTACAGGACATGGCTTTCAACACCAGCACTGCTGTTGTTGATGTCTTGGCTAGTTTACGTTCAGTAGTTTGCCATTGATTTAGTTCAAAGTTAATGTGACAAAACTAGCAGATCTTGATCTGGAAATATTTCAGATCAAATAAGTATATTCGATTACAATTAAAGAGTACAATAAAACAGTATCGATGTGAAATATAACAATCGGTTATCAATATTATAATACAGATTTAAAATTAACTACAAAATCTGATACATTAACGAAAATAATTATTATTGCGATATATATCCGTAAAAGAAAAACACAAATTTCATATAAAATGTTAAATGTTTTATAAACAATGTTTAATTATATTTATTTCAGATACAATTTTTGTGTGATAAATTGGAGTACTTTTTAATATATTGACTGTTACGAAATATTCAACCAAGAATTGTTCGTAAACGAAATCACGAAGCTGTGGGGAATCCGTGACGTGTCCAATAGTAGCTACATCAGCGGCGTTTCTGTACAATCTAGATGGCAAAACGGAAACTGTTTGTGACTGTTGGCACAACTAAATTTGATTCACTTATACGTGAAGTAAGAACAGGATATCGTTAATGTAAACAGCAGAGTAGATTTTGTATGTAGAGACTAGAGACTAGAGTTGTAATTTTTAAATTACATATATATGTATACTAGGATAGGCATGTTTCATGCTTGTTACCTTTCACTACTAACTGGGCTGGATCGTTCAGTTACTTTAGTATATTTTCCAGATTAATTAATTAGTTTTACAACAGTAATACCAGTACTTATGTTTTTTTTTAAAGTTGCATATCCTTTACAGGACCTTGCAGTCAACACCAGCATTTTACCGCCATTGTTGATGTCTTGGCATGTTTTACGTTCAGTAGTTTGCCATTGCTTTCTGAATGCCCACTCCCTTACCAACATTTTAAAACCAGCATGACATGGTCTGCTGCCAAATCGGTCACCCCTGTGTTTTGAATGTAGGTAAGCAGCATTACGAATCACATTCACAATGCCATCATCATGTTATAAATTCTAAATGGCATACAGGAATAATGATGACTTGATTTCCCATGGTGAAACCTCACTTCAAGAAGTGAAATCATTTGCATATATAAAAAGCAGTGCAGACAAAGATAGGGAACAGATATGATTTTAAACTAAGAATTTAAACAGCATGAATTGCTTTCATAACACTAGGAAATTTGTGAAAATCAAAAGAAATTCAATCTAGTGCCAAACTTAAAACATCTCTAACATCAAATCAGTCACCGTTTGGATCAGAAAAATGAAGAATGATTAAATAAATTATTAAACTAAACTATAAACTTGCACTAACTGGTGCATACACAGCATCTGTTTCATACAGTCAAAGCTGTGTAATATTGGTAATAATTTCTGTCTACAGCCTTTTGTCTTGTGTATTGCCATTCATTTCTGATACTGATGTTTCTCCATGCCATGATGTTAAATTATCCAGCAACTTCGCTTGTTCTGCCTCAAGAGGATGGGGGATGTGTGTTTGGCTGGGTGGTTGGGGTGTGTGTGGGTGGGAGGGTATTTGAGAGATGCATGTGTTGATGGGTGGGTGGGTACATGAGTGGGTGGATGTGTGTGAGAGATGAGTGTATGGTTGGGGGATGTATGTGTTTGTGGGAAGATGTGTGTGAGCGGCGGATGTGTGTGGGTTGGGTATATGTCGGTGGTGGGGTGTGTGTGGGTGGGAGGTGTGCGTTTTGGGGTGTTTATGGGTGGGGGATATGTGTGGGGAGATGTGTTTGTAGGTGGGGATGTGTGTATAGGTGGAGGATGTGTAGTTGAGAGGTGGCGGATATTTGGTGGGTGTAGGTTGGCTGATGTGTGGGTGGGTGGGGAAAATTGTGAGGGTGCAGGATGTATGTATGGATAGGTGCGGGATGTGTGGGTTGATGGGGGTATGTGTGTGTGGTTTTGTGATGTGTGTTTTGCTGGGTGGTTGCCGGTGTGTGGGTGGGTGGTGGAGAATATGTGGGTGGGTGTGCGTGTGTCGGTTATGGGATGGGTGGGGGATGTATGTGTGGGTGGGGAAATGTTTGTGGGTGGGGGATTGGTGTGTGGGTGGCAGCATGTATGTTTGCCTGAGTGTGTGAGTGCGTCGAGGTGTGGGTGGGTGGGGGATGTTTGGGTGGCTGCGGGGTGTGAGGGTGGATGGGGGATGTGTCTCACAACATTGCAATATGCACTGTTTATGTTTACAACTTTCATTTGACAATGTTTTTTTTCCCCATGTGAATGTACCAAGCGTAATATGCATTGTTTATGCTTACAAAATCAATTCGACAATGTTTTTTTTTTCCCTATGTAAATGTAACATGCACATTTGATGAATGAAAGATGAGTGATCGAAAGGGCCGAATGTAAGACGGGCCTGCGTGCCCAATTTGTTACCCTTTTAAAATAAAGTTAGTTCGTTCGTTCGTTCACCTCCCCTCCCCTCCATGTTTCCCTTTTGTGATAAAGTTGCTTAAAAGTCGACAGGGTTGACTTCATTGCACCGAGTTTGATCCCATATGGCTAAGTCTTTTTCTGCAGTGGAAAGCATCGCATAAAGCACAAACTCCGTAGCTTGAGCGATGATCCTCAGGAGTCTCAGAAAAACTGCACTCGTGCACCGAAGGATGCGGCCAGGAATCGAACCCACAACCTGAGCCCGAGTCAGACGGCTTGGCCACGGAGAGTCCCAGTTTCCCTTTTAAGATGATGATCTCCAGCTTTGCCCTTCTTATGACATGCCCAAAGAAGATTGGCTGTCTTTTTTTAATGCGATACACAGCATAAAAGGAATAAAATGGTGTGACAGAATAACTCATAGAGAGAACTGGACAGATCCTAGCGGGGAATAGGACAGATCACAGATCCCAATGGGGAATAGGACAGATCCCAGCAGTGAATAGGTCAGATCCCATCAGGGAATATGACAGTTCTCATTTGGGAATAGGGCAGATCTCATTTGGGAATAGGGCAGATCTCATTTGGGAATAGGACAGATCCCAGTGGGGAAAAGGACAGATTCTAGCAGGGAATAGAACAGATCCCAGTGGGGAATAGAACAGATCCAAGTGAGGAATAGGACAGATGTTGAGAAAATCTGTTACAAGTGTAACTAAAAAGAGCTTCCTCTGGAAACAGCAGGGCACAAGAAATAGAGGAAGATTTTAAAACACACGGAGAAGAGAACAGAGATGAAAAAAACAAATAGGAAGTAGCCGCAGGAATCAGCAAATGATATGAGAGCTTGGCGTGAATTGGTTGGGGGGTTATACAGTTTATTAGGAGATAAAAGGTAGACGAGAAAGATGACACAAGACTGAGTGGGATCATTGAGGCAGTTGAAATAGCATGAGAAATGCATTAACAGGTATTGATTGGCCTCATAGAAATACATTTTCCAGTCTGTTATATGCTAATCCCATTGTAGGAGTGCTGTGGTGTGGTGGTTAGTTCTCTTACCTGCTGGGACGGAGTTAGTGACAGGATTCACTTTTCCAAATAATATATTCCTGGGGTTGACTCAGCCTCATACAAATACTACTGGCATTAATAAAGATTAATAAATCAACACAGGACTGGTGTTGGGAACCGCTACATGCTGCGGGATTTACTGAGGAGGGGATCCAAGCACTTATGGACTGAATGGTTCGATGTGCAATGAGGATGATCTGTCGACTAAATAACTAATACTACTGGATGATTTTCTGAATTTCTGGCCATTATTAGAAAAGGAAAGGTGGCATAGAAATGAACTGGCCTGCCCACCTCATATGCCTTGAGTTAGAATATGTGATGGCCTGACAAGAGAATAGAAATGGCCATAAATGCTTTCAACACCATGAAATCAGCATTAACATCTAGAGAGATTAACAACACATAAAAAATGAGAATTGTCAAATGTTATGTATATTCAACACTACTATATGTCGCGGAAGCCAGGACAATGAGCAAGCAATTAGATAGTTGAATAGAGGCCCTGGAGAATTGGATGTATAAAAGAATATGTCGTATTTCATGGAAACAAAAACAACCAAATACAGAGGTTTGGGAAAAAACTGGCAATGAAAAGAAATAAAAAAGAGGCAAGTGAAATATTTTGGCCACGCTTAAAGACATAGCACTCTTGTAAAATCCATACTGGGGGTAAGGTTGAAGACAAAGGAGTAAGAGGTAGACAATGATACAAGTGGGAAGACAACATCAAGAGATGGACGAACATCAATCTTGACAGAATGTACAATCAAGGCGAGAGACAGTGTTGGAGATCCATTGCAGCCAACCGTCATTGTGGAGATGGCACCTGATTGATTGATGACCTGACACTTTATACCCTAGCAGAAATGGCTGCCGTTGGACTCAAAGGCAAAGGTAGTATTGTAGCAGATGCTACCACTGGACTCAAAGGCAAATGTAGTATTGTAGCAGATGCTACCATTGAGTTGTGAAGTGTTAGGCTACAACATACGAGGCCAGGTGGCTAGTTCTCGTTCTTTTCACCTTTTCTTCCCAGAAAATCGTTTGGTGGGTCGAATCCACAGCCGTACTAGAAGGAAAAATGAATTCTACTGTTACTATGGATCAAACCCAGACCTCTGTCTTGGCATGCAAGTGCACAAACCACTACGCCTCAAATGTTCCTTTGACATTATGATACCATTTTTATAAATACTATTGCAAGAGAATAATATTGAGCTGTTTGCTAATTGTTTTTCTTTGATTACAGGTCACCTCAAATGAAGCGCTAGAGATTTTATCAAATCTTGGTTTTAGTGAGGTCATTCTGCAGATAGGAAGAGGAGAGTTTGAACCAACAATTCTGGGCGACACCTCAGACATACCACTGGTAACATACTATCGCCTGAAGGACTCTATCGCTGAAGATATAGCACAGGCAGATTTAATTATTAGTCACGCCGGAGCTGGGAGCATCACAGACTCTTTGGGAGCTGGCAAAGCCGTCCTGGTTGTTGTCAACGAGGAACTGATGGGCAATCATCAGACAGAACTGGCGGAGAAGCTGGCTAGCGATGGATACTTGCACTACTGTGGGGTTTCATCTTTACGAGAGTCATTACAGTCTTTAGACTTCACAAACTTGAAACCATTTCCTCCAGGAAAACCAGAGAAATTTGTAGAACACTTGGACAAACTTATGGGGTTCATATAGTGGCATGTTGGCAAAATCATTCAGAGATTGCACTGTGAATGTCAGGATCACAGTTGGATGAAGGTTTGATGCCTGCGTCTGCCGTCTGCTAGGAGAGTAAAAGACTGGCCAGTTATTCCTGCGTGCATTCAGGTTCCTACAAAATGAAATTGTTCTAACACTTGACAGACGCAGGGAAGATTCCTGCCGCAGGACGTTCTGTTTTATGGGGTTCCGAGGAATGGTATTGTCGTTGAGTGACTGAGTGCTTAGAATGGTTGAGTGATTGAAATGATTGAGTGATTGGAATTATTGAGTGCTTGGAATGATTGAGTGATCAGAATGATTGAGTGATTGGAATCATTGAGTGATTGGAAGTATTGAGTTATTGGGATGATTGAGTGATTTAAATGATTGAGTGCTTGGGATGGTTGAGTGATTGAAATGATTAAGGCTTGAATTAAGTGACTGCTAGTACTACTCACACTGAGTGAATGAATCATATAAAAGATATTCTGCATGAGTGTTTCAGTTCAGTGCAAATTGTGATCATAGATCTCTGGATGAGTACTTATCTGCTCTCATCTCCTCTGCAATAAATCCTTTATCATGCAGCAACTACGGCATGCCCAGCACGCTTGCCTTGTGGTCTGCTTGTCTTATGTTCAAATCTTCACCAGGGAGATAATTTGTAAAAAATTAATTGAACTGGTCTGCCAAGTTTGACATGAGTGTCAGGAATTGTTATGGGAAGTCAAGGTAACACTGATAGCTGTCTCAATCTTAATCTCACCCTGTACCTCATGTACCTTTCGGTGAAGCATAAACAGCGGGAGAGTGCCTGTGTTTGGGCTTCATATACTGATATTTGTGATGTTTGTTCTGATGTTGTGTTTGTAAAATGTGGATTGTCAACGCCATTTGCTGCCATTTGTGCTGTATCATGATGATCAATACAGTTGGGGCACATGACAGCCCTTGCTTTGAGTTGTTCTTGATTCTTAACTAACTGACATGCTAACTAACTTGACACAGGGTTGATGTTATGTGACGAAGCTAGTCAACCTGACATGTCCTTTTGTCATGTGCGACAGGTCAGAGAGCAGCGGCATCACATTTATGACAGGTTTGAAGTTGACAGGGCCAAAAGGGTTTCAAGATAGGATTTCTGGGTTTAATGCACTTTTGTTTAAACTTTCTGTGGTGACTGCGGTAGAGTGTCCACTGCATACGACAGCCAGTGGGGCTTAAATGTTGACTTCTCATCCTTGAATTTGAGATGTAAATAACAAGTACCTCCAAAGTTGGAGTAGGTTCTCTTGATGATTGAGTGTCAATCCCTAGCACCCAACCATCCCCCAGCACCCAACCATTCCCCGGAACCATTTTTACAGGACATCACTGTCAACACCAGCATTTTACTGCTCTTGTAGATGTCTTGGCAAGTTTTTATGTTCAGTAGTTTTCCATTGCTTTCTGAACGACCGGCTCCCATACCAACATGTTAAAACCCAGTGCAATACGGTCGGCTGATGAGATAATTAGTCGTTTTTAAAAGACACGGTGGCTTAGAGGTAGGACTTCTAGTTCAAGCAGATATGGTTCAACATTACTAGGACTTAGGGGGTACTAAAAGTGTGTTTCGTAATATCCCGATATATTGAAGGTTTGAAATCTGCTGAGGCCAGTTCAGAAGCAGACCATTTTGTGTTGACTTAAATTGCACGAGGCGTTTTCTATTCAGATAGCAATTGCAAATTAACTGAGGTAACAGTGCCTAGCAAATCACAAACAGTTGATTAATGCTGAGGTTGATGAGATAGTTGATGCGCTGCAGTGCCTATAGGTTAGTGCACTTGCCTGTCTAGACGGTCCAGGTTCAGTCCCCAGCAGAGGCACAATTCTTGTTTCCTACTAGTACATTTAGTCAGGTCTTAGTCAGATATGACTGAGCTACCATATGACAGTAGACGGTACTACCTGCTCACTGTTAGTACCAATCCCAACACCCCACATTGTGCTAACGGCTTCGGGTGGAGGAGCACAATTGGGAGGGTACAAGCCTTATCCTGATGCGAGGAAAATCAACCTAAAAAGTAAATGCAACTGGTGCAAGATCAAAGCTCCTGGGAAACAAAACATTTCAGTAACTAAAAAGATGATGCATTTTCCCATCTTGACCAGCGTGAACAAGTAGCAATCTTCAGACTCCACATGTGACGTAACAGGCTGAGGCACCACATGTTCATCAAGCTAAAGATAGGAGGCACTGTTGAATGTAACTGGAACTGGCAAAATGACAGCTAGACATTTGATACAGGAGTGTCCAACATTCAGAACGAAGAAAACTATTTTGGCCTACCCTTACTCCATTTGAGAACAAACTATAGAGATGTCAACAATATTAAGTTGTCTGCTACTTTCTTTAAATATATTCGGGTTGACAACTGGAGATGTATAAAGAAGGAACAAATACATTTGGGTTGACAACTGGAGATGTATAAAGAAGGAACAAATACATTCAGGTTGACGACTGGATATGTATAAAGAAGGAACAAATACACTGTAAACTGTTGTATCTGAGTATTTATTAAGTCTCCATATAACCTGCACAGTTTCAAGCAACAATTGTTTTTAGTTAAACACTTGTATATTTGAAACAGTAAACAGGTATTTTCCAGATGTGTATTTGAAACAGTAAACAGTTGACATTTTTCTTTAACAGGGACACAACTCTAATATTCATTGTTATTATATGTCCTTCAAACTGGATTATGCCTCTTACATCTCATGCAAAATATGCAGGAACAAGCTGACAATAATTGGCTGTGTACTTACAGACCTGACCTAATTCACTGGTTCCAGAACTGCAACACTGAAGTCTGGCAAGTGTAAGGAAGCAAGAATTTAGAAGTATTTTCCCCAAAACAAATCCTTTGGCACAGACAATAAGAATTTGACATATAATGGCATGGAAGTGAAGTGAAAACAAAGTTTGTGTTATTTCAATTGAATAAGCAGTGAATGTGAAAAATATTGTTTCTGCATGAGAGAGAGTGTATGTGTGTGATAGATTGAGAGAGCGAAAGTGTGTGTGTGAGAGACAGAGAGAGAAATCATGTATGTGATAGCTTGAGAGATAAAGTGATCGATTGTGAGAGAGTGTCCATGATAGATTGATAGACAGTGTTGTGTGTGTATGGGATAAATAGATAGAGAGGTGATGTGTGGTGATAGATTGAGAGATTGCATGTTATAGACAGAGAGAGAGAGTGTGTGTGTGTGTGATAAACTGAGAGAGAGTACATGTGATAAGTTGACAAAGCGAGAGAGAGAGAGAGATATCACCAAGGAACACTTGATGTCACCAAATTTGCAAGAAAAATAAATTCACATTCACATAAACACTCAAAGAAGTGGAGGGAATGAAGTGACAGGAATAGAAACTCGCTGGCACATCGCTGATATTTAGTTTACCTCACTAGAATGGAGAGGTCAGAATTCTCCTGCATATGTAGAATGTCATGTTGTTATTTGTTATATTTTCTTTTATTGAATAATGTCAAGTTATTAGAAATTGTTGTTCTTTGTTGTGAATAAGTAATTGTTAGGAATGGCAGTTTAAGGTAGTTATGTTCTTTTTGAAAAGTATGAGAGTATATCCAGATGGGCACCATTAGTATTGAAACTCTCCGCTGGCTGTTGAAGATGATGACTGAGTGCTTATGGGAATGCCATGAGTGCAATGATGTTCTTGACTCAGCTCAACTGATCCAGAGAAAACCTTTTACAAACTGGCAGAATATCTGAATATTAAATTTGGATTTTAGAATGGGTAAAAGCCTGCCCACACCACAAGTTCTACAGAAAATGTGTACCTGGCAAGTTCAGTTTTCTCATTATCAAAAATGTGCAAAAGTCAAAACATAATATTGTATTTTATTGCATTTACAAACAAGAAAATGTCAGATGAAGCTTAACTTGTTAGCTGCTTGTTCCTGATTTCTTTGAAAATGGTTAGTTATTCCTCCATACATATATACTCTAGACAAAATAAGTAACCAACGTGGCATTCTCAAGTTGCCAGATTGTGCAAATATATGTTGCTGTTAGCAGTTGGCGTCGCTGAAAGAATAACAGCACTCTAGCTCAGGAACATCCAGAAGACCTCTTCCCATTGAAGGTGCCCTCAAAGGTGTCGGACAGACAAGCAAAGAATAAATAGCAAAATGATGGCTTTTTGGAGACAAGTTGGGTTGAATTACATAAACTACTCCCAGATTTGTGCACGAGTCGCCAGGCAGGTCTTGAAGGAACCATTCAAAGGAAATTCTGCAGGCAGAGATGATTCTGTCATCAAAACTGCCAGATGGGAAGCTGGAAAAGTTGTTAAGGCAGCTCAGCCAGGAGCTAAAATTACTCAGCAGTGTTTGAAAACCAGTGGAGAATATCGGACTTAACTAGCTAGCGTATATTAAACTAAGTGATATGAAAACAAAAATGATGCCTGGTTCATGGGATCATTCTCTAAACTGGTCATTTGGACTTAAATGTTGACTTAAGCAATGGCAAACTACTGAACGTAAAATTACATGGAAAGCCAACCTTGGGTTGACCGCAGCGTCCTGAAAATGATGTGAGATTGTCTGATTTAATGTTGTTGGTTTGTAATATACAACTTGCACAATGTATAACTTTTCTAGTGCTGGGTCCTAGAACAGAAATACGAATACGAAGAAATTATTTTAGAATAGAAAGTTGTGGAAAACTTTTGGAAGATTTGGTTGTAAAAAAGAAATGTGGTGAAAATATATGTAAAATATAGTTTGCAAGACAGAAAATATGAAGACAGTTTATGAGAGATTTTGTTCTAAGATAAAAGTTTTTTGTTCTAATAATATAGAAGTTTTTTGTTTTTGTTTTTTTAAGACAGATGTTTCTTGTTATAATACAGAAGTTATTTTGTTCTAAGATAAAACATGTTTTGTTCTAAGATAAGTTTTTTTATTCTATGATAAAAGTTGTTGTTCTGGGATAGTTCTTTGTTCTAAGATAGAAGTTGTTTGTTCTATGATAAAAGTTCTTTGTTCTAAGATAGACATTTTTTGTTCTAAGATAGATGTTTGGTTACAAAAATGCTTGTGGAATATTTGATCTTTTATTCATGAAAAATTGCTTACAAGATTTTGTTGTGTAGGTGGAATTTGTAGAAAACTGGGTGATTTGGTTGCATAGAAACATTTATTTTTAATGTTTAGAAGATGGTTTTAAAA
The DNA here is from genome assembly GCA_963921405.1 of Cepaea hortensis. Lineage (NCBI taxonomy): Eukaryota > Metazoa > Mollusca > Gastropoda > Stylommatophora > Helicidae > Cepaea > Cepaea hortensis. Next base: position 6,448,240 of record OY992892.1, read on the forward strand.
ACATGAGAAACATGGCAGATTTGGTTGTATGCTAGAAATGTGCAGATAATTTATAGAAATGTTGTAGAAATTTGAGAAACTTGTGGAAAAATTTGACTCTGGAGATAATTTACAGAAAAATGTTAGACATTTGAGAAATACATGGCAGATTTGGTTATTAGCTAGCAATGGGCGGATAATTTATAGAAAAGCTGGTCCCACCATAGGTTGTCTAAATCTCTGTCTTGTGTGTACTGTTGCATCCACATGTTTCTTTTCCTTTGTGAGTTCCACATTAGGGACTAACTTGCTATTAGTTGCTTTCCTCGGCATCCAATGCTAGTTATCGGTATTGTTTCTTGACAATTTATTTTGTTCCTTCATTGATTAGTTTAATTTAGTTGACGGATCAACATCACGGCACACGGGTGTAACCTCCATAAGTGCTCCATTCTACTCCTAACCTGAGTCTGGAGAATCTCAGCTCAGTGCATGAACTCTGTAGCACCGGCGAAGATCCTGAAATACTTTGGGTCGATTTTTTTTAACTCAAAATTTTGCCCGGGCAGCGCCGTTAGGCTACTCTTTTTTTGATTTCCAACTGCCAAGGGACTTTTACGTGCGCAACAATACACACGGGTGTCCGATCTCACTACCCAGAGACCAGGGGAAATTTTGTTACTAGAAGTCCATGTGAAAAAGTCCCGCCCCTCACCAGCATTCGAGGCGGACACCATACCTCAAGACCACTCAGCCCCCTAGATTTTTTTGGACACTGGTGATTCTTATATTACTTATATTTTGTGAAATCTACTCTTAAAGGATATATGGTGTTCTCATTATTGGTGCTGAATTTGTTCTTTCTTTAAGTTTTCATTTATAGTTGAAGACTGAAGTTAATTATTTCACATAAAGTTGAAGAATTGAGTTAGTGATTTTTACGTTTCCTCGCAAAACAAGTTAATTTAATACATAGTTGTAATGGAGACATTAAAAAAGTATAACTAGTTGAAAAACGAAACAAAGAATTTATCAGCGTTTCTTGACATAGCTAGTGGCTTCCCTTTACCATCCCCCATCTGTTGGCTATCTGTAATTTAAGAGTTAATGTGTAATTGACAGTTTTCATAATTCCCTTCAGATGGTTACTCAGTGTTACAGTATATGAGGGACTACAGTTGATGGCCGTGGTGAGATCCCAGTTTTGCAAAGAACATGCTACATGATAATGGTGCAGTTAATCATCATTGGAGATTGCCAGATGCTTGTCAACAAGCAAGGTTACCAACAAATAACATTAATGCCAAAGATATTTAGTGCACCCTGATTTGTGACACATATCAGTGTACTTTCATATTGATTTGTGACAAATAGCAGCGTACTTTCATGTTGATTTGTGACAAATATCAGCATACTTTCATGTTGATTTGTGACACATATCAGCTTACTGTCATGTTGATTTGTGACACATATCAGCGGATTGTCATGTTGATTTGTGACACATATCAGCTTACTGTCATGTTGATTTGTGACACATATCAGCGTATTGTCATGTTGATTTGTGACACATATCAGCTGTCATGTTGATTTGTGACAAATAGCATACTTTCATGTTGATTTGTGACACATATCAGTGTACTTTCATATTGATTTGTGACAAATAGCAGCGTACTTTCATGTTGATTTGTGACAAATATCAGCATACTTTCATGTTGATTTGTGACACATATCAGCTTACTGTCATGTTGATTTGTGACACACATCAGCGGATTGTCATGTTGATTTGTGACACATATCAGCTTACTGTCATGTTGATTTGTGACACATATCAGCGTATTGTCATGTTGATTTGTGACACATATCAGCTTACTGTCATGTTGATTTGTGACACATATCAGCGTATTGTCATGTTGATTTGTGACACATATCAGCTAACTGTCATGTTGATTTGTGAAAAATATCAGCATACTTTCATGTTGATTTGTGACACATATCAGCGTACTGTCATGTTGATTTGTGACACATATCAGCATACTGTCATGTTGATTTGTGACAAATATCAGCATACTTTCATGTTGATTTGTGACACATATCAGCCTACTGTCATGTTGATTTGTGACACATATCAGCATACTGTCATGTTGATTTGTGACAAATATCAGCATACTTTCATGTTGATTTGTGACACATATCAGCATACTGTCATGTTGATTTGTGACACACATCAGCGGATTGTCATGTTGATATGTAACAAATATCAGCATACTTTCATGTTGATTTCTGACACATATCAGCTAACTGTCATGTTGATTTGTGACAAATATCAGCATACTTTCATGTTGATTTGTGACACATATCAGCGTACTGTCATGTTGATTTGTGACACATATCAGCATACTGTCATGTTGATTTGTGACAAATAGCATACTTTCATGTTGATTTGTGACACATATCAGCATACTGTCATGTTGATTTGTGACCCATATCAGCATACTGTCATGTTGATTTGTGACAAATATCAGCGTACTGTCATGTTGATTTGTGATACATATCAGCGTACTGTCATGTTGATTTGTGACACATATCATACTTTCATGTTGATTTGTGACACATATCAACAAATTTTCATGTTGATTTGTGATAAATACCAAAATACTGTCATGGGGATTCATGACAAATACCACATATTTTCAGAAAAAAATACAGCATTTATTTTATTCTAAGATACACACATTTCAGGTTTTGTAAACTGTATATGCTTAAAAAATCTAAAATATATGTTTCTAGAATGGCATATATGCTGTTTTCTTTTGAGAGTATGTGATATTGTAAGCTTCTGATGTTGTGAACATTCAATAATGTAAATGTCAGACATTTTGGATTTCAGATTTATTAATTGTTTAGGCACTGTAAACTTGAAATACTGGACATTTCAGATTCTGCCAAATTCATCTATTGTACACTTCTGCTGTTCTATACTTCAGATGTTATAGAATTTATGTAGAAGATATTTGAAGTTTGTGTTATCTACAATTTATAATATGTACAAAGCCTTAGTTCATTCTGTGTGGCTTTTGTCATCATGTATGTCCACAACCGTCTGTCTCATGTACTATACTAGTCATTTCTGATACACATTTTCTACCATGTCATAATGTCAAACTGTCTAGAATCTTTTCAGTTGATCTCTCCCTGCCATTCTTCACCCCCAACTTTCCATTTTCTCACAATAACCACCAACTTTCCTCTTCCTAAGATATGCCAAGAGAATGTGGATTATATTCTCCTTATATGATTAAGCTGCTCTCATTGTGAGAATATAAATGTAAGACTTTAAATATTGTAAAACAGATATTTGGATAACAAAGACACAACCATAGATTGTACGATTTATTGCCTGGCATATTTCACTGCATCTCGTCAGGTACATACTGCAGAAGTCACACAACATAGAGTAAAATAATTAGATACATTTTCCAAGCTGAAATATACACATGATCGCACAGTAATATCAATTGTTTACCATGGTAATTTTAAATGGACTATCATGTCTTTCTGTTTGCACAAAACTGGCCTGTGCAGATTAATCATTATAGCTTCTGCAAACTTTAACAAACGACTATTTTGTGTATGAAACAACACATGAAAAGTGCTGTCTCTATCAATTACATGACCAGTTTCCAAGACATGATGTGCAATGGACGATGCCAGAAATTTATAATTGTGGTGTGTCAGCCTTCCCATGATCCCATCGCCTGTGTGTAGTATCTTATCAAGCCAGCTGGGTATGTGTTCAATAACCCTGCTGTGTAACTGCCGCTGTGTTCTGCCGATGTAGGTAGACTCGCATCTGCATGTGAATTGTAAATACAATTGGATTTGGCGTACATTACAGCAGCCGGCCAAACATTCTGTGCTGCAACTCCAGTTATTAGGTACAGAACCACACCTATTCCCACCCCAGCTGTAAAAGAATCTACCTCTTTGTGCGCCAAATTCATTGTATTTATCAATTCACATGCAGGTGCAAGACTACCTACATCGGCAGAACAGAGCGGCAGTTACACAGTAGAGTTATTGAACACATATCCAGCTGGCTTGATAAGATACTACACACAGGCGATGGGATCATGGGAAGGCTGACACATCACAATTATAAACTTCCGGCTTCATCCATTGCACATCACGTCTTGGAAACCGGTCATGTAATTGATAGAGACAGTGCTTTATGTGTGTTGTTTCATACACAAAATAGTCATTTGTTAAAGTTTGCAGAAGCTATAATGATTAATCTGCATAGGCCAGTTTTGTGCAAACAGAAAGACATGATAGTCCATTTAAAATTACCATGGTAAACAATTGATATTACTGTGCGATCATATGTATATTTCAGCTTGGAAGATTATCTAATTATTTTACTCTATGTTGTTTGACTTCTGCAGTATGTACCTGACGAGATGCAGCGAAATATGCCAGGCAATAAATCGTACAATTTATGGTTTGTATCTTTGTTATTCAAATTCACTACGGGAAATCAGATATTGTTAAATTAAGTTATTGTAAAATTCAGACAATGTAAATATTAAATACTCTAAACTTTAAATACCATTTGCCCTATTTAATCACAATTGGTACGGTAGACAGTATGTGCAGACACATGTAACATTCTAAGACAGGAAATCGGGGATTTATCTACAGATGCTGGTTTATTGGGCACTGTACAGATATGTTTTCTACTTGTTTACATCTGCTTTTCACGTGCGGGATAGAAGGCCGTGATTGGCTCACCATTTGCCGGTGACCTGAGGAGGAAAACATGGCAAAATGTCAGCAAGTAATAGCAGTCTTAACTGTGCAAGTCAAAATGTCAGCATGTTACGGCAATCCTTGACTCTACAAGTCAAAATGTCAATAAGTTATAGCAATATTGACTGTACAAGTCAAAATATCAGCAAGCTATAGCAATCTTGATTGTACAATTCAAAATATCAGCAAGTTATAACAATCTTGACTGTACACTGTACAAGTCAAAATATAAGGGTAGCCATGTTATAATGAGGTGGGATGACTAGTTACTTTCTCACACCATTTTGTTCTGCTTTCTTTGAGGAGATGGGAGTAGAAGAAGAAAAAGAAGGTGAAGAAAAGTAAGAAGGATGAGTAGGAGGGTAGAAGAAGGAAGAAGGCGGAATAGTAGGGGAAAAATAAGAAGAAGGAAGTGGAGTATAGTGAAGTGGAAGAAGGGCATGTAGAGGAGGAAGAAGCGTGTGAAGGAGTAGGGAAAAAATACCATGAAGAAGGAGGAGGAGGATGAATAAGTAGAAGGTGGTGATGAAAATGGTGATGATGCTGTGAGGTAGGATTACATTGGCGATGCCGACGGTTGATGCTGACAATAACAAGACACTTACAACCACTACCAGTCTTCTTTAGTCTCTTCTGAGCTCTCCGCGGAAGAAGATCGGAGCATGTCCAAGAGCCGAGACCTCAGTTCGTTCCTCAGGTCGTACACATTTCTGCGTAAGTCATCATCGGCGGACAAGACAGCTATCTTTGTCTGGTCAGCGTCGTCGTCGCCAATACGTAGTAGGGGTTCCCTGTCTAGTAGTTTCTGTGATAGAGATGAATTAGTGAAATTTACTTGTATATCTACTAGCTGTGTCTATCTCTGTGCGTGTTAAAGATGAGTTAGTCAAATCTACCTGTATATCTACTAGCTGTATATGTCTATCTCTCTGTGTGCATGTACATGTTTGTACGAGTGTGTGTGTGTGTACATTTGTGTATATAGTAAGTGCTTGTCTCTGGTCAAGCTCCGGTTCTGTGAGCCCGCTCCGTGGCGATGGCGGTGCGGACGCAATTCGTAATGCCACTTACCCAGGTTCGAAGCACAGCGTTGACCGATTTGGGAGAAGACCGTGTCGCACTGGTTTTAACGTGTTGGTATTGGAGCCGGTCGTTCAGAATGCAGTGGAAAACTACTGAACGTAAAAATTGCCAAGACATCAACAGCGATAGTAAAATGCTAGTGTTGATTGCAACGTCCCGTAAAGGATATGCAACTACAAAAAAGTGCTTGTGTCATGGGCATATTTAAGTTTGTAGGTGTCTGTCTGTTGTCTGTCTACCTGTATATATGTTTACATGTCTGTCTGTTGTCTGTCTACCTGTATATATGTTTACATGTCTGTCTGTTGTCTGTCTACCTGTATATATGTTTACATGTCTGTCTGTTGTCTGTCTACCTGTATATATGTTTACATGTCTGTCTGTTGTCTGTCTACCTGTATATATGTTTACATGTCTGTCTGTTGTCTGCCTACCTGTATATATGTTTACATGTCTGTCTGTTGTCTGTCTACCAGTATATATGTTTACATGTCTGTCTGTTGTATGTCTACCTGTATATATGTTTACGTGTGTGTTTTGTACTTTCTGGCATGGGTGGAGCCTCTGATGAGGTGAAGGCTGATAAAAATCAGGTTTATTTTTGTGCCAGGACACACGGGTGTCAGAAGAAATGAGCAAGATGGTGGGCTTGCCAGTCGGGCTACTGCAGACAGTGGACGAGCAATGGACCAGGTTAATATAGTGAATGTCGCCACAGAAGCAAGGCAATTAAATACATTAAGAGATACTATGTTTGTCGTTAGTTAGTCGCGGTTCCAGCTTCACGGCAAAGGGCCGTCCCATTATGCCCCTTTCCTGTGCCAGTGAATATCATACAAAATGCTCCTCACTGCCCTGTGTGGAAACTGGAACAGACAGGGGTCTCGACAATCCAACAGCCCACACAGGTATACTTGACTGTGTATAGTTGACCGTGTGTCTGCAACATTGACCAGATTGCGAGAGCATCAAGTAAAAAGAGGTGAAGCCAGACAGTTCTATGCAGCTTCACAAAGAAGAATATTCATCCTACACAGAACTGGTGCTGTCAGAATCTACAAACTTAGGGAGATACTGAGGAAGACATCCGAACACTTATAGATTTTAGTTGAATTTAGTTGACGGATCAATATCACGGCACACAGGTGTAACCCATAAGTGTTCCGTTCTATTCCTAACTCAACCCGAGTCCGGAGAATCTCAGCTCACGTGAAAAAATCCCGGCCCTCACCGGGGCTTGAACCCGGGACCTCCAGCACTCGAGTAACTTCTAATAACAAAATGTCCCCTGGTCTCTGGGTAGTGAGATCGGACGCCCGTGTGTATTGTTGCGCACGTAAAAAATCCCTTGGCGGTTGGACATCGAAAAAGAATAGCCTAACGGTGCTGCCCGGGCAAAATTTCGAGTTAAAAATCTACCCAATGTATTTCAGGATCCTCGCCGGTGCTACGGAGTTCGTGCATTGAGCTGAGATTCTCCGGACTCAGGAGAAGAAAGGGGCACTTTTGGGTTACACCCGTGTGCCGTGATATTGATCTGTCGACTAAACTAAACTAAACTAGGGAGATATTGAGGATGGGATCCGAGCACTTATAGACTGAATGATTGGATTACAGTGAGGATAATCTGACGATTAACCTTTCTGCGCTTATATCTGTGTATATGTCTGTACACAGTCATACCTGAGTGGTCTCGAGGTATGGTGTCCGCCTCGAGTGCTGGAGGTCCCGGGTTCAGGCCCCGGTGAGGACCGGGATTTATTTAAAAAATCCACCTGGACTTCCAGCAATAAAATTTCCCCTGGTCTCTGGGTAGTGAGATCGGACGCCCGTGTGTATTGTTGTCTCTGGGTAGTGAGATCGGACACCCGTGTGTATTGTTGTCTCTGGGTAGTGAGATCGGACGCCCGTGTGTATTGTTGTCTCTGGGTAGTGAGATCGGACGCCCGTGTGTATTGTTGTCTCTGGGTAGTGAGATCGGACGCCCGTGTGTATTGTTGTCTCTGGGTAGTGAGATCGGACGCCCGTGTGTATTGTTGTCTCTGGGTAGTGAGATCGGACGCCCGTGTGTATTGTTGTCTCTGGGTAGTGAGATCGGACGCCCGTGTGTATTGTTGTCTCTGGGTAGTGAGATCGGACGCCCGTGTGTATTGTTGTCTCTGGGTAGTGAGATCGGACGCCCGTGTGTATTGTTGTCTCTGGGTAGTGAGATCGGACGCCCGTGTGTATTGTTGTCTCTGGGTAGTGAGATCGGACGCCCGTGTGTATTGTTGTCTCTGGGCAGTGAGATCGGACGCCCGTGTGTATTGTTGTCTCTGGGTAGTGAGATCGGACGCCCGTGTGTATTGTTGTCTCTGGGTAGTGAGATCGGACGCCCGTGTGTATTGTTGTCTCTGGGTAGTGAGATCGGACGCCCGTGTGTATTGTTGTCTCTGGGTAGTGAGATCGGACGCCCGTGTGTATTGTTGTCTCTGGGTAGTGAGATGGGACGCCCGTGTGTATTGTTGTCTCTGGGTAGTGAGATCGGACGCCCGTGTGTATTGTTGTCTCTGGGTAGTGAGATCGGACGCCCGTGTGTATTGTTGTCTCTGGGTAGTGAGATCGGACGCCCGTGTGTATTGTTGTCTCTGGGTAGTGAGATCGGACGCCCGTGTGTATTGTTGTCTCTGAGTAGTGAGATCGGACGCCCGTGTGTATTGTTGTCTCTGGGTAGTGAGATCGGACGCCCGTGTGTATTGTTGTCTCTGGGTAGTGAGATCGGACGCCCGTGTGTATTGTTGTCTCTGGGTAGTGAGATCGGACGCCCGTGTGTATTGTTGTCTCTGGGTAGTGAGATCGGACGCCCGTGTGTATTGTTGTCTCTGGGTAGTGAGATCGGACGCCCGTGTGTATTGTTGTCTCTGGGTAGTGAGATCGGACGCCCGTGTGTATTGTTGTCTCTGGGTAGTGAGATCGGACGCCCGTGTGTATTGTTGTCTCTGGGTAGTGAGATCGGACGCCCGTGTGTATTGTTGTCTCTGGGTAGTGAGATCGGACGCCCGTGTGTATTGTTGTCTCTGGGTAGTGAGATCGGACGCCCGTGTGTATTGTTGTCTCTGGGTAGTGAGATCGGACGCCCGTGTGTATTGTTGTCTCTGGGTAGTGAGATCGGACGTCCGTGTGTATTGTTGTCTCTGGGTAGTGAGATCGGACGCCCGTGTGTATTGTTGTCTCTGGGTAGTGAGATCGGACGCCCGTGTGTATTGTTGTCTCTGGGTAGTGAGATCGGATGCCCGTGTGTATTGTTGTCTCTGGGTAGTGAGATCGGACGCCCGTGTGTATTGTTGTCTCTGGGTAGTGAGATCGGACGCCCGTGTGTATTGTTGTCTCTGGGTAGTGAGATCGGACGCCCGTGTGTATTGTTGCGCACGTAAAAAATCCCTTGGCAGTTGGAAATCGAAAAAGAGTAGCCTAACGGTGCTGCACGGGCAAAATTTCGAGTTAAAAATCTACCCAAAGTATTTCAGGATCCTCGCCGATGCAACGGAGTTCGTGCATTGAGCTGAGTTTCTCCAGACTCAGGTTTGAGTTAGGAGGAAAACGGAGCACTTATGGGTTAAACCGTGTGCCGTGATGTTGATCCAACGACTAAAACTAAACAAAACTAAAACATGCGTTTTATATCTTAAAGGTACAAACAAACAAAACAAGAGGGAAGATAAATTTGGGCCAGAGTCCCCACGTGTGCCACCCCTCTCCTCAACCTTTTACTAGAATGTTAAGAAGACAAAGAAGCCAAAACTAATCACAGGAGTGTGGCTACTTCTGAGGATCAGAATCCCTTTGTTTTAAAAGATTCAGTGCCACACGAAAAGTAGGTTTGGACCGAACAAAAATGGATGGCGGAAAATTGGTAGTTGAGTCGTATCACAGTTGTGACCTAAATGTTGTTAATATGGTAGCAGATATGTATTATATATAAAATTAAAGGAGGTTGCTTAGGGAAAACTACTGTATTGATATTTTAATTGAGAAAACAGTTTGCAATGACAACATTTCGGCGATTTATAAGCCCATGGCATAAATGGGAAGTCACTTAAGGCGATTAATCATTCCATGGCAATTTATCAGTTATCACACAGGAGAGAGAGAGAGAGAGAGAATGGGAGAGAGAAATAGAAAGGAGAGACGGGAGAGAGAAGGAAAGAGAGGGGAGACAGAAATGGAGAGAGAAAGAGGGAGGGAGAGAGAGAAAGGGAGAGATAGAAAGAGGGAGGGAGGGAGAAAGAGAGAGAGAGAGAGCAAGAGGGAGAGAGAGAGAGAGAGAGAGAGAGACAGAGAGGAAGAGAGAGAGAATTTGTCCCTAAGGAGTGCTCTGCTATATACCTACGATATGATAGGCCCATCATATTTTGTTGACCTGAATGATTACCGGGGACAGGAAGCCAGTTCCTCTCACTTAGTGAGACAACCAGTTCAGGCGTCAACCCCTCATACGACCGAGCTCTGGACATTATCATCGCAGCCCCTTATCAACTACGCTAATGTGTCAGCTACATTAATCGTAAACTGTCATTACTGTCTATAGACAGTATAGTACCTTGCGGTGTAGGACAGGGGGGGGGGGGTCTTGAGCCTGAGGAATTAAGGCCGCCTGGCCAGTGCAGTCACCACGAATTGCCCAGGTTACCGTGTGTGTGTGTGTGTGTGTGTGTGTGTGTGTGTGTGTGTGTGTGTGTGTGTGTGTGTGTGTGGCCCCAACAGAAAAAAAACAACAAAAAAACATCATGTTGCCCAGAATCCGAACCATTGATTATATACTACAAATACAGGGTGTATTTTTAATGACTGTGCAGTTTTCGGAAATATTGCCGTTCTAAGTTTTGTATTTACCTATTAGTAGGTAAACACAAAACTTGGAACAGCAATATTTTCAAAAACTGCACAGTCATAAAAAATACACCCTATATTTCTACAAGTATAATTCTTTTTGTTTAATTCTAAACGAAACAAATATAATTTATGAACAGACTTACCTCGACTAGTCTGCTTCTCTTTAGAACATACTATAATAAAAAGATACAAATGGCGTCATTAATTTATGAGTACGTTTACGCACGGAAAAGTTCTGTCAATCTCATCTCATCTCATCGTGTTCCTCTTGTATCTTGCGGTGTCGAGGTGAAGTATAAACAGCGGGAGAGTGCCCGCTTATGGGCTACATGTCATGTTCTGTCGATTGTTGCATTAAATTAACTGATTCACTACCAAACAAAAGGTAGGTTTGGACCAAACATTGTGCACAAACAAATGAACGAGTAGGGGAGACTGGGGAGAAATGGACCAGCAATTTTGTAGTTTTCAATTTTTGCTCATCACCGGAACAGATTTTATCGAAACATAACAAAACCATGACTAAAATGTTGTACATTCATTTATTTTAAAAGGGGAAAACATTTAGCAACCTATTTCTATATGTTTCTTTACAAAATGCATTTCAAAAATGTATATGAACATGGGGAGAAATTGACCACCATTGGGGTGAAATGGACCAGCACGTGGGGAGCAATGGACCATAGTGGGGAGAAATGGACCTGTTTTAAAAAGAAGCAGCAACAACTCATCCATATTGCTATAACAAATAAATAATCATTAAAAGGATATTTGCAGTTTTGTTTATTATTTTAAGCGACAGTAAAAAAGTTTAATAGGATATATTAATCTAATATAAAGTTTTATCGAACATTTATGCCTGCAAGACTTTCTTTGAAGACATAGCCATCTTTGGTCCTAGAAGTGGTTCCAGTGATTGTAGATCTAGTAAGCTGTGCTTTAATACATGTAATTGAGACACTGGCGACATCTTCTACCTTAGGCTTAACAAATTTACCAGCAACCTTCTCACTCTTGCTCAAGAACTCTACCTCAACATCACCATCATCATCAATGTCTCCCCTTACAATTCCTACATAGTAAACACAAGTTTTCTTTGTTCCATGTTCACATAGCACACACTGGCCTTCAAAAACCTCACGCACACCAGTCAAGCTAACCGTACACTCCTCATTTTCACCAAATGAAACATCAGAATCTGTGTCATCACAAAACGAAATGTCAGTTTCTGGATCTGAATCACCATCATGTTCTTTTAGCAGCTGTCTCTTTGCCTTTTTGGGTGGAACTTTTGCTGCCTTTTCTTTCATCACCGCTCTTTCCCTAATTCGATCCATTTCTGGCGTAGAAGTAGCCAGCATAGTTTTTCCTCTTTTCCTCATATTATTTGAATCTTTTCGCGGACCAGCTTTTGGTAGTCCTCTGAAAACATGAGGCGAAGTAAAGGAAGAAGTAGCTTTATGTTGAAGACTCCCTGATATTTCCTGCAAGTCATCTACAAGGTTCTCAACATTACACTTTCTGATTTTCATGAAATTCTTGTGCAGTTTGATCTGTGCTGGTACCACAATATGGAGATGCTGATCCTGTCTGTTCATTGCTTTCTAAAGTGGCATTTTCACTGTCCTTGCTGATGGGCCTGTTCGTTATTTCTGAAGGCATAAAATCATCTTCTGTAAAAACATCTTCGTTAAAGGGCCAAATACCTGACACTGCAAAGCCTGATTGAATGTTAATGGGAGTTGCCGCTTTAAGAAAAGCGTGGCCTCCTAGATTTGCAACTTGATAGATTGTCAGTGGTGTCCCAACATTTTTCATCATCCATGAATCACACGCATTGTTGTAGACCGACTTCATGGGTCCAAAAACTGAACGGTCCAAGGGCTGAGTTTTAGATGAGGTGTGTGGTGGCAACGTGATCACATGAATGTTGTTTTTCTTGCACAGTTCAAGTGATTCAAATGAAATGTGGGAATCGTGATTGTCCAAGATCAAAATCAAAGGGAAGTATTTGGAAGGTCTTGAATGCTTAATGAAGTGATTTATAACTTTGACGAAATTATCACGGGTCATCCAACCTGATTCATTCACAAGGCCAAGGGAACCTTCAGGTGCTCCAGCAAGCATAAAATTCTTAAAACTTTTTCTGGGAAACACAAAAACTGGAGGGATAATGTGACCCGCAGCTGACACAATGCAACAGATTGTGACCAGTTCTCCTCTTTCTCTGGATGTCACCTGGCCTATTTGCTTCCTCGTGAGGCAATTACTTTTGGCACTTTCTGTACAGTGGTCAGACCTGACTCATCCAAATTGTAGATTTGAGCTCCACTCACATTTAGTTTTGTAATGGTTTCCTTCCCAATGTTGAAGAAGGTGCAAATATTATGTTTGTTGAAAGCTGTAGCTCTAGCCAGAGATGTTGCCTCAGGTTGCCTTATGGTCAGCTCGGGATTCCGTCGCAAAAATCCACAAAGCCAATCATTCCCTGCCATCATTTGCTCATCCCAGGTTAAAGGATGTGCAATGTTATTGACTTTCGCCATCTCGTACGCCAAAATACGAACGTTTTCAGTTGTGAGTCCATGGAACATTCTTGCACAATCTTTCAAGTAACTAGCAAAATCAGCTTCTTGCTTAGCTGTGAAAACAAGGCTATGCCTATAATTTGGTACGAGTCTAGTAGGCAGACCATTTCCTTCTCTGTCTTTTGTAAGATTGTTATTGAGGGTAGAGCGAGCAATGCCGTACTCCCTTGCAGCTTTCCTCACTTTCATTCCATTTTTCACAGCATTAACAGCTTCTCTCATACGTTCCTCCGTAACGTGACCCTTGTTGGTGTTTCTGATGTACAATCTTGGCATCTGAAACAAAAGAGTGACAGAATTATATAACATTTAGAATGGTAGGCCTATCATTTGCAAAGAAATACTGATCATAGCACGAATGGCGTGCATCTTTAATAAATCACTGAAATCAAATTTGTTAACAGTTTTATTGGTCTAGATTTAGACCCCAGTATTAAAAAGAATCAATAATGCTGCTATTCGAATGCAATCTTCAACACTTTTAATAACAACAGACTGTCTTGTCAATTTCTTCTATGGGGAGAAATGAACCATGGGGAGAAATGAACCGGTCCATTTCTCCCCCATCAATGTATTAAACTATTCAGCCATAAAGTCTCTTAAATCTAATATTATATGCTATATGTTTTATATGAACTCTTAAATAACAAGTAAATAAAGATATTAACGTAATTACCTTGTCCTGATTCCTGACTATGCGTCTGCTTTACGATGGTGTCTGGAACTGGAAAAAGAAACTTTAGTGCAGAAAATTTTTCAAACTTTGCGTGGGAACGACCTGTGCGGGAAGTCGATGGCAAATGAAAAATTCGGACTATGTTTGATGTGGAAAACAAACTTATTATGGTTTCACTTTCATTGCATCACAGCCAGGGGCCAGAGAGGGGGTGGTCCATTTCTCCCCAGTCTCCCCTATTATCATGTACATTTCCTGGGAGGTTAGTATACCGGTGTGCTGAAGCCGAGGTAGCGGGTTCAATCCCTACACCGGTCAGTTGGACTAAAATGTTGACTTCCCGTCCTTTTTGGGGGGGACGTAAATTGCAAGTACCTCTAAAGTCGGAGTGGATTTGCCTGATGGCGAGGGACATTGGTAATAGGGAAAGTTAATCCACAGGCAAAGATGAGTCTAATGCACCAGAAGTAGTAACACATGTACGGACTACGCTTAAGTTCAAATCGAGCGAGCAAAAAACAAAAACAAAAACAAAAACTGAGCACTGAAGTTATCCTTATTCCAGTGTTGATTATCACCCTTTCCCGGAACTGCTACTAACTGTTTCCCGTTTCGTTTTCGGAGTCTGTCAAGTTTTCGTTTATTTTCACAGTGTTATTGTTGATTATATTCTTTATTGGAATCCTGCACGCGTATCCACCAAAGATATGTCCATGCCACAACAAGGATACAGATAAATAACTTTTATATTTATATATATTTTCATGAAGTGTTTTTCATGTAGTCGTGTCGGTTTGTGTGTGTGTTTTTTTTTCTTTTCTGTTGCCGAAGGTTATGGCCGCAACTTCCATTTTGTTACATGTGATCGTCTTCAGTAAAGCCGTCTATTTCTGTTTTGTTTGTTTGTTTGTTTGTTGGTGATTCATTCATTACCATAAAAAATGTCCTCAGTCACTATTATTTCAGACTCGCACATAATTGAGCAGTATTCTTCCATAGATACACAAAGATAAGCTCAACTCGGTACACAAATGCCATAGAATGTATCATAATCATACGCGCGATAAATATTCTATATGCGAGTGGGTTTTCACAGTTTTGGCTACCTTTAGCCCGAACGTCGGCTTGTTCCGTTTATCCTTTGCGAGATTCCAACTGCTGATGATAGTTTTCAAGATACGCAATGTGTACAAGTGTTTGCTATCTTAGTTTCCTCTCTTGATGGTGAAGGCGATCCAGTACCCATGAACTAGGCGTGGAGAGCAGGGAAACCGTCCTCCGGATTTCTAGTTTGTTATCATGCACGCTGAGGGACGCAGATGTGTGTCCAAGGCACCAGGGTCAGGTTCTATAATGGCCAAGACCTACTAACACCACCTCGCCGAGCGTCCTGGGCAACAGGTCCCTTCGGGGTCCTGGCTAACGTAGTTGGATCGCTGATTCTTCGGAAGTCGGAGAGTATCAGCCTGCACGGCGAGGAACCACCAGTCTGCGCACCAATAAGCCAGACATGGGACAACGGATACTCACGCAAACCTCAGGTCCGGTATGACATCACACTGATGTTGGACAACAGGATGTATTCATCCGACATACAGGACTTCACACTGGAGTTCACAGCCAGCGAACGTAAGCAAGCAAGCAAGCTGAGATTTGTAGCTGCTGTGGTGGATTAAGTTGCTTAAATATATCCCTAGGTTGAGTAAATATACCACAAACACTAATTTAATTTAACCCTTTAATAAAATTAATTCACTAATTAAAAACGGTTGTGTGTGTGTGCGCGCGCGCGTGCGTGCGTGTGCGCGCGTGCGTGCGTGCGCGCGTGCGTGTATATATATATATATATATATATATATATATATATATATATATATATATATATATATATATAATTTACATGCTATTTGTAAACAAAAACTTGTGATTGGACACCAGTCAGTAATCGTTTGTGTTTATGCTCACGGAGGAAGTGCGGCCCGTTGCTCAAAAAGTGTGGCCATGTCTGTTTGACATTATTAATGAACATTGCTGAGGTCATCATCATCATCATCACCACCATCATCATCATCATCATCACCATCATCATCACCATCAAGTGTAACCTACTCTGTGTGAGTCGACTGTAAGGAGTCATAGACATCCTCTGTATTACATGTTCACGATGCAATTATTTAAGCTTCTTTCAGTCCATCAGAGGACATTATCTACCCACACGTAACGTCCCCAGTCCATATCTTGATGTTGTCCACCCACATGTAACAGTCTTCTAGTCTATCTCTGGATGTTGTCCACCCACACGTAACGTCCCCAGTCCATATCTTGATGTTGTCCACCCACATGTAACCTTGCCTTCTGCTAGCACGCTTCACACTGTAGTTGTATTTTGCTCCACAGAAAGAAAAGAAAAACAGAAAACAAATTGCCTACAAAGAAATGGAATGCATACTTACACCCCCAGGACAGTTCTGAGGATACAAATAGAAACAAGATTACTTGTATAGAAACGAATAAAAAGTAATCACTCAGCAGCTAATATGGTGTAGTGGCTAAAAACTAGCCAGCCGACCCCAAGGTCATGAGTTCGATCACCAGTGGTGCAGAATCAACTCCCAGGTCGAGCCAGCCCACAGGAAGCAGCAAGGCATGTCTTGGGAAGTTAAGACAGCCCGTGTGATACTGACCACATCAATGAGTGGCGGTTTGTCTATACCAGTATGACTCTGGAACCATATACCCAACGCTAAGACGTGAAACAGGTATCTGAGTCGGCAGCTGACGCCGTAAGGTGATCACGACAGCCGAATAGGAAAGTTCCTATAAGCTTTTCTTAGAACACTACCTTAGTACAGGGTGTATTTTTAATGACACTGCAGTGTTTGAAAATATTGCCGGTCCAAGTTTTTTTTTTTTTTTTTTTTTGCGCTCGATCGCTCGCTCGCTTTGAATTCAAGCGTAGTCCATACACAGTATTTTTTATAGTAGTGCTGGACTGAATTTTGCATGTGGATTAGCTTTCCCTATTAACAGTGTCCCTCGCCATCAGGCGAACCCACTCCGACTTCAGGGGTACTTGTAATTTACGTCTCCAAGTCAAAGACGACAGGTCAACATTTTAGTCCAACTGTCCGGTGTAGGGAATGAACCGCTAACCTCGGCATCAGCACTCCGGATGTTTAAGAACACCGTTCTTATCCATTCGGCCATGCGGACCTGCAGGTCCAAGTTTTGTACTCACCCTCTGTAAAGTTCACGCAACATAATAGGTAAATACAAAACTTGGACGGAAATATTTTCAAACACTGCACAGTCTTTAAAAATACAACCTGTAGTAGGTGTTGTGTTCTTAGAAAAGCTTATAGGATCCTTCCTATTGGGCTGTCGTGAACCCCCATGGCAGCATGGATCCCTAGCCAAAGCACGGAAAATCGTCCTGTCTGTTGCTGTCTCCCGTAACCTTATCCATGTCTTCATGGCCAAATGGATAAGAGTGATCGTTTCTAAGCTTCCGGTGTGCTGATGCCGAGGTAGCAAGTTTAACCCCTACACCGGTCAGTTGGACTAAAATGTTGACCTCTCGTCCTTGGGGACGTAAATTACAAGAACCTCTGAAGTCGGAGTGGGTACGTCTGCAGGCGAAGGGCTTCGGTAATAGAGAAAAACTAATCCACACGCAAAAATAAGTCAAGTGGATTAAAAGTAGTAGCTCATGTATGGACTACGTTTGAGTTCAAAGCAAGCCAGCATACACACATGCACGCGCGCGCGCACGCACACACACACACATGCACGCACGCACGCACGCTTACACACACAAATCCTATTTTATTATTTCTGCTGTCAATTCTGGAGATTTTCCAAGGTGAAAGGAGGTAAAAGGGAGAAAGGGAGTCATCTACTGCCTATAGTACCTTGCAGTGTAGGACAGGGGCGGGGGGGGGGGTGTCTTGAGCTTGAGGCATTAAGGCTGCCTGGCTAGTGTAGTCGCCGTGAACTGTGCACGTTCGAGTTTTCATCTTTCCCTCGACAGTAACAATCCAACACTTTACTGAGGATTCGAATCTGGGTCTCTTGACTGTGGGCTCGGCATTTTAGCCACTCGACCAAACGCTCCTCTTGGTCCAGTGCCAGGAAACCAGACCATGGCGAAATCAATCAATCAATCAATCAGTCAACTAATTAATTAACCAATCAATCAATGAGTCGGTGAATATTTATTATATATAAATTATATTATTATAACAAAACACCAATCGGAGAGAGAACACAACTATCATTCACCAATCGCAGAGACAACACAATCATCACTCACCAATCACAGATATAACACAATCATCATTCACCAATCACAGAGAAAACAAAATGATGATTCACACATCAATGAGGCAACACAGTCATCATTCACCAATCCAGAGACAACACAATGATCATTCACCAATCACACAGACAAAACAATTATCATTCACCTATCACACAGACAAAACAATTATCATTCACCAATAAAAGAGACAATTTACACTTACCCTTGCGTGAGTCTGGGGGAAAATTAAGTGAAAACATTAGTGTTATTAATATTTATTATTATCATCATCATCATCATCATCATCATCATCATCATCACTACAAGCAGTTATTGAATAGTGTAGTAATTAAAGGCGTAGAATAAACACTGTTGGTATAGGTTGTGGCAGCAGCAGCAAAAGCATTAGTAGCAGCAGCAGCAGCAGTAGTAGTATTAGTATCAGTCGTCGCCGTGGTAGTTGTAGTAGCAGTAGTAGTAGGAGGGGGAAAAGGAGGAGTAACAGTAGTATAAGCTAGTAGTAGTAGTAGTAGTAGTAGTAGTAGTCGTAGTAGTAGTAGTAGTCGTAGTAGTAGTAGTAGTAGTAGTAGTAGTAGTAGTAGTAGTAGTAGTAATAGTAGTAGTGGTGGTAGTAGTAGTAGTAGTAGTAGTAGTAGTAGTAATAGTAGTAGTGGTGGTAGTAGTAGTAGTAGTAGTAGTAGTAGTAGTAGTAGTAGTAGTAGTAGTAGTAGTAGTAGTAATAGTAGTGGTGGTAGTAGTAGTAGTAGTAACAAAGGGAGCAAGAGTAGTCGTAGTAGGCGTAGTTGTAATAAATAGCAGTTGCAGCAGAAGCAGCAGATGGAGTAGTAGTTAGTTAGTTGTAGCAACAGCCTTCTTATAGTCCATGCCGTGTGGCGTTGGTGATCATGTCTGTCCACAACCTTCTGTTTCGTCTACTGCCAATCTTCTTATACTCCATACCGCGTGGCGTTGGTGATCATGTCTGTCCACAGCCTTCTGTCTCTTGTGTGATGCAATAATTTATGTGTTTCTCCAAGCCATGACGTCAAACTGTCCAGTATATTCGCTTGTGGTCTCCTCCTCCTTCTCTTTCTCTCCGAGTCGAAGTAGTAGTTGCAGAATTTACTAGTTTAAGAGATCACCTCTATTTCTTTTTGATCTTTCCTTCCCTAGCCCAGATAAAAGCAAATACACATGTCACGACTTGGTTCGTTGAAGCGGCGTTACCTGAGGTCCTGAGCATAATGGTAACCGTAATTTTATTTAAAATGCAAGTTTTACATTTATCAATTACAATAATCTTTCAACGAAACAAAATATACCACGTTAACTCTTACCTGGCATTGCTGCAGAGTCCAGAAAATGGAAGCATACAGAAGAAATGAATAATATCAGTTAGTGATATGTTAATTGTGAAAGTTTTACTCATTGGATCACAACTAATTGTCACACCAATACGCATTGTCTTTTTGTTAGAGCATCTTTTTTTCTCCTGTCTTAACGTTCTTCTTATTGAACCAGCGCCAAATATAGGCACGTGTACATTCGTCTTGTTAAAGGAGAAAACCTGGACACAGCGGGAGATCAACTAAGACAAAGCAATCTCTGTCCCTTTGTGTGCTACTTCGACCCGGCTAGATCGTGAAAACAAAAGTTGCTGAAGTTTTGTCTTGTCTTGGCTGGTTGAAATAAGGGAAATTTTCAGTGTGTTGATCTGTGGGCTGCCTTCGATGCACAAAGCCGAATGGATGACTGTAGTGTCAGAGCTTTCCTGAGTTTCTGATAGTGTCTAGAATGTTCATGTTATTATTGCAACTCATATATATTTCAGTGTTTAACCTGTTTTTGTAGTCTTATTGTTGTAAGTGTCAAAGTTGTTTGTTGTGTCACATATTACTCAGCCTAGGTTTGAGGGCCTTACTGTGGTACTTGATACTTGGTATACCCTACAGACTTGCTTAGAGGGCAGAGGTCTGGTGATTGGCTTGCTTTTACAGTTTTGATATTAGACAACATTTGTTTGTTGAATTGGGTTTCATACTTCAACGTTTGCATTTTCAAGCTGTAGAATTTGGTGAATAAAAGAGCTTTGATTTTGTATTGTTCTTGTCACTTGTTTTCCCGAGAGGAATGTGGAATCAACAAACACATCTTCAAACTTATTATCTGTTGGGATTATTGACTGACTTCTGTCTACACTCCTCCCTTCTGTCTTCCCTTCCATATACCTATTTCTTTCACTCTCTCGGTTATTCCCTCAACACATACTCCGACAACAGTTCCTTTCAACGATAAATAAAAGATTTATTAATAAAAAAAAACTATGTCTGGTGTATGTATGGACTGTGTATATGTAGTTGGTATTGTCTGCTAGTGTGAATGCAAGATAGGACGGTTGACTTCGTATGTGCCGTAGTTCTTCTCGCCTTTTCTGTCGGCCAAAACACAGGACAGCACACACAGAAATGGAGTGATCTCACCCTGAATGATCTCCTCCTGCTTGAGTCTGGACTTAATCCAATTCTTGAAGAAAACAACTGCTCAATGTCTTATCACCAGAAAATAATCCGATTTGGTAAGTCACTGAAGTTCATATATTTCCCGTTTTGGAAGGTATTATAATCCACCTCTGAATACACACCGCCACTATCCAACATTGTCTAGAGTTACTATGAATGTTCTACACCATGTCTATTGTTAATAAAGTTTAATGTTTCGGCACAGTGCAATTGCATGCAGTTTTAAGTATCCCTGCTTGTCACAGGTTAACGTCTTTTCCTTTTAAGGGTTTTAGTTGTATATTCGTTTGAGCATACAGTGCTCTGTATTTGACGTTAAGTTATCACTTCTTCATATTAAAACATGTCTATGTTCTTGTTGGTTCTAAGTAGGTACTTTATTTGCTCAAGTGCAGTAACCTTCATCTCTTCTCTGATTTCAATAGGGAAATTTGAACCTGTGGAGAAGATAGGTAATCTGGTGATATGAGTCTGCTTCATATAATTTTCTTATGTGAGAGTCCTTCTCTAGCCATACTGAAAAGCCTCCGAAAAACATACGGACATACGATTTCTGAGTGCACTAAAGTTTACATGACTAGATAAACGAATGCAATTTCACACGTTAAGAACAAACACCTATATCCCTATGCTACTATTACACTAAGATATTAATACCTTATATATGCACTTATCCCCCTGGAATCGAAATACACTAGCGAATAACACACTAATATCCCCTCTTCTTTAAACCATTAGGGACGTGTATTTCTTTCCCCACTCAGGAGCATATCTCATTCAGCCCAGTTTGGAACACACACTAACTAGCAACCCCAGTTGCTACTTATTTATAACAAGTGTCCAATCCTCCGTTGATTGTTTGATCTACAATCAAATTTGCCGTATCCTGCCCATCAAACAGCGGAGAAATCACGTAGTGGTTAGTTGTTCGTTTCCTCCGTTGTTACGCTGTTCCTCCGTTCCCCGTACGCGAAATACTTCAAAGAAATCTATTCTCTGATCACCGTCTCCCGCTGTGTTTGTCCGGTGTCGAAGTTTCCCCCAGCGCGATCGTACCGTTTCCCGTGTCCGGTCAGATCGTCAAGCAATGACTCGGCGAACACCTGGATCCTATTTTTATATTCGTAGGTCAATGATCGTTAATTTTATTCCTCCCCTCAGAATGACGTACACAATGGTTAACCCTCCTCCTTCCTTGTATTTTAATATGTAAGTTATCAAGGAATCACTAAACTGCAGTTTTTTCCGTGACAGTTCTCAATTCGTTAGTTTAACGTGAGTAAGTTTAGTTTGTAGTTTCACTGTTACTGTTGCTGCCTAACATTTCAACCCATTGCCCTAGGTCTGAACAAGATAGCTCCCACCTGAATGTCAGTAATAGTTCAGACCCATGTCTGCAGAATCCCGAATCTTCTTCCATATTCTACCTCTTTTCTTTCGAGTTGGGGGTGGTGAAAGGTTTTCTCTTTTTTCTTCTTTGGCCCGAACGTAGCCAGAATTATGCTCTACCTCATATCACTATAAAGAAGATGAATATTATATATTTATCTCTTCCTCTTTAGTTTCCTCTCGGCTTCATTATCATTCATGCCCCCGGGGTTAACGATTACGTCTGCTACAGCCTTCTGTCTCCTGTACTGCCAATCTTCTTATAGTCCATGCCTTGTGGCGTTGGTGATCATGTCTGTCCACAGCCTTCTGTCTCGTGTACTGCCAATCTTCTTATAGTCCATGCCTTGTGGCGTTGGTGATCATGTCTGTCCACAGCCTTCTGTCTCGTGTACTGCCAATCTTCTTATAGTCCATGCCTTGTGGCGTTGGTGATCATGTCTGTCCACAGCCTTCTGTTTCGTGTACTGCCAATCTTCTTATAGTCCATGCCGTGTGGCCCTGGTGATCATGTCTGTCCACAGCCTTCTGTCTCGTGTACTGCCAATCTTCTTATAGTCCATGCCTTGTGGCGTTGGTGATCATGTCTGTCCACAGCCTTCTGTTTCGTGTACTGCCAATCTTCTTATAGTCCATGCCGTGTGGCCCTGGTGATTCTGTTTACCTACAGCCTTCTGTCTCGTATGCTGCCATTTATTTCTAATACTGATGTTCCTCCATACCAAGATGTGAAACAGGCCAGCATCTTTTCACTTTACCTTTCCCGCTTCGCCTTCCTTCCATCTTCCCCACTGTGACAGTATACTCCAGCTTTTCCATTTTGACTTCATACCCCAGCTTTTCCCTTCTCATGACATGATCAAAGAAAGTAGAAAGTAAAAAGTAAGGGGGCTGCGTGGTCTCGAGGTATGGTGTCCGCCTCGAGTGCTGGAGGTCCCGGGTTCAAGCCCCGGAGATGCCGGGATTTTTTCTCGTGGACTTCTAGTAATAATATTTCCCCTGGTCTCTGGGTAGTGAGATCGGACGACCGTGTGTATTGTTGCGCACGTAAAAAATCCCTTGGCAGTTGTAAATCGAAAAAAGAGTAGCCTAACGGCGTTGCCCGGGCAAAATTTCGAGTTATAAATCTACCCGAAGTATTTCAGGATCCTCGCTTGTGCTACGGAGTTCGTGCACTGAGCTGAGTTTCTCGTGACTCAGGTTTATGTTAGGAGGAGAACGGAGCACTTATGGGTTGCACCCGTGTGCCGTGATGTTGATCCATCGACTAAACTAGACTAAACTATGTAGAAAGTCTTCTTGTGATGTGAGTAACCAGTTCTTTTTGTGAGTGAACTTCTTTCAACATATCTTCAATCCTCTTTCTATCCATCTACGGTGTTCTTTCCATTCGCCTGTAAAATCCACATCACCGCAGCTTCCACATAATTCATGACTTATCTGCCAATTGTCCTTGATTCGCCTCCGTACATCAGAACTGGCTCTATATTGCTCTTATGAACTCATTGTATCTCAGAAACGCGTTTGTATTGGACAATGTTGAACATATCTTGTACAACCAAAAGACAAATCTAAGTGCTTTGAAAGCGGCTTAGCCACAAAGATGACCAAACAGTAACACCAGAAAGAGGCAGTCATCATATTTTGACCACAAAATGAGAAGAGACAAACAAAACAACTGGAACGTATTGTGAAAACTGGAAAGGTTAACGGGAAGAGTTGAGCTGAGTTAAAAACCGACATCAAAGCACTCGGGGCATTCCCTTAAGTGCTCCGTTCTTATCTTCACCAGCCAGTGAAGAGTATCAAACCTAATGGTACAAGTAGCAGTCTGATTATGTGTCCGCTTGTCTTATCCTCGGAGTTTTGACTTTCGGCCAGATCCTCAGGTCACTCCCTGCAGCACAATTATCTCCAGGCTGTGATGATCTATCTGTTTTTCTCAACTATACACACGATCCCAAAGGCAGCAATACCCCGGTCAGCGGTGCAGACCCGGTTAATCTGTCCGTCTGCACTTTTTCCGCCACACCAGCATGTCCTGGGAATACAATCTAACAGATGCCCGCTACTTTTGATTGTTGAATGGAAGCCTGCCACTCTGTCCGAAGAAAGACAGGTGTAGACAGCGGTAGTTCTTTTGTCATGGCACGGTATAATGTCAGCTCACGAACTGGCACATTCTGATGGAGATCGCAAGAAGTGAAGAAACATGACCGCTCGCGCCAGTCGGCAAGGCAAACATTTAATGATGTTGATGGCGTTCATTTAGGAGCAGCAGTAATGCAGTAGCTAGCCCGCTTGGCTGTCCATCCTGTGGTCATCTGTTTGAATCCCCGTCTGTGCGCAGATTGTTTTAAAATTTGATCTGCGCTCCGTTGTCTACCCAGCCTAAAACTGGTACCATAAATGACATGACAAGTGAAGGCACCGGGCATGCCATAGTGACTACTTTATTAATCATGATCCTATTGATCTATAAATATAATGCTCGAACCATATTCTCAAAGCCAAGTGTCGTGGAATAGGGCCGTTGACTTTATTTAGAACTGTTCATATTTGCCCTTAAAGGTAAAGAGTTTGCTTCTAAAGCGAGAGGTTCTGGTTTGAATCATGTTATACATCTTTGGAACATGAAGAACTCTATCTAACCTCCTCAGATATGGACCAAAAATTGCAATGACACAAGAGCAGTTTACGCCCGTCAAAACTTCTTTCAGCAGTCAGAAATCGAGCAAGTAGGTCAAACCCTCCGTTCCCAAGGCTGAAATTTCAAATTTATAAAACCTACCCACAAGAAATATTATTGATAGCTATGTATGATCTAAAGGCCAGCGCGGCAACGGGGTTCAATGCGCTTGGGCGTAAACTTCCGGTACGTTGACGGTGGGACAGCATGTTCATTTCACATGCCCGGCAGTTGGACTCCAACGTCGACTTTTTGTTCAGAAAGCAATAACAAACTACTTAGCGTAAAATTGCCTGGTACAGACCTGGGGTTGGAATTAAATGCAACTTCCTGCGAAGGACACCAAGATTTTTAAGTATAGGTCAAATAGTTAGGTGCCTGTCCTTTCCAGGGCGTCACAGTCAACCCTAGCATGTTATGGCTGTTGGTGATTTAAAGGGCATATTTACGTTCAGTAGTTTCCTATTGATTTTTGAACAGCCGGCACTCATAACATTGTATGAAAACCAGCGCAAGGCAGTCTGCTTCCAAATCGCCAGTAGCTGTGTTTCGAACGCGGTAAGCGGAATTACAAATCACTCTCGCAACTCCTTCGCGACAGTGTCGAATATAGGTCAAATAAGAAGCGGACAAAGACATCGGTTCAAATAATCATGCTCCATTTTACACCCGTAAGGTGCACTGGACATATGGTGGTCAGTAGCCAGTACATTATTTCAAATGCCTCTATGTGCACTGGACATATGGTAGTTAGTAGCCAATAGAGGGACATCTCAAATGCCTCTATGTGCACTGGATATATGGTAGTTAGTAGCTATTAGAGAGGAATCTCAAATGCCTCTATGTGCACTGGACATATGGTAGTTAGTAGCCATTAGAGGGGCATCTCAAATGCCTCTATGTGCACTGGATATATGGCACTAAGTAGCCATTAGAGGATAATTTCAAACGTCTCTATGTGCACTGGATATGTGGTAGTCAGTAGCAAGTAGATCATTTCAAACACCTAAAGGTACACTGGACATATGGTAGTCAGTAGCCATTAGAGGATCATTTCTAAAATCCCCCACATGCACTGGACACATGGTCACCAGCATCATGTATCCTATACTGCTAAATTATATTTCTATAGACAATCCGCCCTCGGTTGGTTGTGTGGTCAGTATCTCGCCGATCGCCTTGTCTTCCTAAAACATTTGCTAGTACCCATTTTTAGGCCGGCACGACCTGGGAGCAAGGATAAATATTTAAAATCCATCAAAATTCAGATTTGAAAACACATTGGAGTACAGTTAATTTGAATTTGTTTTTCGTTGTTGCCCGAATTATCTTCCCTTTGGTAACTCACACACTAAGAGGTATCCGCAGACAATACTTCAACCACTAGGTCCTCTCCAGAAGTTCCCCTCACAGCCTCTTCGCCACAACTACAACACTTCTGCAACCCACGCCGACTCTCGCTGTTGCCCCAGAAAGCTACTCACGCAGTCATGAAGAATCTACTGGCTGCGGTCATTGGGCACGTACGGTACCAAATTAGGACATTGTTGGTGAGTACATGGAGTCAAACGAGGGTTAACGGGGGCGAGGGGAGAAAACACAGAGACGACAAATTACAGTTCAAGTGGTAAAGATACGTGGGGGTTTCAATGAAAACCTTAACAGTGTGATAGAAATTACAATAACCATGCCATTGTCTTGTAACCTGTCAATATTGTTGTTAAAGATGTCAAAATTGTTAAGCATGTGACATCACTGTGGAGACGAAAATGGTGAAGTCATAATGACAGTTTAAATATGGCCTCCCCACTTTTGACATGCACCAAAGAGGAGCAGCGTTCTATTACCCGTTGTTTGATAAGTGAAAGGGTGAAACCTGTAGAAATTCATCAGCGAATGAAGGTCCATTATGGTGATGCATGCCTGTCAGTCCAGTATGAGTGGAGTAAGAAGTTTCAAAACTTTTCGGTCCAATTAAGATGTACAGCAGGTAGTGCATGAGTGGTTATACACTCGACCAAGAGAATTTTTTTCCTACAGGAATCCAAGCATTTTATCGCCTCTGGAGGACATGCATTGAACTCAGTGGTGACTATATAGCAAAATGATACTTTTTCAGACTATATTCTCTCTCTCTCTCTCTCTCTCTCTCTCGCTCTCTCTCTCTCTCTCTCTCTCTCTCTCTCTCACACACACACACACACACACACACACACACACACAACATTTAAGGTTTTCGTTTGAAGCATGTAACAGTGACAGAGCTGTAGTCTACATGTAAAGGTCTGCATTATTTGTGGCTTTAGTCAGATATGACTGAGCTACTGTATGACAGTAGACGGTACTTCCTGCTTTCTGTTAGCGCCGAATGTTGGGCGACGTTCACCAAATCCGACACCCCACATTGTGCCAAAGGATTCGGACAAGGAGCGCAATTGGGAGGGTACAAGCCTTATCCTGATGTTTTATTTTTTATTTGCATATCCTATTTACAGGACATCGCGTCAACACCAGCATTTCTTTTACTGCTATTGTTGATATCTTGGCAAGTTTACATTCAGTAGTTTGCCATTGCTTTATGAACGACCGACCCCCATACCAACATGTTAAAACCCAACGCGACACGGTCTGTTGCCAAATCGGCCGCAGCTGTGTTTCGAACGCAGGTAAGTGGGCTCACGAATCGCGCCCGAAAGCCCTTAGCAACGGAGGGCGGCCTTATCCTGATGCGAGGAAATAAAACCTAAGACTAAATGTTATGGAAGCGCAGACTTAAGCCTTAGTCGGCAACTGGTCTAGGATCGAAGCTCCAACAGGGGGACAGCTAGAGTATTACTTTGCTGAAGCGGCAGCTTCCGCATCTTGTCTTGTTCCAGATGTATCGCTGTTACCTTTCCTCTGGAGTAAATTAGACAGGCCGAGAGAGGGATCACGCTGCGTGGGCAACACAAGGTCTCTAAACTCAGCCCAGGCTTTGTGCTATGGAGAGGTATAACTCCATCCCTGGTCCCTGCCATGGTTTGTAGCTGTTATGCCTTATTTATAAGCACAATATAACAAACTATCGTCTGTCAAGACGGCAAGGTGCCAGTGAGTGGAGTATCTGCAGCTCCGTTTAGAGAAGAGTACAATAGGATGGCAAAGGAAGTGTGTGGTGCTTTGTCGTGACAACAAGCCTTAGGATGGAAGCTATGGCTGTAACCAGTGCCCTGAAAGGTCGGCACGCAAAAGTATTGTCACGCATGTCTGCTAAGCGATTCAATACATATGTTTCCTCCGAAGTCGGAGAGTGTCTGCCTGTACGGCGAGGAACCACCAGTCTGCACATTAATTAGCCAGACATGGGACAACGGATACCCACGCAAACCTCAGGTTCTGTATAACATCACACTGATGTTGGACAACAGGATGCCTTCATCCGACATACAGGACTTCGCGTTGGAGCTCAAGCCAACGAACACAAGCAAGCAAGCAAGCAAGCAAGCAAGCAATAAACATGTTCAAGAAGGTCCAGACTAGATCCATACGGCATGAGTAAGTAGCTCGACATACTGAGCACATCACAACTATTCCAGCCGGCTGTCATCTATGTGCCGCGGCACTTCGGGATGTAAGGCAGCGAGCGAGTCGATCGCTTGGCGAACATGGCGATGATCGAGGTGAGTAGGGCAATGAATGGACCAGACATCATCAGTGCTATAAGAGACGGGGACGAACATATGACTTTAAGAAAACCTGGGAACTTGCTTCCTTGTCCAGGGTGAGGGAGATAGGGGTGAAGCTGGGAGCTGCCGGACATGAACATTTTGTTAAGAGCACAAGATAGTATATTAACCAACACAGACCTGGTACGATAGCTGATATATTTTGGGTATGTTAAGGAGGAGATCGGAGCTCTTATGGACCTGTTTGGAATGTGATGATGATGATGATCCTTACTAATCAATAATCACAAAAGAAACGTCAGACTGACACAGTTTTAGCAACATTCGGAGCCTCTCTGGAGAAGAGTACAAAAAGAGAATTGCTACAAATTTAGCAACATGCGGAGCCCTGTTTAAAGAAGCGCGCAACAAGTGGATTGCTACAATTTTAGAATATTTGGAGCCCTGATTAGAGAATAGTACAACAGTACAACAAGAGAATGACACAGTTTTAGCAACATTCGGAGCCCTGTTTATAGAAGAGTACAACAAGAGAATTGCTACAATATTAGCAGCACACGGAGAACTGTTTAGAAAATAGAACAAGATAATTGCTACAATGTTTTCAACACACGGAGAACTGTTTAGAAAAGAGTACAACATGAGAATTGCTACAATTTTAGCAGCAGACAGAGAACTGTTTAGAAAATAGAACAACAAGATAATTGCTACAATGTTTTCAACACACGGAGAACTGTTTAGAAAAGAGTACAACATGAGAATTGCTACAATTTTAGCAGCAGACAGAGAACTGTTTAGAAAATAGAACAACAAGATAATTGCTACAATGTTTTCAACACACGGAGAACTGTTTAGAAAAGAGTACAACAAGAGAATTGCTACAATATAAGCAACACACGGAGCCCTGTTTAAAGAATCACACAACAAGAGATTTTTTTCTGTCGGGGGCAAAAAGAACATCCTAACTTGCACAGTTCGCGGCGACTGCACTAGCCAGGCGGCCTTAATACCTCAGGCTCAAAGACCCCTCTACCATACACCGCAAGGTGCTTGGCAGTAAATGACAGTAAATGACAAAAAGAGAATTTTGCCAGTGAGAAGACCTGGTCGTTCGGGTCCACATCGATTGACGTCAGTCGTGGCGATCGGGCAAATCTTGAGCTACAGCCTACGATGGGTGATGTTGTAATATTCTGTTTGTGATAATTTGGCAGTGTCCAGCGTGTGCCGCGTGGTCTAGTGGTTACACACCCGCTTCACACGCCAGTAATCCGGGGTTTGTTTCCGGGTCCGGTCAATGATATGCACTACTGATGAGCTCAAACGAGAGCGAAACTCGAGTCTAGTGCTTCCACATTGACGTGGATAGGCCTTAGGTTCATACCAGAATACAGCGTTGCCAGTAGTGGGTTGTGCTCAACATTTTAATTTTAGAATATTTGGAGCCCTATTTACAGAAGAGTACAACAGTGCAACAAGAGACTGACACAGTTTTAGCAACATTCGGAGCCCTGTTTAGAAAAGCTAAAAACAAGAGAATTGCTACAATATAAGCAACATACGGAGCCCTGTTAAGAGAAGAGTACAACAGTACACAATTGTAGCCACACGCAGCCAGGCGTTGTATAAAATCCCTTCTCCAAATCAGGTTACGGGTTTCTGTGTTTTAGTTAAGATGCCAGTAGTCGAACTAACAAAGAAGGTCCCTGGCTTTTGGCGGATGTCTGGTTATTGTTGTGTGTGGTCAATCTTGCATGAGCACACATACATCCTGTGGGATTGAATGAAGGAAGGAGGTTGTGGGGGGGGGGGGAGGGATTGGTAGATGGAGAGGTCGAGGTCGCGTTAGCAGTGACATAAGTTGGTAGGCACTTAGGGGTGGGTGAGAATATAAGTGAAAGAATTAGTGGCGAGAGAAAGATTTACTGACGGAGAGACAGACAGGCAGACCGACAGATAGGCAGGCAGGCAGACAGACAGACAGACAGGACGGACGGCCAGACGGACAGACAGACAGACACAGGGAGAGAGAGACAGAGAGAGAGAGACAGAGAGAGACAGAGAGAGACAGAGAGAGACACACACATAGAGAGACAGAGAGAGAGAAAGAGAGAGAGAGAGAGAGAGAGAGAGAGAGAGAGAGAGAGAGAGAGAGAGAGAGAGAGAGAGAGAGAGAGAGAGAGAGAACTATATTCACGTTTAGTCCAGAAGTTTGCTGCCTGGCTTACAGGAAGACAGAAAGGATTGGGAATGCATCTTATTCTTCTGTCCACCACAATTCCATTGACATTAGAATCATCGTATTGTTCATCATCATCATCATCATCATCTTCGTCTTCTATTTCTGGTGATGTCGCTCTTGCCGCCACGATTACTACAATCACAACAACAATTACTAACACTGCTGCTGCTGCTGATGCATCTCCTCCTCCTCCTCCTACTACTACTACTACTACTGCTACTACTACTACTAGTACTACTACTACTACTACTACTACTACTACTACTACTACTACTACTACTACTACTACTACTACTACTGCTACTACTACTACTAGTACTACTCTCTCTCGCTCTCTCTCTCACACACACACACACACACACACACACACACACACACACACACAAACACAAGGCAACCAACTTGACAATACTCACCATCTTCGGGTGCATGGTAATAGAAACAAGTGGTATCCTTATGGTCAAGGTTCAAACACAAGGCACAGGGCGCAATACAAGATGTACAGCAGAGTAGAGTAGAGTAGAGTGGAGTGGAGTGGAATGGAGCAGGATACGGCAAATATAAACTGAAAGACAAGTGCGTGAAATACACATAGTGCGATAAAGGAAAAGAGGAAAAAAAATCAATAGAATAAATGCAAATGATAATGAAAATAGAAGAGTAGAGTAGAGTATAAAGAAAGAAAGAAAGAAAGAAAGAAAGAAAACATACTGTATGCAAAAACAAATTGCTCTGGGGATAATACTGTGTCGTAACTGCTCATGATACGATGTGCCTATTTGCGATCTAACTGCACCAGGCAGAGTGATAAGCAGCTGTGTTCTCCCAATTTTAAAAGCTGATACCGCAGTTTTTCATAGAGGTTTTCTAATGGATGAAGTTGCGGAGAGTCGGGCTGTACGAAAATTCAAAAGTCGAATTATCTGCATCCGATCGACAGCCGAAACAACCCAGTCGTGATTTTGACAAAATTGTATTGGTTTAGATAAATCAGGTCAAGTTAAAGCTCACCCACACGCAACATTCAGTCCAGCACTACTAGAAGTTGTCTGTATGGACTACGCTTGAGTTCAGAGCCAGCGAGAGCAAAAAAAATATTGACTGTAATTTAGTGGGATTACTCGCTTGCTCTCGTGGCTTTAATTGACTGTAATTTAGTGGGATTACTCGCTTGCTCTCGTGGCTTTAATTGACTGTAATTTAGTGGGATTACTCGCTTGCTCTCGTGGCTTTAATTGACTGTAATTTAGTGGGATTACTCGCTTGCTCTCGTGGCTTTAATTGACTGTAATTTAGTGGGATTACTCGCTTGCTCTCGTGGCTTTAATTGACTGTAATTTAGTGGGATTACTCGCTTGCTCTCGTGGCTTTAATTGACTGTAATTTAGTGGGATTACTCCCTTGCTCTCGTGGCTTTAATTGACTGTGATTTGGTGGGAGTACTCCCTTGCTCTCGTGGCTTTAATTGACTGTAATTTAGTGGGATTACTCGCTTGCTCTCGTGGCTTTAATTGACTGTAATTTAGTGGGATTACTCCCTTGCTCTCGTGGCTTTAATTGACTGTAATTTAGTGGGATTACTCGCTTGCTCTCGTGGCTTTAATTGACTGTAATTTAGTGGGATTACTCGCTTGCTCTCGTGGCTTTAATTGACTGTAATTTAGTGGGATTACTCGCTTGCTCTCGTGGCTTTAATTGACTGTAATTTAGTGGGATTACTCCCTTGCTCTCGTGGCTTTAATTGACTGTAATTTAGTGGGATTACTCCCTTGCTCTCGTGGCTTTAATTGACTGTGATTTAGTTGGATTACTCCCTTGCTCTCGTGGCTTTAATTGACTGTAATTTAGTGGGATTACTCCCTTGCTCTCGTGGCTTTAATTGACTGTGATTTAGTGGGATTACTCCCTTGCTCTCGTGGCTTTAATTGACTGTGATTTAGTGGAATAATTCCCTTGTTCCTGTGGCTTTCATTTGACTGAGATTTAGTAGGCTTGTTCCATTGCTCCCGTGGCTTTCAATTGACTGTAGAATATGATTTGTGGTGCAAACTCGATTAGTGATTTATGATGAAGAATAAAATTATTATGGTTACACAACATACATAACTGCGAACATCCAACATAACATCACTCCACCATAACTATCGACTGATCGCTTCTATACACGGATTGTCAATAAGAGGTCGGCTTGGCTGAAAGGATAAGAACACTCGCTTGTAAACTTCCGGTGCGCTGGTGCCGGGGTAAGGGATCCAGCCCCTACACCGGTATTGAGTTGGGCTTCAAGGTTGAATTCTCGTTCAGAAAGCAATGGCAAACTGCTGACCGTACCATTGTCTAGAAAATCATCCTGGGGTTGATAGTAAGGTACTGAACGGACATACAGTGTTGTTTAAGTCAACCAGTTAGTCAGCTAGACAGTCAGTCAGCCAGCCAGTAATTCAATCAGTCAGTCAGTCAGCCAGCCAGCCTGTAAGTCATTCATTCATTAATTCATTAATTCATTCATTCATACATTCATTCATTCGTTCATTCATTCATTCATTCATTCATTCATTCAGTCAATAAATGATGTGATTATGTACACAGATCGGTCGGTGTTGTGAGGTAGGAGAAGTGCCTGGGGGTTCTTAGCAAAAGCTAATGGTCGACGTTTGGTGCAGGAGAGCGTGGCATATGATACCACAACATCTAGCTTAAGAATGGAGGTGGAGGCAGTCAGTGCAGCTTTCCGCTGGATGGAGAATACGACACACACACACACACACACACACACACACATACATACACACACACACACACACACACACACACACTCATCGTGATTGTAACTGACTCAGAAAGCATGCTGAGGAAGGTGAGGACAGGCAAGCTTCGGGCTCCTGATTTTTAAAAAAAAATAACAGATGGGAGAGTGGCTTGCTTCGCTTCGGAGGTCACGGGTGGCAAGCATCGCCTGGATCTTTTCTCCTGGGCATGCCGGTGTGCTGGGGAATGAACAGGCGGACAGATTGGCTGGCTCTGCAAAACTTGGTGGAGTATTGATGCATGACAAGGCAGACGTGGTTGCGGCCTTGTGGGAGCACGTGTACACCTCGGAGGAGCAAATGGATCACCATGGTGTGGCAAGAATGAGACAGCGAGGAGTGACGAGGGGATCTGGTCGACGATCGACGCTCGGAGGAAAGGCGAGAAGGGCATATAATCATATTGCTACTGGTACTATTGGTGTTGGAACTCATCGCTGGCTGCTGAGGATGGGGACAGAGCGCTTATGGGAATGCCCCGAATGCTGTGATGTCGGTTCCTAAATCAATCAATCAATTATTCAATCAATCAATCAGTCAATTAGTAAGTCAGCCAGTCAGTCAGTCAGCCAGTCAGTCAGTAAGCAAGTCAATCAGCCAGTCAGTCATTCAATCAGTCAGTCAGTCAGCCAGTCAGTAATTCAGTCAGTCAGCCAGTCAATCAATCAGCTAGTCAGTAAGTAAGTCAGTCAGTTAGTAAGTAAGTAAGTCAGTCAGTAAGTTAGTCAGTTAGTCAGTCAGTCAGTTAGTCAGTGAGTCAGTCAGTCAGTCAGTCAGTAAGTAAGTCAGTAAGTCAGTCAGTCAGTCAGTCAGTAAGTAAGTAAGTCAGTCAGTTAGTCAGTCAGTCAGTTAGTCAGTTAGTAAGTCTGTCAGTAAGTCAGTCAGTTAGTCAGTCAGTCAGTCAGTCAGTCAGCCAGTAAGTCAGTCAGTTAGTCAGTCAGTCATTCAGTTAGTAAGTCTGTCAGTAAGTCAGTCAGTTAGTCAGTCAGTCAGTCAGTCAGTCAGCCAGTAAGTCAGTCAGTTAGTCAGTCAGTCAGTTAGTAAGTCTGTCAGTAAGTCAGTCAGTTAGTCAGTCAGTCAGTCAGCCAGCCAGTAAGTCAGTCAGTTAGTCAGCCAGTCAGTCAGTTAGTCAGTCAGCCAGTAAGTCAGTCAGTTAGTCAGTCAGTCAGTCAGTTAGTCAGTCAGTCAGTAAGTCAGTCAGTTAGTCAGTCAGTCAGTAAGTCTGTCAGTAAGTCAGTCAGTAAGTCAGTCAGTAAGTCTGTCAGTAAGTCAGTCAGTAAGTCAGTCAGTTAGTCAGTAAGTCAGTCAGCCAGTAAGTCAGTCAGTTAGTCAGTCAGTCAGTCAGTCAGTTAGTCAGTAAGTCTGTCAGTTAGTCAGTAAGTCTGTCAGTTAGTCAGTAAGTCTGTCAGTTAGTCAGAAAGTCTGTCAGTTAGTCAGTCAGTCAGCCAGTAAGTCAGTCAGTTAGTCAGTAAGTCTGTCAGTTAGTCAGTCAGTCAGCCAGTAAGTCAGTCAGTTAGTCAGCAAGTCTGTCAGTAAGTCAGTCAGTCAGCCAATAAGTCAGTCAGTTAGTCAGTAAGTCAGTCAGTTAGTCAGTAAGTCTGTCAGTAAGTCTGTCAGTAAGTCAGTCAGTCAGCCAGTAAGTCAGTCAGTTAGTCAGTCAGTCAGTCAGCCAGTAAGTAAGTCAGTAAGTAAGTAAGTAAGTAAGTAAGTAAGTCAGTCAGTCAGTCAGTTAGTAAGTCTGTCAGTAAGTCAGTCAGTTATCAGTCAGTCAGTCAGTCAGTAAGTCAGTCAGTAAGTCAGTCAGTAAGTCAGTTAGTAAGTCTGTCAGTAAGTCAGTCAGTTAGTCAGTCAGTCAGTCAGTCAGCCAGTAAGTCAGTCAGTTAGTCAGTCAGTCAGTCAGTTAGTCAGTCAGCCAGTAAGTCAGTCAGTTAGTCAGTCAGTCAGTCAGTAAGTCTGTCAGTAAGTAAGTCAGTAAGTCAGTCAGTAAGTCAGTCAGTAAGTCTGTCAGTAAGTCTGTTAGTAAGTCAGTCAGTAAGTCAGTCAGTTAGTCAGTAAGTCTGTCAGTGAGTCAGTCAGTCAGCCAGTAAGTCAGTCAGTTAGTCAGTCAGTCAGTCAGTTAGTCAGTAAGTCTGTCAGTAAGTCAGTCAGTCAGCCAGTAAGTCAGTCAGTAAGTCAGTCAGCCTGTCAGTTAGTCAGTAAGTCTGTCAGTTAGTCAGTCAGTTAGTCAGTAAGTCTGTCAGTTAGTCAGTCAGTTAGTCAGTAAGTCAGTCAGTCAGTCTGTCAGTTAGTCAGTAAGTCTGTCAGTTAGTCAGTCAGTTAGTCAGTAAGTTAGTCAGTCAGTTAGTCAGTCAGTCTGTCAGTTAGTCAGTCAGTCTGTCAGTAAGTCAGTCAGTCAGTTAGTCAGTCAGTCTGTCAGTTAGTCAGTAAGTCTGTCAGTTAGTCAGTAAGTATGTCAGTTAGTCAGTCAGTCTGTCAGTAAGTCAGTCAGTCATCCAGTAAGTCAGTCAGTTAGTGAGTCAGTCTGTCAGTTAGTCAGTAAGTCAGTCAGTTAGTCAGTCAGTTAGTCTGTCAGTTAGTCAGTAAGTCTGTCAGTAAGTCAGTCAGTCAGCCAGTAAGTCAGTCAGTAAGTCTGTCAGTAAGTCTGTCAGTAAGTCAGCCAGTAAGTCAGCCAGTAAGTCAGTCAGTTAGTCAGTAAGTCTGTCAGTTAGTCAGTCAGTCTGTCAGTAAGTCAGTCAGTCAGTTAGACAGTCAGTCTGTCAGTTAGTCAGTAAGTCTGTCAGTTAGTCAGTCAGTTAGTCAGTAAGTCTGTCAGTTAGTCAGTAAGTCTGTCAGTTAGTCAGTCAGTCTGTCAGTAAGTCAGTCAGTCAGTTAGACAGTCAGTCTGTCAGTTAGTCAGTAAGTCTGTCAGTAAGTCTGTCAGTTAGTCAGTAAGTCAGTCAGTTAGTCAGTCAGTCTGTCAGTTAGTCAGTAAGTCAGTCAGTAAGTCAGTCAGTTAGTCAGTAAGTCTGTCAGTAAGTCTGTCAGTAAGTCAGCGAGTAAGTCAGCCAGTAAGTCAGTGAGTTAGTCAGTAAGTCAGTCAGTTAGTCAGTCAGTCTGTCAGTAAGTCAGTCAGTCAGCCAGTAAGTCAGTCAGTTAGTCAGTCAGTCTGTCAGTAAGTCAGTCAGTCTATCAGTAAGTCAGTCAGTCAGCCAGTAAGTCAGTCAGTTAGTCAGTAAGTCTGTCAGTTAGTCAGTCAGTTTGTCAGTAAGTAAGTAAGTCAGTCAGTCAGTCAGCCAGCCAGTCAGTCAGTCAGTCAGTCAGTCAGTCAGTCAGTAAGTCAGCCAGTCAGTCAGTAAGTCAGCCAGTCAGTCAGTCAGTCAGTCAGCCAGTCAGTAAGTCAGTCAGTCAGTAAGTCAGTCGGTCAGTCAGTCAGTCAGTAAGTCAGTCAGTCAGTAAGTCAGTCAATAAGTAAGTCAACTAAAGGACCCATGTACACGCCTTAAGATACCTGGGGTTGATTGCAACGTCCGGCAAAGAACATGCAACATGTGTTGTTAGTATCAATGTGCCAAGGTCACGAGAGCAATGAAATAAACAACTCACCTTATACCCCTGCAGAAGTCAGCGATGATTGTGTGAGTAACGAAACGCCGGGAGAAAAATAATAACAATAATTAATATTATTAACTTATTTTTGTAAACATGTTCAGTAATCTACAAAGGAAATGTCATTTTTTTAAAGGGAGATAATAACATTCTGGTGTGTTCTTAGACTTGTTAACTAATTTATTAAATTAGCTTACTATCTATGTTTCTTTATTAGAGTAATTATTAAAACCCGATGTATTAATTACTTACACAGGGAATAAACATTGACATATTACTTAGACAAATGACATAATTCCACATTAATATATATATATATATATATATATATATATATATATATATATATATATATATATATATATATATATATATATATATATATTACTTTTACAGAGAAATAGTTAAACGCAGATGATTATATAGCAAGGGCAAGGGAGATAATTAACTACCAAAACTTACGTTAATTCTACAAGAACAAATTAAGTATAGCTATAGTAAGCAATGTAGTGGTTTCGTCCCCCATGCCGGTCAGTTGGACTTTGAAGCTGACCTCTCGTTCAGAAAGCAATGGCAGACTCAACAATATCAAGTGTCCTGCCAACTGGCGTAGGCGTTCATGGCTCTCCACAGATCGCGGTCCTTGCTGTTCTTGATCAACTCTGCCGATGATCACCTTCTCAATCCATCCAGCACCATTTCTCTTGTTTTGCCTCTCTTCCCCTCGATCTTTCCAGTTATCACGCTGTTTTCCAATGCCTCTCTTCTCATCACATGAAGTGAAATTGCCTGCTAAATAATTAATAGCTAATAGGCGCTGGGTGTGATTATTACAATGCCCTGCAAATCACATGCCATTTTACAAATAGCAATTCACATAAACGATGTAAGTTTATTAACAAGGACTCGCTAAGTTCCATATGTCGGTTCTGTGACAAAGCGGTTACGAACACAATTCGCAATGCTGCATAGTGAGTTTAAGATCTATAAAACCACATTGTTGAGGCCTCAATGGACTTGCTGTTGTTGCTTGAGTACCTGTTGTCCATGATTTACAGCCATTTGTTAACATTGGTTCTCTTTAACATACAAGAATTCGTGTTCTAAATTTCAACGACAAGGATTTATCGCATAAAATGTTCTTAATTGTATACAATTTAGATTTTACTTGTCCCTTTCTGTGCTTTGTTTCTGTGACGTTCCTCACATCTGTTTTTTAATCAGGAGCCTGGTGAGTTCATGTCAGTGTGAAGCATGCAGCATGCATTGAGCGAGATCGCATGGATCAGTTCGTGTGTTGACCACCTACCGTGCCATGACACAAGACTGTCAAGAATTTGCTCTCACTGTCTTTTTCTATCTCTTTTTCCACAAATCTTTCCGGTTGTCACAACATGTTCCAGTTTGTGTATTCTCATAATGAAGACGGCTTCTTTCTTATGTTTGTGATACGTTGTCTTTGCGACTTAGCTTCCCTCAAAATGTCCAGCCTGCTCATTTTGGCTGTCCAATTAATGTTCAGCATTCTTCAATAAAACTACATCTCAAAGGCATCTAGGGATTTTTTTGGTTTTGTTTTTGTTTTTTGTTTTGTTTTTTGTTTACCTGTTTACTAATTGTCCACGATTTGCAGCAATTAGATAGCAGGTGAGAAAAGTAAAAGACTAATTCAGCAAAGCTATGATCCTACCGACCTCTGACACGATCGCAAGAACAAATTGTAATCATGTCCTAGTACACAAAAACCTTGTCCTCACAAGTCTAAGAGCAAGGACGAAGAGGTCAAGAGGCGACCCCTGTCACACTATAACCAGTAATCACGCGCACACAATCTTAAAAAGAGGACGGAACGACCCCAGCCGTAACCTTGACCTCCCGACCCCTGACATTATCCATGTGCCTAAATACCTGAATGCTTGTACCTGCTCTAAATTAATACTTCACCATGTAGCAGGGGCTCTTCGGTACGTCGCTCCCATCAAGGCCCGCTAAAAAGATTCTAGATCCTTTGCTAGATTGTGTGCCTCGTGTCCAAGATGCCTACAATGTTCTTATTCAAGGTGTGACGTGACCTAGCCGCTGTTGCCCAAACTGTAATACAGTATTCAAGGACTTGCATCACCCATTCAATGCATAGTTTCTTGAGAATTTTCTCATCTGCTCCCCATGTTGTACCAGCAAGCTTTTTCATGATCGCCATTCTTTGCCTTGCTCTTGTTCCATTTGTCTCAACCTGTGTTTTCCACGTTAAGCGACGATCAAAGGTGACACCTTGATATGTTGTGCTTTCTTCCTGACGCACTATATTTCCATTCAGCAAAAGCTTGGTTTGCTATAAATTATTTGAGGGGAGACAACTGTGCACGTTGTTTTCTCTTACTGATCACTAGACACGTTTTTTTACCACATTTCTAGCATTAAAAGGCTCCATTGTCTATTGCGTTTTATCTGATCCCTCTGTATTTGCTTGGGTCCTGATGTTACTTGTGTACTATTCTTCCATGCATTTGTGACTGCTTTTCTTCTGTCTGTTTCATTCTGAGTATTCTTTTTCTTTTATCAGTACAAGGAATGAGTTTAGATGAACTGAGATGAGTTGCAGCAGTCAGGATATTTCCTTACGCTCTCCGTCCTCATCTTCAACAACCATCGGTTAATTTGTTTACACTGAATCATACCACTCTGTACATTGCATACCCGTCTTTACCATTCCCAAAATGCTCCGCGAGTCCGTTACAATCACCACATCTATGTGCTGTTTCTCCTCCAGCCATAGGAACGTCGCGGTGACTACCCCCACCTCCATTCTTACATGTTGTTGTATCATATGTCAGGCTCTCCTTCACTGAACACCGTTCATTAAACTTCTCTATGAACCGCCGGACAATTCTTTT
Source organism: Cepaea hortensis (assembly GCA_963921405.1). Lineage (NCBI taxonomy): Eukaryota > Metazoa > Mollusca > Gastropoda > Stylommatophora > Helicidae > Cepaea > Cepaea hortensis. The sequence continues at coordinate 6,488,334 of OY992892.1, forward strand.
ACGTTTTAGCACATCAGCGTAGATGATTACATCGCCTGGTCGAGAATTGCCGTGAATCAACAGCTGAGCCTCCCATTCAGCTCAACCTGCCGGCCAATCCTCGCATTCCCGACCTAATATGATTATGACCTTGCAGAGGTCTGACATTTCCCCTCGCATTCTGGATCACTTAATCAGTATCATTTAGCGCCTTGCCGACTGGCGTATACCATCACGCTTCTCCACATCTGTTGATCTTCAATGGCTTGTATCAGCTCGTGTCCTTTTTGCAGCTTTGTTTCCTGGCAACCAATATTTGTAAACGTTGTCCGCCACTGGTTGTTGTTTTTAGTGAGGTGAAAGACACACCTGGCCTTCAGTGAGGTGACAGACACATCTGCCCTTCAGTGAGGTGACAGACACATCTGAAAGCAATGGTTAGTTAACGCACAGTGTAGCATTTGGTAAGTTAAAAAACATATCTGTATCATTTGGTAAGTTAACAAACATATCTGTAGAATTTGGTAAGTTACCAAACAAATCTGTAGCATTTGGTAAGTTAACAACATATCTGTAGCATTTAGTAAGTTAACAAAATAAATGTAACATTTGGTAAGTTAATAAACATATCTGTAGCATTTGTTTAAGTTAACAAACATATATGTAGCGTTTGATAAGTTAACAAATACATAGGTAGAGTCCGGTGACCTAAGAGACGCATTGTAGCATTTAATAAGGTAACAGACACACCCGTAGGTTTTGGGATAGTAGCAAACACATGCACAGGTAAAGGTGAGTCAATAAATACATAACTAGCTTTAGACTAGGCTGTAACGTCAACTGATTGAACAAACACACTTGTAACTTTGGGCGATTGAATAAACACACCTGTAACTTTAGGTGAGTGAACAAACACACCTGTAACTTTAGGTGAATTAACAAACACACCTGTAACTTTAGGTGATTGAACAAACACACCTGTAACGATCGGTGAGTGAACAAACACACCTGTAACTTTAGGTGAGTTAACAAACACACCTGTAACTTTAGGTGATTGAACAAACACACCTGTAATGATAGGTGAGTGAACAAACACACCTGTAACGATAGGTGAATTGAACAAACACACCTGTAACGATAGATGAGTGAACAAACACACCTGTAACTTTAGGCGATTGAACAAACACACCTGTAACTTTAGGTGAGTTAACGAACACACCTGTAACTTTAGGTGATTGAACAAACACACCTGTAACTTTAGGCGATTGAACAAACACACCTGTAACTTTAGGTGACTAAACAAACACGCCTGTAACTTTAGGTGATTGAACAAACACACCTGTAACTTTAGGTGATTGAAAAAACACACCTGTAACTTTAGGTGATTGAACAAACACACCAGTAACGATAGGCGAGTGAACAAACACACCTGTAACTTTAGGTGATTGAACAAACACACCTGTAACTTTAGGTGATTGAACAAACACACCTGTAACTTTAGGTGACTGAACAAACACACCTGTAACTTTAGACGATTGAACAAACACACCTGTAACTTTCGGTGACTGAACAAACACACCTGTAACTTTAGGTGATTGAACAAACACACCTGTAACTTTAGGTGATTGAACAAACACACCTGTAACTTTAGGTGATTAAACAAACACACCTGTAACTTTAGGTGATTGAACAAACATACCTGTAACTTTAGGTGATTGAAAAAACACACCTGCAACATTAGGTGATTTAATAAACACACCTGTAACGATAGGTGATTGAACAAACACACCTGTAACTTTAGGTGATTGAACAAACACACCTGTAACTTTAGGTGATTGAACAAAACACACCTGTAACTTTAGGTGATTGAACAAACACACCTGTGACTTTAGGCGATTGAACAAACACACCTGTAACTTTATGTGAACGAACACACGTAAATGTAACTTTTAATAATGTAACAAACACACCTATAGCGCTCCGTGAGTCAAATGACACACCTGTAGTTCTCTATGTGGGAACAATAACGCGTGTAGACACTGCTGATTCACAAAGCACACCTGGAGTTTTCAGTGAACTAATAAACACTTGGAGCTCTCGATGAATTAACAAACACCAGCCGCTTTCAGTCAATTACCAAACACCTGGAGCTTTCAGTGAACTAACAAACACCTGGAACTTTAAGTGAACTAACAAACACCTGGAGCTTTCAGTGAACTAACAAACACCTAGAGCTTTCAGTGAACTAACAAAATCTGAAGCTCTCGGTGAACTAACAACACCTGAAGCTCTCGAAGAATTAACAAACACCTGAAGTTCTCGGTGAATTAACAAACACCTGGAGCTCTCTGTCAACTAACAAACACCTGGAGCTCTCAAGTTAATCTAACAAACACCTGAAGCTCCCGGTGAACTAACAAACACCTAGAGCTCCCGGTGAACTAACAAACACCTGCAGCTTTCGGTGAATTAACAAACACCGAGAGCTCCCGGTGAACTAACAAACACCTGCAGCTCCCGGTGAATTAACAAACACCTGAAGCTCCCGGGGAACTAACAAACACCTGAAGCTCCCGGTGAACTAACAAACACCTAGAGCTCCCGGTGAACTAACAAACACCTGCAGCTTTCAGTGAATTAACAAACCCCGAGAGCTCCCGGTGAACTAACAAACACCTGTAACTCCCGGTGAATGAACAAACACCTGAAGCTCCCGGTGAACTAACAAACACCTGAAGCTCCCGGTGAACTAACAAATACCTAGAGCTCCCGGTGAACTAACAAACACCAGCAGCTCTCGGTGAATTAACAAACACCTGAAGCTCTCGTGAACTAACAAACACCTGGAGCTCTCGGTGAACTAACAAACACCTGGAGCTCTCGGTGAATTTAAGAAACAGGGAGCTTACAGGGGACTAAAACCACATTTCAATGAACAGACAAAAATTCAGCACGATATCAGTTACATACATCAAGTGTCATGCCACAGAATCAAGTGTCATGTCACAGACACAAAGTGTCATGTCACAGACACCAAGTGTCGTGTCACAGACATCAAGTGCCATATCACAGACACCAAGTGTCATGTCACAGACACCAAGTGTCATGTCACAGACATCCAGTGTCATGTCACAGACATCAAGTGCCATAACACAGACAGCTAAAACACTTGCTCCAGCAGTAACACAATAAACAAGCAACCTAGAAAAGCCAACAGCAACATACAGTTACAACATGATGGCAAGTGTGACTTGTGCAGCTACGGCACACAACAACAGCAGCACGGCTGTGTGCAAGGGTTGACAGCTGCACAACATCCATCCACGCTTGTGTGATATGACCAACACACATACAACATGCATCCACGCTTGTGTGATATGACCAACACATATACAACAATATATCCACGCTTGTGTGATATGACCAACACACATACAACATCCATCCACGCTTGTGTGATATGACCAACACACATACAACATCCATCCACGCTTGTGTGATATGACCAACACACATACAACATCCATCCACGCTTGTGTGATATGACCAACACATATACAACAATATATCCACGCTTGTGTGATATGACCAACACACATACAACAATCCATCTACGCTTGTGTGATGTGACCAAGACAAATACAACATCCATCCACGCTTGTGTGATATGACCAACACACAATAAACAATCCATCCACGCTTGTGTGATATGGCCAACACACATACAACAATCCATCCACGCTTGTGTGATATGACCAACACACATACGACAATCCATCTACGCTTGTGTGATATGACCAACACACATACAACATCCATCCACGCTTGTGTGATATGACCAACACACATACAACATCCATCCACGGTTGTGTGATATGACCAAAGCACATACAACAATCCATCCACACTTGTGTGATATGACCAACACACATACAACAATCCATCCACGGTTGTGTGATATGACCACAGCAAATACAACAATCCATCCACACTTGTGTGATATGACCAACACACATACAACAATCCATCCACGCTTGTGTGATATGACCAACACACATACAACAATCCATCCACGCTTGTGTGATATGACCAACACACAAACAACAATCCATCCACGCTTGTGTGATATGACCAACACACATACAACAATCCATCTACGCTTGTGTGATATGACCAACACAAATACAACATCCATCCACGCTTGTGTGATATGACCAACACACAATAAACAATCCATCCACGCTTGTGTGATATGGCCAATACACATACAACAATCCATCCACGCTTGTGTGATATGACCAACACACATACAACAATCCATCTACGCTTGTGTGATATGACCAACACACATACAACATCCATCCACGCTTGTGTGATATGACCAACACACATACAACATCCATCCACGGTTGTGTGATATGACCAAAGCACATACAACAATCCATCCACACTTGTGTGATATGACCAACACACATACAACAATCCATCCACGCTTGTGTGATATGACCAACACACATACAACAATCCATCCAAGCTTGTGTGATATGACCAACACACATACAACAATCCATCCACGCTTGTGTGATATGACCAACACACATACAACAATCCATCTACGCTTGTGTGATATGACCAACACACATACAACATCCATCCACGCTTGTGTGATATGACCAACACACATACAACATCAATCCACGCTTGTGTGATATGACCAACACACAATAAACAATCTATCCACGCTTGTGTGATATGGCCAACACATATACAACAATCCATCCACGCTTGAGTGATATGACCAACACACAATAAACAATCCATCCACGCTTGTGTGATATTACCAACACACATACAACAATCCATCCACGCTTGTCTGATATGACCAACGCACAATAAACAATCCATCCACGCTTGTCTGATATGACCAACACACATACAACATCCATCCACGCTTGTGTGATATGACCAACACACATACAACAATCCATCCACGCTTGTGTGATATGACCAACACACAATAAACAATCCATCCACGCTTGTGTGATATGACCAACACACATACAACAATCCATCCACGCTCGTGTGATATGACCAACACACATACAACAATCCATCCACGCTTGTGTGATATGACCAACACACATACAACAATCCAACCACGCTTGTGTGATATGACCAACACACATACAACAATCCATCCCCGCCTGTGTGATTGATTGATTGATTGATTGATTTAGGAACCGACATCACAGCATTCGGGACATTCCCATAAGCGCTCCGTCCCCATCCCCAGCAGCCAGCGAAGAGTTCCAACACTAATAGTTCCAGTAGCAATCTGATTATATGTCCGTCTCGCCTTTCCTCTGAGCGTCGAGCGTTGGCCAGATCCCCTCATCACACCTCGCTGTCTCATTCTTACCAGACTATGGTGATCCATCTGCTCCTCCGAGGTGTACACGTGCTCCCACAAGGCCGCAACCACGTCTGCCTTGTCATGCATCAATACTCCACCAAGTTTTGCCGAGCCAGCCAATCTGTCCGCCTGTTCATTCCCCAGCACACCGGCATGCCCAGGAGAAAAGATCCAGGTGATGCTTGCTACCCGTGACCTCCGAAGCGAAGCAAGCCACTCTGCACGAAGCTTGCCTGTTCTCACCCTTCTCAGCATGCTTTCTGAGTCACAATGTGTGTATGTATCGTGTTTTCTATCCAGCGGAAAGCTGCACTTACCGCCTCCACCTCCATTCTTAAGCTAGATGTAGTGTCATCATACGCCAGGCTCTCCTGCACCTAACGCCGACCATTAGTTTTTGCCAAGAACCCCCAGGCACTTCTCCTACCTCTCAACACTGACCCATCCGTGTAGATAATCACATCACCCGGGCGAGAATGTTCCTGAATTAGTTGCTGGATTTCCACTTCCGTGGCCCCTGCTGGCCACTCCCTGCACTCCCGGCTCAATGTTATTACAACTCTGCACAAGTCTGACTGCTCGGCTGGCACTCTGACCCACTCCTCTCCTCGCCTGATGTTCTCCAAGGGGCACACCTGTGTGATATGACCAACATACATACACCATCCATCCACGCTTGTGTGATATGACCAACACACATACAACAATCCATCCACGCTTGTGCGATATAACCAACACACATACAATAATCCATCCACGCTTGTGTGATATTACCAATACACATACAACAATCTACACGCACATACATGAATGTAAGAATATATGTGTTCCATTGATGTTACGAAACATTATACGTAAATGTATGTCATGTGTACTAACATAAACGCATGCAGTTATATATATATATATATATATATATATATATATATATATATATATATATATATATATATATATATATATATCTGTAGGTGTCTATGTATGTGTGTGTGTATGTGTGTGTTACTGTGTTACTGTACAGACTTAGGCACATATAAGTTAACATATATACACATATATGTGTATTTAATTTTCTCCTTGAGCTTTACAACACACACACACACACACACACACACACACACACACACATGTGTGTGTGTTGGTCATATCACACATTTGTGTGTATGTGTGTGTCTGTGTGTCTGTCTGTGTGTGTGTGTGTGTGTGTGTGTATATGTGTGTGTGTGTGTGTGTGTGTGTGTGTGTAAAAAAGATAGATCAATAAAGGAAAGCTGGAAACCATCACGAACAAAATGGACAGAATAAATGTCAATGCCGTAGGAATTAGTCAAACGCGATGGCTAGATGCCGAAGAAATACAGACGATGAGTGGATTTAATGTTTAGTAGAGTTCAAGAACAGGATTTTGGACAATCTTAGATAGAGTGCTATTCTTGAAACCCAAGTCCAGCCTCTGAATGTTAGTGTAATAAACCAAACATATATAGAAGAAATAAACTAGAGAACTTGGTGACAACTGGCAAGCTTGAGGGGAAAAGAACAAGGAGAAGGCAGAGAAGTAAATATCTGGATGGCTTGGCTGCGTGGCATGGTCGAGACAAGAACATAGAGCTAATCTACGACTCTGGTGATCATGTGAGATGGTGAAATATGACCACCCCCGCTTACCGACATGACAATCATGCTGAATGAATGCACCAACAGCAGACAATAGAAGTTGAATGGCGGTTTTCTCGTCCCATTGCTATGTTTTGAGGAGCGGCTGGCCGAGTGGCTAGAACGCCGGACTCTCCTTCGGGAGACCCAGGTTCGAATCCTCGGTAAGGTGTGGGATTTTTTTTTGTCGGGGGCAAAAAGAAAATCCTAACCTGCACAGTTCGCGGCGACTGCACTAGCCAGGCGGCCTTAAATTCCTCAGGCTCAAACATATTGATGGAAAAGACCTTAGACTTGTAAAAACATATATTGGAAACAACAAGCTGCCATAAGAATTGATAATGAAGTAGGTCAATGTCAGTCTATTAAGAGAGGTGTGAGACAGGGATGTTATTGTCTCCAGATCTTTTTTCCCCTGTACAGTGAAAATATTTTCAGAAATATAGAAGAAATGGAAGGAATCAACATTGGGGGACGATGCATCCATAACATTACGAGATATGCAGATGATACAGTCTTGATTGCAGACAATGAACAGGACCTGCAACATTTAGTAGATGCAGTTGTTGCACACAGTGAGCAACTTGGGTTAGAATTGAATAGTAAGAAGACACAGATTATGGTCTTCACTGGGAAGAAAGAAATACCACAATGTGATATACAAATAAATGGGCATATTCTTAATCAAGTTAATCGGTACAGTTATCTCGGAACAGTCATAATATCTGATGGGAGATGTCTTGAAGAGATTAGAACAAGAATTGCCATGGCGAAAGTAGCCTTTTTGCAAGATGAAAAACATACTGACCAATAAAAAGATGTCAATTCAAACGAGAAAAAGAGTGTTGAAGTGCTACATAGAACCTCTACTTTTGTATGGATGTGAAGCGTGGACAATGAGCAATCAAGCTGAAAAACATTTGATGGCTGTGGAAATGTGGTTTCTGAGGAAAGTGTAACGAATATCATGGACAGACAGAAAAACCAATGAACAAGTCCTTCAAGAAACAAATAAAGGTCGTAAATTGATTAGAGACATTAGACGTAGACAGTCAAAACTTTTTGGGCATGTTATGAGAAGAAATGAATTGGAGAACTTGGTGACAACTGGCAAGATCGAAGGGAAGAGACCAAGGGGAAGACCGAGAAGTAAATACCTGGATGGCTTGGCCAGGTGACATGGTCGAGACAGAAACACGGAGCTGATCCACAACTCTGGTGGTCGAATGAGATGGCAAAACATGACCGCCCACGCTTATCGGCATGGCACATGATGGATGGAAAGAAAAAGAAGAAAGAAGCAGTTAGTACAGAGGGTGTATTTGTGTCATGATTAAGATATGGCTTTTCTTGGAGTATTTTATCCTGATTTAGACATGGTTTTTTCTGGGAGTATTTTATCAAGATTTTGTCAAGACTTGTCTGGGAGTATTTAATCCTGATTTAGACATGATTTTTTTCTGGGAGTATTTTATCATGATTTATACACGGTTTTTTCTGGGAGTATTTAATCCTGATTTAGACATGATTTTTTTCTGGGAGTATTTTATCATGATTTATACACGGTTTTTTCTGGGAGTATTTAATCCTGATTTAGACATGATTTTTTTCTGGGAGTATTTTATCATGATTTATACACGGTTTTTTCTGGGAGTATTTAATCCTGATTTAGACATGATTTTTTTCTGGGAGTATTTTATCATGATTTATACACGGTTTTTTCTGGGAGTATTTAATCCTGATTTAGACATGATTTTTTTCTGGGAGTATTTTATCATGATTTATACACGGTTTTTTCTGGGAGTATTTAATCCTGATTTAGACATGATTTTTTTCTGGGAGTATTTTATCATGATTTATACACGGTTTTTTCTGGGAGTATTTAATCCTGATTTAGACATGATTTTTTTCTGGGAGTATTTTATCATGATTTATACACGGTTTTTTCTGGGAGTATTTAATCCTGATTTAGACATGATTTTTTTCTGGGAGTATTTTATCATGATTTATACACGGTTTTTTCTGGGAGTATTTAATCCTGATTTAGACATGATTTTTTTCTGGGAGTATTTTATCATGATTTATACACGGTTTTTTCTGGGAGTATTTTATCATGATTTAGACATGGTTTTTTCTGGGAGTATTTTATCATGATTTAGACATGATTTTTTTCTGGGAGTATTTTATCATGATTTATACACGTTTTTTTCTGGGAGTATTTTATCATGATTTATACATGTTTTTTTCTGGGAGTATTTTATCATGATTTATACACGTTTTTTTCTGGGAGTATTTTATCATGATTTATACACGGTTTTTTCTGGGAGTATTTTATCATGATTTATACACGGTTTTTTCTGGGAGTATTTTATCATGATTTATACACGGTTTTTTCTGGGAGTATTTTATCATGATTTATACACGGTTTTTTTCTGGGAGTATTTTATCATGATTTATACACGTTTTTTTCTGGGAGTATTTTATCATGATTTATACACGGTTTTTTCTGGGATTATTTTATCATGATTTAGACATGGTTTTTTCTGGGAGTATTTTATCATGATTTAGACATGATTTTTTTCTGGGAGTATTTTATCATGATTTATACACGGTTTTTTCTGGGAGTATTTTATCATGATTTATACACGGTTTTTTCTGGGAGTATTTTATCATGATTTAGACATGGTTTTTTCTGGGAGTATTTTATCATGATTTAGACATGATTTTTTTCTGGGAGTATTTTATCATGATTTATACACGGTTTTTTCTGCGAGTATTTTATCATGATTTATACACGGTTTTTTCTGGGAGTATTTTATCATGATTTATACACGGTTTTTTCTGGGAGTATTTTATCATGATTTAGACATGGTTTTTTCTGGGAGTATTTTATCATGATTTATACACGGTTTTTTCTGGGAGTATTTTATCATGATTTATACACGGTTTTTTCTGGGAGTATTTTATCATGATTTATACACGGTTTTTTCTGGGAGTATTTTATCATGATTTATACACGGTTTTTTCTGGGAGTATTTTATCATGATTTATACACGGTTTTTTCTGGGAGTATTTTATCATGATTTATACACGGTTTTTTCTGGGAGTATTTTATCATGATTTAGACATGGTTTTTTCTGGGAGTATTTTATCATGATTTAGACATGATTTTTTTCTGGGAGTATTTTATCATGATTTATACACGGTTTTTTCTGGGAGTATTTTATCATGATTTAGACATGGTTTTTTTCTGGGAGTATTTTATCATGATTTAGACATGATTTTTTTCTGGGAGTATTTTATCATGATTTATACACGGTTTTTTCTGGGAGTATTTTATCATGATTTATACACGGTTTTTTCTGGGAGTATTTTATCATGATTTATACACGGTTTTTTCTGGGAGTATTTTATCATGATTTATACACGGTTTTTTCTGGGAGTATTTTATCATGATTTATACACGGTTTTTTCTGGGAGTATTTTATCATGATTTAGACATGGTTTTTTCTGGGAGTATTTTATCATGATTTAGACATGGTTTTTTCTGGGAGTATTTTATCATGATTTAAACATGGTTTTTTCTGGGAGTATTTTATCATGATGTAGACATGTTTTTTTCTGGGAGTATTTAATCCTGATTTGGACATGTTTTTTCTGGGAGTATTTTATCATGATTTTGTCAAGGCTTTTATAGGAGTATTTAATCATGATGTAGACACAAAGACAACTTATCACAAACATCAGGAAGAGGCTAAGACACTACGCTAACTTATCACAAACATCAGAAAGAGGCTAAGACACAACGCTAACTTATCACAAACATCAGAAAGAGGCTAAGACACAAAGACAACTTATCACAAACATCAGAAAGAGGCTAAGACACAAACACAACTTATCACAAACATCAGAAAGAGCTCAAGACACAAAGACAACTTATCACAAACATCAGGAAGAGGCTAAGACACAAACACAATTTATCACAAACATCAGAAAGAGACTAAGACACAAAGACAACTTATCACAAACATCAGAAAGAGGCTAAGACACAAAGACAACTTATCACAAACATCAGAAAGAGGCTAAGACACAAACACAACTTATCACAAACAGAAAGAGGCCAAGACACAAAGACAACTTATCACAAACATCAGAAAGAGGCCAAGACACAAACACAACTTATCACAAACAGAAAGAGGCTAAGACACAAAGACAACTTATCACAAACATCAGAAAGAGGCTAAGAGACAAACACAACTTATCACAAACATCAGAAAGAGGCCAAGACACAAAGACAACTTATCACAAACATCAGAAAGAGGCCAAGACACAAACACAACTTATCACAAACATCAGAAAGAGGCCAAGACACAAACACAACTTATCATAAACAGAAAGAGGCCAAGACACAAACACAACTTATCACAAACATCAGAAAGAGACTATGACACAAAGACAACTTATCACAAACATCAGAAAGAGGCCAAGACACAAACACAACTTATCACAAACATCAGAAAGAGGCTAAGAGACAAACACAACTTATCACAAACATCAGGAAGAGACTAAGACACAAACACAACTTATCACAAACATCAGAAAGAGACTAAGACACAAACACAACTTATCACAAACATCAGAAAGAGACTAAGACACAAAGACAACTTATCACAAACATTAGAAAGAGGATAAGACACAAACACAACTTATCACAAACATCAGAAAGAGACTAAGACACAAAGACAACTTATCACAAACATCAGAAAGAGGCTAAGACACAAACACAACTTATCACAAACATCAGAAAGAGACTAAGACACAAACACAACTTATCACAAACATCAGGAAGAGGCTAAGACACAAACACAACTTATCACAAACATCAGAAAGAGACTAAGACACAAAGACAACTTATCACAAACATCAGAAAGAGGCTAAGACACAAATACAACTTATCACAAACATCAGAAAGAGCTTAAGACACAAAGACAACTTATCACAAACATCAGAAAGAGGCTAAGACACAAAGACAACTTATCACAAACATCAGAAAGAGGCTAAGACACAAAGACAACTTATCACAAACATTAGATTGAGGCAAGACACAAAAACAACTTATCACAAACATTAGAAAGAGGCTGAGGCACAAGACTGGGATGGTGAACATGGCGGATGAACTTATATAGATCAACGGCTTCGAAAGCGAAACAGCAGAGTGTGTGGCACACATGAGGCGTGTTCAGGACACGATAGTGAACATGGCTGGCCATCGTGGAAGAGATTGGGACCTCACCATGTAATATCCCATAGACAGCAATGGTAATTTAACAACAAGAAAAAAGTGATACGGGTAATTCTTCGCTCCCTGGAGATGAGCCTGTTGTAAATATTCACAGGGAAGAGACAACTCCTATAGTGAATAAGGAAGTGCATAATGACGAATACATCCCAAATTCTTTTGAAGCGGTGCATTCTGACAATGTTTGCATATCCTTTACAGGACATCGCTGTCAACATCAGCATCTTTCAGCTTATTGTTGATTTCTTGGCAAGATTACGCTCAGTAGTTTGCCATT
>OY992892.1:6505957-6568457 GCA_963921405.1 Cepaea hortensis
TCCTACAACTCCGACATGTACTTAACATGTTATCCAACCCAGTCTATAATCATCGCCTCAATGAGTTTTAATGTCTCCCTCTATTTTCTTTCTTTCTCCCTCTATTTTCTTTCTTTCTTTCTCTCTCTATTTATTTATTTCCCTTCTATTTCCACCTTTCTCCCTCTATTTCCTGCTTTCTCCCTCTATTTCTTTTTTTCTCCCTCTATTTCTTTCTTTCTCCTTCTATGTCTTTCTTTCTCCCTCTATTTCTTTCTTTGACCGGGCGCATTAGTGTAGCGGTTACAATGGTACGTTGGCAATGCTATGAGCGCGGTCGGACAAGAGTTCCAGTCCAGCTCTTGTTGTTGGCTACGAGCAAGAAAGACTGATCACTATCCCTTCGTGCACTCCGACCTACACGAAATGTGACTGTCCTAACACGCCACCTACCCACAGCAAGTACCGTTGGGTGGGTTCCTGAGAAAGAACCTTCTAGTTATTCTATTATCATTTCAGCTGACTTGACTGTCACATTACAGCTGCGACAGGACTTAGAAATGGTTAACACTCTACAACCGGCACGCCTACAGCCGTGTAAGACAGCACCATTTACTCAGCCCGCCTACAGCCGTGTAATATAACACCATTTACCAAGAACGCCTCCTGCCGTGTAAGATAGCACTATTTACTCAGCCCGCCTCCAGCCGTGTAAGATAGCACTATTTACTCAGCCCGCCTACATCCGTGTAAGGTAGCACCATTTATCCAACCCGCCTACAGCCGTGTAAGATAACACCATTTACCTAGCCCGCCTCCAGCCGTGTAAGATAGTACTATTTACTCAGCCCGCCTCCAGCCGTGTAAGACAGCACTATTTACTCAGCCCGTCTCTAGCCGTGTAAGATAGCAATATTTACTCAGCCCGCCTACAGCCGTGTAAGATAGCACCATTTAACCAGCCCGCCTACAGCCGTGTAAGATAGCACCATTTAACCAGCCCGCCTATAGCCGTGTAAGATAGCACCATTTATCAAGCCCGCCTACAGCCGTGTAAGATAGCACCATTTACTCAGCCCGCCTCCAGCCGTGTAAGATAGCACCATTTACTCAGCCCGCCTCCAGCCGTGTAAGATAGCACCATTTACTCAGCTCGCATCCAGCCGTGTAAGATAGCACCATTTACTCAGCCCGCCTCCAGCCGTGTAAGATAGCACCATATACTCAGCCCGCCTTCAGCCGTGTAAGATAGCACCATTTATCCAGCCCGCCTACAGCCGTGTAAGATAGCACCATTTACTCAGCTCGCCTCCAGCCGTGTAAGATAGCACCATTTACTCAGCCCGCCTCCAGCCGTGTAAGATAGCACCATTTACTCCGCCCGCCTTCAGCCGTGCAAGATAGCACCATTTACTCAGCCCGCCTCCAGCCGTGTAAGATAGCACCATTTACTCAGCCCGCCTCCAGCCGTGTAAGATAGCACCATTTACTCAGCCCGCCTTCAGTCGTGCAAGATAGCACCATTTATCCAGCCCGCCTACAGCCGTGTAAGATAGCACCATTTACTCAGCTCGCCTTCGGCTGTGTAAGATAACACCATTTATCCAGCACGCCTACAGCCGTGTAAGATAGCCCGTTACCGTGCTTACCCATGTCTGTGTGGCGACAACAACCCGCGCCATCTGCTGTCAGATTAATTCTACGGGTCTCAATAAAACGTGATCAGTGATAAATACACATACATAAATTAGCGGACACATATAATATACTAACGAGGCACTCACAAAAACACACACACACACCGAAACACTACCAGTGCACGCTACAACGTGTGGCTTGTGAGATCAAGCAGACGTGCTTGAGAAACATACTCACCATATACTTGGACAGGTGTGAGAATGGAACGCATGTCAGATTTGAGCAAACGTGAACAATACACAGAAGCAGACATGCATTTTACGAATATTTCATATAATTCTTAAACTGGGTAAATTTATATAAGGTGTATTTAGACTCTTTTAGTCCCAAGGAACCGGTTCTGTGTTGCTGGATATTGCAGTGTGTCCCAAACATCGTGCTAAGCGTGTTCATATTGCTTTTTTTTTTTTTTTTTAACGTTTGACTAAAATACTAAAGAAATCTGGCCACGCTTGTGACAATAACCGTTAATTTTACATTCCCGAAAACACAATTCGTGTAGTTTAATGAAAAAAAATGACGATTTTGGATGAAACCTTGTGGGAATGAAAGAGTCACAAGTAAATTACGTGACATATTCAAAAACACGTTGTAAATGAAATATTGTGCTACATAACAATTCAAAATAAACAATTTAACTGATTCAGTGCAAAACAAACAGTAGGTTTTTAAAGAAAAAATTATTATAAAGTACATTTCCGTTCAGTGAGCATTGAAATTGTGGAAGATACCACGAAACAAAACATATAACACGATGACCCTAGTACGGCGATATATCGTCCTTCTGTCCAAATGAGAGGTCACATGTATTACCTTCGGCACTAAATCTCAGTTAAGACATAAATTACGGATATTGGCCCTGAGTGTTCACATCTGGTCACATTAAGTAAAACGCTGTGATTTAGGAATACATTTACCACAAGGATTTTAATTAATTTCTATCCATCCATCCACCATGTGCCATGACGGCATGCGTGGGCGGTCATGATTCGCCATTTCACTCGATCACCAGAGTCGTTGATCAGCTCAGTGTTCTTGTCTCGACCATGCCACATGGCCAAGCCATCCAGGTATTTACTTCTCTGTCTTCTCCTTGATCTTGCCAGCTGTCACCAAGTTCTCTAATTTATTTCTCTCATAATGTGTCCAAAAAACTTTGACTGTCTAAGTCTAATTTCTCTAATCAGTTTACGATTTTCATTTGTTTCTTTTCGTACTTGGTCGTTGGTTTTTCTGTTTGTCCATGGTATTCTTTGCATCCTCCTCAGAAACCACATTTCCACAGCCATCAGATGTTTTTTCAGCTTGACTGTTCATTGTCCACGCTTTTCGTCCATACAAAATTGCAGGTTCTATGTAGCACCTCAACACTTTTTTCTTAGCAATTCACATCTTTTTATTGGTCAGTATGTTTTTCATCTTGCAAAAGGCTACCTTCGCCATGGCGATTCTTGTTCTAATATCTTCAAGGCATCTCCCTCAGATGTTATGACTGTTCCTAGATAAGTGTACCGAATAACTTGTTTAAGAATATTCCCATTTACCTGTATATTACAATGTGGTATTTCGTTCTTCCTAGTGACGACCATAATCTGTGTCTTCTTACAATTCAATTCTAACCCTAGTTGTTCACTGTGTGCAACAACCGCATCTACTAAATGTATTAATTATGTAAATATTTGTCCACTTTTAACACTGAACTAACATAAACATTATAACAAACAGAAATTTGCAATATTGAAATTGAGTAATAACAAAATTAAAATTGTGGTGGTTCGTAGTGCGGTGTAATCTGTCCATTGCCCTTTCTGCTTAAGAGAGTTTCCACTTATGCAGCCTGGCAAGGGTTTCTTTTTGTTCTTTTTTTTTTTTTTTAAATAAAGGCTCTTAGTTCCCCAGGGACCATAGCCACACCGTGAGGCCCCACGATCCTGTGTGTCATCTTTGCCTTTTTAAAAATAAATATATCATAGTACTTTAATTAAACTAATATTTATCATGCATCTCCATCATTGTCTTCCTTTGTGTCCTTGCATCGATCAACGGGGAGTGGTGTTGCGAGATTCTTTTGAATGATTGCAATTCTCTTAGGGCCTGCTTAGCCAATGAACCCCTGACCTTTGCCCTTTAACCTTTCAATCAATCAATCAATCAATCTCCACAATGAAGGTTGGCTGCAATGGATCTCCAACACTGTCTGTCTCTCGCCCTGACTGAACACTTTGTCAGGCTGACGTTCATCCATCTGGCAGGTGAGATGAGCTGGTACCTGGACACCTCCCTGTACAGCTGATCGTAAGTGGCCTTGTCAAAGAGGGTCACGTTGTTGAGATTCTCATGAACTTTACCCTTTGACCACTTATTCTGGTTTAGCCTAGCCTTCAGAACCTTCTTCCTTGGACTTTCCTGCTGTTGATGTATCAGCCTTGGATGCCTTTGCTTCGGGATCCCATGCTGAAATCTGTACTGCAATATTTGCCTTTGTTTGTTTGTTTTGTTTTCTGCCCATGATTTCTTCATTTAGTAATTTCACTGATGTTCTTTAACTGCCAGACCTGGTGGCAATGCCTGTCTCAGCTTCTCTGCCTGGTCTCTGTCTGGATCACCAGTGTGTACACGTATCTGCTGCCACGCACCTTGAACTTGACATTGTCCGCGTTCTTCTTGATCTTGACAGATCTGGCATCTTTCCTTTTGGCTGTGAGCAGAAAGTCTTTGATCTCTTGAATCTGTTTTGGTACGATTGCTGTTAATATGTTCCTTCCATGTCAGAATAAATAATATCTAAGAGCAAAGAAGATAAAAAAAAATCATTGCCTTTAAAATTAGGGCCAACGGTTCCCTAGGGGCCAGAGCCGCCCCGTCAACCCCCACGTCTCTGTGTGTCATTTAGATGACTGTCTCTGCTGGTGGCCCTGGCAAGATTAAGTGCAGATACTAACTACACTTCGATCTTAGCTAAAGGGCCGAGAAGCGAACACTGCTGTTGTCCTTAGTTCCTTTCTTCGCCGACGACATTCATATCTATTACTTTATTTCCCTTTGTACTTTCTCACAAAAGGGAAATGACAAACATTGTTGTTTGTCAAATTGTTAGAATCTTAAAGCACTGTTCATTTATTTGTATATTTATTGATGGGTGAGCGCTAAATCAAGTCCTGTCTACGACTCGTCAAGTTAGCAAAACATACATTCCAAGACCGTACTGTGCGATATATTACGAGCTCCATCTACGCAAATGTATCATTTTATTTATCACGTCTGATTACCTCCCCCGATTGCAGTTTATTTATTTATTTTCCATAGTGAATTCTTATTATTTACATTCTTTTTACTTAAGTTTATTTAGACAATAAAATTGTAAATATATCCCCTTCTTCTTGTCTTCTTCTTTTGCTTTTTTCTTCTTCTTCTTCTTCTTCTTCTTCTTCTTCTTCTTCTTCTTCTTCTTCTTCTTCTTCTTCTTCTTCTTCTTCTTCTTCTTCTTCTTCCTTTTCTTCTTCTTCTTCTTCTTCTTCCACTTGCTGTTTTCACTGTTCTTCCAGAGTTTGGCTGGAAAGGCCACACCTGTAGGTCGGACTCCTCCCCCCCCCCTTTCTCTCTCTCTCTCTCTCTCTCTCTCTCTCTCTCTCTCTCTCTCTCTCTATGTGGATGTATTCTCTGCGTCCAAGCTGTCCTGTTATAGGTCTGAAGACTTTGATTCCCCCTGTTTCTTCCAACTCATTCACGCTGTCCTGTTCTGGTCTGTAGTTATCGTCTTTCCTTAAATGAGTCTACACAGATTACATGTGTAGTTACTGTTTCCCTACAGCTCTGGGACAGACTGATCTGTTCCAGGTTTTATATCAGCAATGATAAAATACGGGCGTTAATTTGGCTAATAAAACAAAAATTAACATTTGACCTTGTTGAATTGATAATAGTGCTTGCTCTTAAATACCAGTGCGCCGATAACGACCTTGCAATCAACATTTGCCGTTAAGCGTATGCCAAAACTGAGGTTGTATATCTTAAATCAAACATTTCGTCTGAACTGACTTTGAATCCCTACACCTGCATTAAATTGAGCTTACAAGTGTACTTCTCGTTCACACACTATGGCAAGCTACAGAACTTGAAAATTAAGCCTGTGGTTGGGATTGATCGCTACTTCCTGCAAAGGAATTGCAACATTTGTTGTATAAGAGAAACCAACACAGGGGACACGAACTCATACTCACAACGTCACGCTTGCTAAGATGATCAAACCGAGGCACTTCATTCTGCCGCAAGGACGTGGCTGGACAACCGAAAAAACAAACATTTTGTGATCAGATTGTGACAAATGATACAGAACAATCGTTAACAATAGCAATAGATGAATAAGCTATATATAATAAACAATTGTGACAGATAGTACACAACAATAGTTAACAACTGCAATAGGTGAATAAGTGATATATGATAAACAATTGAGACAACAATAGCAAGAGATCAATAATTGATATCTGATAAACATTTGTGACAAATATTGCAGAACAGTCTTTAACAATACTAACAGATGAATAAGTGATATCTTGTCAGTCAGTCAGTCAGTCAGTCAGTCAGCCAGTCTGTCATTCAGTCTGTTAGTTAGCTAGCTAGCTAGTTAGTTAGTTAGTTAGTTAGTTAGTTAGTTAGTTAGTTAGTTAGTTAGTTAGCTAGCTAGCTAGCTAGTTAGTTAGTTAGTTAGTTAGTTAGTTAGTTAGTTAGTTAGTTAGTTAGCTAGTTAGTTAGTTAGTTAGTTAGCTAGCTAGCTAGCTAGCTAGTTAGTTAGTTAGTTAGTTAGTTAGTTAGTTAGTTAGTTAGTTAGTTAGTTAGTTAGTTAGTCGCGGTCCCAACTTCACGGCCAAGAATCGCCCCATAATGCTCCGTTCTAGTGCCAATGAATATCACACAAAATGCTCCTCACTGCCCCGTGTGAAAACTGGAACAAACAGGAGTCTGGAGAAAACAACAGCCCGCACGGGTATACTATGCATAAGGTAGCATGCACCTGACATAAGGCGGTATGTACCTGACATAAGGCGGTATGTACCTGACATAAGGCAGTATGCACCTGACATAAGGCGGTATGTACCTGACATAAGGCAGTATGTACCTGACATAAGGCGGTATGTACCTGACATAAGGCAGTATGTACCTGACATAAGGCGGTATGTACCTGACATAAGGCAGTATGTACCTGACATAAGGCAGTATGTACCTGACATAAGGCAGTATGTACCTGACATAAGGCAGTATGTACCTGACATAAGGCGGCATGCACCTGACATAAGGCGGTATGTACCTGACATAAGGCGGTATGTACCTGACATAAGGCGGTATGCACCTGACATAAGGCGGTATGTACCTGACATAAGGCGGTATGTACCTGACATAAGGCGGTATGCACCTGACATAAGGCGGTATGTACCTGACATAAGGCGGTATGTACCTGACATAAGGCGGTATGTACCTGACATAAGGCGGTATGTACCTGACATAAGGCGGTATGTACCTGACATAAGGCGGTATGTACCTGACATAAGGCAGTATGCACCTGACATAAGGCAGTATGTACCTGACATAAGGCAGTATGTACCTGACATAAGGCAGTATGTACCTGACATAAGGCAGTATCCACCTGACATAAGGCAGTATGCACCTGACATAAGGCAGTATGTACCTGACATAAGGCAGTATGTACCTGACATAAGGCAGTATCCACCTGACATAAGGCAGTATGCACCTGACATAAGGCAGTATGTACCTGACATAAGGCAGTATCCACCTGACATAAGGCAGTATGTACCTGACATAAGGCAGTATGTACCTGACATAAGGCAGTATCCACCTGACATAAGGCGGTATGTACCTGACATAAGGCAGTATGTACCTGACATAAGGCAGTATGTACCTGACATAAGGCAGTATGTACCTGACATAAGGCAGTATCCACCTGACATAAGGCAGTATGTACCTGACATAAGGCAGTATGTACCTGACATAAGGCAGTATCCACCTGACATAAGGCAGTATGTACCTGACATAAGGCAGTATGTACCTGACATAAGGCAGTATCCACCTGACATAAGGCAGTATGTACGTGACATAAGGCGGTATGTACCTGACATAAGGCGGTATGTACCTGACATAAGGCAGTATGTACGTGACATAAGGCGGTATGTACCTGACATAAGGCGGTATGTACCTGACATAAGGCGGTATGTACCTGACATAAGGCGGTATGTACGTGACATAAGGCAGTATGTACCTGACATAAGGCGGTATGCACCTGACATAAGGCAGTATGTACCTGACATAAGGCAGTATGTACCTGACATAAGGCAGTATGCACCTGACATAAGGCAGTATGTACCTGACATAAGGCAGTATGCACCTGACATAAGGCAGTATCCACCTGACATAAGGCAGTATGCACCTGACATAAGGCAGTATGTACCTGACATAAGGCGGTATGTACCTGACATAAGGCAGTATGCACCTGACGAGATGCAGCGAAATATGCCAGGTAATATAGTGTTCGTGGCTTCTATGTTTGAAGAAAGGAAAACACAGGCCAGCTAAGCCTCCATGGATTCAAACCTACACAATGTGGGGGACCTATCACATCACAGGCACATCACAAGGCTCCTGCTTCGGCACTTTTCTCTTGAAGTCAGTCAATGAAGGCACGGTATCTTAACTACGACTGCCCTCACGCCCCGTCCCTGTGGTTCTTTCAAATATAAACCGAAACATCAACGAGTGTCAATAAAGGACATAAGAAATGAACACACGTTGATGGCTGGTGAATCATAAAACCATGGAATGCGGAGACACTGGTGTAGATTGTTCTGGAATCTTCACACATAAAGCAAGATAGAAACGGACGCTAACTTGGTAGTGACATGTTACAACAGTTAGAACATGACTGAACATTCCCTTTCTATGGGAGACATTCATGTAGATTGTTCTGGAATCTTCACTCATAATGCATGATGGCACCCGGCTTCTCCTTCTTGCTTCATTGGGTCTCTTTCTTGTTCTCAATTAAACACCACGGCGGAGATCAGCGTGGCAGAATACACGAGAGCGCTCGCTTTTAAACTTCTGGTGTGCTACTAGAAGTAGTGCCTATGGACTACGCTTGGGTTCAAAGAGAGCGAGCGCAAACATATCTTGACAGACAGTGCATGGCAGACACAGACTCTACCCCAGCATTAGTTCCATTGGTATATTGACGCTGTCTGGTAACAGCCCCTTCCCTTTCTCAAGATTACATAACAGACAGTACTTCTTCTAATAACGGTTATATATATACGCCCTAATCCTCCCCATAACCCCATTTCCTTGACTTCAATTATATTCCTAATCACTTTTTGATTATCCACGCTCCATCTCTCCACAGAAGCACCGAACTTCTATACCATTTTCCTATTCTTATCTGTAGTTATTCTTTATCCCTCTAGATGTTCACACCGCCAGAAATACCATCCTCTTTATCCTGTTATTATACTCATTGTCTGTTGGCCTCACAGTGTAATCATAGTCGCAGACTCCCTCTTGACACAATCTACATAGTAAATCTGCAACGCGTGACCTCTCGTATTATCCCACCTCCAACTGGCCCACATAACGCCAGAATCCGGAACTGATTATAAATTCCCCATAATCCACCAACGCCCGGAAACAAATGAGCATTTATTATGGATGTGATGTGTGTAAACGACAAAGTGCAGCATGGAGGGCGACTTCGGGCGTTGACTTTCGCCAAGTTATTTTTTACAGCAGCAGACTTCATGAACCTGGGTTGTACATTTCTTGATCGTCTGTCCAGACGATGTACTCGCACTGGATTCTATTTACAGCCGTCTGCGTTTATTTTTGTTTATTTTCAGGCGTATATTTCTGTTTTATCGTCGCAATTCTTCTCGCTCTGGAGATATTTCTCGTTCTGCCGGAGTTTTTATTGGAATTATTGCAGGCCAGATGAATAAAATAGATCTAACGCGAGTTTGGCGGGGTTTGTACATTTCTTTACTTAATCTGGCCACAAATTTTGTTACTGAAAGCTGCATTCTTTTTCTTCTTCTCTTCTCTTCTTCTTCTTCTTCTTCTTCTTCTTCATTCTATCTTCTTCTTTCTTTCTTTTTCCTTCTTTCTTCTTAACTCTTCATTCTTCCTTCTACTTTCTTTCTTCCTGTCTTCTTCCTTATTCATTTTTCCTTCTTCAATCTTCCTTCTTCATTCTTTATTTTTTCTTCTTCCCTCTTAATTCTCCCTTCTTCATTCTTTCTTCTTCCTTCTTTCTTTTTCCTTCTTTCTTCTTCCTCTTCCTCCTTAATTTTTTCTTCTTCCTTCTTTCGTTTTGCCTTCTTTCTTTCTTTCTTTCTTTCTTTTCTTTCTTTTCTTTCTTTCTTTCTTTCTTTCTTTCTTTCTTCTTCTTCTTCTTCTTCTTCTTCTTCTTCTTCTTCTTCTTCTTCTTCTTCTTCTGCTGCTGCTGCTGTTGCTGCTGCTGCCTCTTCTTTAACTGCTGTTTCTGCTGCTACTGCTGCTTCTTCTTTTTCTTCTGCTGCTTGCTCTTCTTCTTCCCCCTGCTCCTCCTTTTCTCCTTCTTTTTCTTCCCCTCCTCCTCATCTTCTTTACTGCACCTAAGACATCTACAACAGTTAGAAAAAGCACCCCGGTATAGATTTGAACCGATAACCACCTGCTAGCCAGCGCCTAACCACTGATCTATGGCTTGTCCAATGTCATATACAACGAATAGTAAATTATCATTGCCATTTTAGACTCGGTGTGTCGGATCTTCGCGACCTAGTTTCCCAGCAGCAATCCAGGTCAGCAGCCATGACGTACAAACCCTCTAAACAACGCCATCACAATGATGACCTTTTAACCCCAACACCCCCTTAACAAGGCCAGCAAGATAGATAGACATGGGACACAATCAGAACTAATTATTCTCAAGGGGCATAGCCCGAATATTATTCAAGTTGTTTTCTCTTGCATAGAGTGGCGTTAATAAAAAAATAGAAAACAGATTTAATGTAATTACAAATTCTGTTTCTTTTAATGAATATTAACATGTTTAATATTGCAGTGTGGTACAGAGTTATAATAATTGTGTGAACTTGAAGAAATTGAAGCATGGGAAAGATTCAAACTATGCAAATAATTATCCAGAGTTAAAAATGTGGAGCTCGTGAAGAGTACTAAACAAATCCGAGTGAACCAAGTGATGAAGAAAAGATGCTTACTTCATTAATGTATATAATCTTTGTCCCCACAATAGCTGTGGGCCTGGTGGACCACTGTGGGCAAAAGTTCATTGTGGGACTAAGGGCCCACAAAAAAACAAAATGGGGGGGGGGGGAGGGCGGGAGCTTCAGAGCGTCGCTCTATCCTCTGGCGCACATGTGTCAAACTCAAGGCCCACGGGCCACATTAGGCTCGGCGTAATATCATATCAGGCCCGAGAGGCCTCAACCGACGTACAGATATATTCGGCCGGAGAGAGAATTTTAAGCAAAACTAATTGTTAATGACCACGATATAAAGTGCAAATCAAATTCCCTACTTAGCAGCTTTGCCGAAAGTTAGGCTACCTGAGAGCGTTCTCGCTTCGATCACAATAAACGAAAATAAAAGTTGGGTAGTGAGTGGATGGTCGTCGTTATAGTGACCTAGCAACGTTAAGTTGCTTGTTTTGGATTGGCGCATATAAATGAAAGTAGTGTAGTGCCCGGATATTACAACGCCTTTTCCCCATTACGGCTAACCTTATATCAATCAAGCGTCTGTCGGTAGATGCACAATCTTGTTTTAAATCAAAGCTGGCCTTTAAAATAACCAAGAGAAAAGTTGATTCTGAAAACAGAGCCTTTCAAAGCCGCTGAGAGGCTGAATATATGTTTAATGATATTGGCGGTAAACCTGTGTGTCTAATTTGTGGAAATAATGTGGCTGTGATCAAAGAATGTAATCTGAGACGGCACTACGAGACTAAACATCACGACAAGTTAAACAGCCTGAATTCAGAGCAGAAGCTGCAGAAGGTAGAAGAATTGAAGACGCATCTAACATCACAGCAGATGTTTTTCACCATTGTGGCGGAGGAGATCGCAAAATCAGGCCGGCCATTTACAGAAGGAGAGTTTCTGAAGCGTGCATGATGAAAGTGTGTGACGTCTTGTGGTCAGACAAAAAGCAGATGTTTGCAAAGGTAAGCCTTAGCAGTAATACGATTGTTGATCGGGTTTGTGAGATGGCCACTGATGTGAAAACACAGCCAATCGAAAAAAGCAAAGACTGTTGCATTCTCCCTTGCTGTCGATGAAAGTAATGGCACAAATGACAATGCACAGCTCGCCATCTTCATCCGTGGAGTGGACTCCAGTTTGAATGTTACAGAAGAAATATTGGACATGAAATCCATGCATGGGACAACGACAGGAAAAGACATTTTTTTACAACGTACGTCAAAGTTTAACCAACATAAACCTGCCTTGGGTCAAACTCGTTGCACTGACAACAGATGGAGCACCGGCGATGTTTGGGGGAAAACAAAGTGGACTAGTTGGAAGGATGCTGTTAAAGATGCAGGAGAACAGTATTGGTGAATTGATAGCATATCACTGTATATTACACCAAGGATCCCTGTGTGGTAAAGTCCTCAACATGGAAGATGTAATGAGCATTGTAACACAAACCGTCAACTTTATCAGAGCCAAAGGTTTAAATCACCGCCAATTTCAGTCTTTTTTGCAGGAAATAGAGTCGGCGCTTGGCGACATGCTTTATCATACAGAGGTGCGGTGGCTAAGTCGGGGAAAAGTTCTCGGTAGAGTTTTCCAGCTGGTCATGGAAATCTGTCAATTCATGGACACTAAAGGAAAAAATTCCTGTTTTTCGGGATTAAAAAGTGGAAATGTGACTTGGTGTTTCTGTCTGATATAACCATTCATCTCAACGACTTGAACCTGCAGCTCCAGGGACGGGATCACATTATCACTGACATGCATGATGCAGTGAAGGCATTTCAAGTGAAGCTGCGCTTATGGGAGACACAAATGTACCAATGCAACCTGTCTCACCTTTCATGTTGCCAAGCAATGTTAAACCAAGTCAACTCTATAGTGTTTCACAATGCACACTTTGCTGACAAACTTAGCTTACTTCGCGCCGAATTCACACGGTGCTTTACTGACTTTGAAGCACAGAAAAGTAATTTCGAGCTGTTTCGTAATCAATTTGCCATAGATGTGGAAACTGTATCAGTAAATTTGAAGATGGAGTTAACAGAGCTGCAGTGCAATGGGACACTAAAGGCAAAGTACGACACTGTGGGGTCTGCACAGTTCACTGGCTTCATTCTTGCCCCGGCTTCGTCTACATGCGGCTCGAAGCTTGAGCATTTCAGTTACTTAGTGAGTTAGTGAGTTAGTTAGTTAGTTGGTTGGTTGGTTGGTTAGTTAGTTCTGTGTTGGTTTATCAATCTTCTTTGGCTTCCTACATATTGTTCTTGTTTTGCCACACCTCTTTTAATTTGCTGTTCTCGCATCCTGACCATGGTTGTAGATTCACAGTCATCACTTGGTGTTTGAGAACGATTTACTTCTCGTAAAGTATTCAGAATGTCAACCTTGTCCATGGCGCGTCCATATTCCACAGTAGACTTATCTGCGAGCCTGTAAGCAGGCTCATTTTCTTGTACACCCTCGCAAGCCCTGGCACGAAAATGAAACTAATCTTTGCCAGTTATTGCTTTAATTACCGCCGTCATGGCATAGTCAGGCTACTTGTGGTCAAAGCAAAAGCACCAGAATCCTCCTTCAAAATTCTCCCTCCGGCCTGTGCCGTAAAGGCCCATGAACTTCTCACTCGTCGAACGACCGACCCATCAGTGTAAATGACAGCATCACCGTGTAACGAATTCTCGAAGATCAACGCTTGTACTTCCGTCTCCACAGCAGCTGGATTTTCTTGTCTGCATTTTCTGTCTAGTTGGATGCAAACTGAAAAAGACGTACAGAAGTCTGTTGGCACTTGTACCCACTCCTCGCCAGGTTCTAAGACCTCATGTGAACACACCTGTTGACGAATGTCTTCGGCTTGACCCATCCACACCTTCCTCTTTTTAACCTGCTGCCCTTTACCTTTTTAATTTCACTATGCAGTAGATGTTGCGTGTCTGCATTGACTCTGAGGTGGTCACGTGCTCTGCAAATTCGTATTCTGTCTCCAATGGTTGGAAAATCAAGAAGATAGCGCACCGCCCTGCATTATGTATCTCTTGTACATCCAAGAATAATACGCATAGCTTCGTGGGGACGTGTTTTTGTGATATCTTACTTCTCGGATTATTATTACTGCCAGCTGACTTTACCTATCATGGTTTCATATCGGTGTGCTCGTTGAGATTCTGTGGATGTGGTTAAATAGTCTTTAGATTAATATAAGTGGTGATTATAGCAAAAATGCTTGTTATACACAATATTCATTTCCTGTGATAGTTGAACACTAAGAAATTTAGACCAATCAAGTGCATGAGGCGTCTCAGAACCAACCAACCACTACACGGAACTTCAAATTACCCGCGGTGTGTCTAGAGTACAATACGATTGTGCATTCTTCAAGCTTAGTTATTCGGAACATTATGCAATAATGTCAGGGGAAGGAGAGGGCTCTTTATTGGAAATAAATGGTGAAAGGGCTCGTTCCGGTTTAAGATCGGCTGTCAATAAAACTTACACACTAAACAAAGAGAAGGCGGTACAGAACACACTATCCAGGTGTATAAATCCCGCTGGCCTAGTCGCCAATCACATCAACTCAGTGTGTTACGGTTTCCTTCAACAACACACTCCATTATGAGGCATTCCGAATTTGTCTACTTTACTATTACAAGGTTGTACTAATTGAACCCAGAGAAGATAAGCGCGGGGCCCATGTTGAAGACCTTATTACGACGCCAGTTATTACGATCCATTTATACCACTCGAAAAATAAACTAATGGCGCAAGGAAATGGTTAAAACATGAATTCTTGGCTAAAACTAGATTTTGTCGAGCTTGAAAACTCGATACAGACATTCACCGAATCTACACAGCCCGCAACTACAGCGGTAGACAGCAAACCATCTAAATATGTCCTTCAATTAATTCATACGACGAGTGTACAGGACAATATCAACACGAGGCCTGCCAACCCACCAGTGCTCTTGGCCATTGAATACACAATGGATCGCATCCAAAACAACATAGAACCCAACGTGGAGGTTGTTGAAGAATCACCTGCCTATAACAATAGCATCTTAACAATCAATGGACATTCGTGCGACTGTCAACAGCGCATTGCAGAAATAGAACAATCACTAAAGGCGCTCATTGTTACTGTTTCAACTAACATCGAAGAAAACAGCAAGACCAACAGTGATTACAATGCTCTCAAGGCAGAAGTTGCCCTCCTGATAGCAGAAAATTTGCTGCTGAGAAAAACAGTTCAAAACTTACATAATTTGTCCTCCACCGACCTTACCGAAGAAGCATGTAATTCCCAAGCCACTGATTCATCCTTGGGGAATCTTGGGGAAGCTCAGTACCACCCAAAACAGATAAATACTATGATAACACATTAACGGGTAGAGGAAGATAAACAACAACAAACACCTCAACGCGCAGAGGAAGATAAACAACAACAAGCCATCTATCCCATTGACGTCAAAATAAGCAATAGGTTCGAGATGCTTGTCAGCAACCGATGCTTCAGGCATCACGGGATACTTCTCTCGCACCACACAAAAAGATTTGTCAGTCGTACGAGAGGTATTGATTATACATTTTATTGCCACAGGTTCTTTACATTACATCAATGCACAAAAACGGTCGCTAATAAATCACACATGAATACACCACAGAATTGCCTATCACTAGTCGTTTCTAACCCTATTGCTAATTCTATCTACTGGCTAAAGAATACGCATCGACGCTAAGCGATGCGCTCACTACAAAGTCTGTCCCCTGTCTGAGGAAATCTCCGCGTGCTGATTACATGGTACGCGGAGTGACCTTGTGCGTACTTCGGCTTCTGCGTGCTGCATCACTCAACACGCTTGGAGTCGTGGTCTCTCTTGAGTCTAGTTCTCTGTATCTGTCACGCTGGCGTGATTACGCCGTGACCAGAGTGCTTACTCTCTGGTTGACACCTCCGTGTCTCATGAGAGAACTGTTTGATAGTTCCCCTTCCTATTTACCACCTACACCTACCCTGCCCTCATGTAGGGGAACTGGGTTACCTCTAATCTACTTGAGGTGGACCACTCATTCAGGGTAGTCTTCCCTGAGTCTTTGACACACACCCTCCCCTCCTGTGTTGCGTTACAAACTTTGACTCATGGTTGTGACGCAAGAGGTTTCTAAAAAATTAGTGTCTCTAATTTTTGTCAAAGACTAACTTGGTTCTGGGTAACTCAATAGACTTCTACTGACTATTGTCACAATGTAGTCTCACTTTACTTGGCTACTGGTGATCGCCACAAACTTGTCTGGTTGGCGTGAGCCCTCTTCTCAATCGCAATATTATATTAATTAGAGGTTTGTCTGAACCGGACCATTGTCTTATAAGACCTGCCCTCAAATAGCAAATTAACTCACTACCCATACAAAGTTGACTTTCTTAGGGTCAACACATGAATTGCTTCATGTCCCCCATATAATATTAAACAACCCTTGCACAAGTTGTGTGCGACAGGCTTTACCTATCTCGCTTCCGCGTGTAAAGCTATCTTCCACTGTTAAGTTAGTGTTTCGTTGTCTATTGTGTCCCCTGACCCGGAGTTATCTCCCTTTGTTCTAAAAAATGTATGTTATTTATATGTTTGTTTTTCCTGGTTGTTTGCGTGTTTGGATCTAACTAATAATATACTTTACCTTCTAACATGTGTGTCTGTCTATAATATGTAAGTAAGATAGTTTTAAAGTGCCATAATTTGGTTAAATGTGGCCACAAACAAGTTTATAACACTAATTCGTGACTACGTTTCCGTCTTATGAGACTTAAAACACTTTTCTAAGGTCTACACTAAACTACATATAACACATTCAAGACGGCACATTTCAACATTGAAAGCAAACGCTTGACGCAGACAAATAATAAAAAGTCGCGTTGAGCTGCAGAAAAAATCCGCTAGTCGTCCTCACTCTCTCTTGTATATTTTTCCATTTTCTCTCACTTTCACACTTCTGTCACATATCTTTCATCCTCATATTCTCTCACTTTCACATTTTTGTCACACATCTTTCATTGTAATATTTTAAAAACCTTAAAGTGACACTGTACAAGTTTGGCTCAGTTTGAAAAGAGTTGAGCTTAATGACTGTGCGTAACTTGCGGCACGAGTCATGTATTTACAAAATATTTACATGGATGAAATAGGGTTGATCGTTTGTACCCGATATTATTAAACACTATATTCTTCTGAAATACTACTACTACTTCTATACCTATTTATATCCTAATCTGTTGTACACTATTATTCTAATTTAAGGGAAGTAATGTAACTATCTAAAAAAAATGAAAATGATGTGAGATGAGTTATGTACCTTTCTGAAATGGGAAATGTGAAATGTAACAAAATTATAAATAAAGTTTTAATGTTTAAATAAAATAAAAAAAATTAAAAAAAGATATGATTAATATTTTAACTATACATGGTGTAAATGATGTATGTTAAATGTATGATACTTTTATCCTATATCACTTTATCCTATAAATTCTAACCTAATTTTAATTCTAAATGATGAGGTTGTTAACATGTTCATAAAGATGGAATGAAATCAAGTGAAATGAAATGAACTAAATGGTACTGTTCCTATCTTAAACTAAATGGTGCTGTTCCTATCTAAACTAAATGGTGCTGTTGCTATCTAATCTTTTTATCCTAGAGTTTAATGAGCTGTTAATAAATTTATAGTCCTATCCTAATCTACTTTTCTGCTAAGTAAGTGGGTACATTAATGATTTATCTAAGCTACAAAAAAAAAGAAAATCTATTATATTCACTAAATCTAATCTAAATATATAGTAAAGTAACTAATCTAACTATAATTTATCCCTATATTAAAATCTGTTATAATACATATCACAATACCTAAATATATATACATGGTATTTATTTACCTCAGGTTAGTGGTTGCCATAACGTACGGAAAATGCTTTCGTTGGCATAGTTTATATATATATACAATTGTCCTGGGTATCTTAAATACACTACACAGTCATACTTGTGTCTTATGGGTCTTCTTCCACTCGCAGAGTCCGCTGGTGTCGTAGACGAGTATATTCGTGTCTGTTCTTTATGCATTGTTCTGACACTGTTCTTGCACATTGACACAGGTGATTCACCGGAACACAAATGGAGCATAGTAGGTAACGAGCTGTCTATGTACACACGGTGATCAACTTGTTCTTGGAGCACAGTTCTTACTCTGCTGACTACGGACATATGGTAGTTCACTGTTCTTAGCACACAGTCCTGATCCTGATGTCTATGTCATACATATGATATTTTACACAGGATATTTTAATGTACTAACTTAACATTTCTTACACTACCTTTTCATGTGTAATATCAGGTATTTCTACCTCAGATGGTCGACTAAGGGTATCAGCAAGAATGTTATCCCTACCCTTAATATGTTCTATACTAAAAGTATAATTCTGTAATATTAATGACCACCTGTAGATGCGGTCGTTGCGATGCACCCCACTTTGTATGACCGTGATAGAGGAATTATCGGTCTGGACTACGAAGTGATTACCCGCTAGAAATCGATGCAACTTCCTCACCGAATAGATGACGCTTAGGGCTTCCAACTCTGATATGGAATATCTGGACTCAGCAGGTGTGATCTTGCGGCTCACGTAGCAAATGGGATGGAAGATGCCATCATAAAACTGGCCTAGTACTGCAGCGATGGAAATCCTGCTGGCATCTGTCCTAAGATAATAAACGAGCCTAGGATTAAGCAAGCGGAGGATTGGTACATTACTAAATAGGATTTTCAATTTTGACAATGCAGAAATTAATAATGCATCTTTGACATCTAATTTTACTGATGCTTTTAAAACATTTGAAAATACACTTGTAATTTCAGCTAAGTTCGGTATGAACTTACTATAATAATTTACTAAACCCAAAAGGCTCCTGACCTGCTTTTTTGTTGTTGGCATGGTCAGGTTCATAATTTAGTAATAATTCTATTGTCAGTTTTCAGTTGTCCATGTGAAATGACATGACCCAAAAAATCAATTTCTTGTAGGCCCAATTCAACTTTGCTCGGTTTGACCGTGAGACCGAAGAGTCGCAACCTATCGAAGACATGTCTGAGTTTCAGTAAGTGTGTTGTCCAGTATTCTGTATGGACACAAATATCATCTATATATGTCACAGTATTCGTCACTCCATGTAGTAAATCTCTAGTTAAGCGTACGAAAGTGGCAGGAGCGTTACGAAGTCCGAAAGGAAGAAACCGCCACTCGTAAAGACCTAAAGGTGTTGAGAATGCAGTAAGATGGATGGATTGAGTCTGCATAGGGACCTGCCAATATCCCTTAGTAAAATCTAATTTAGAAAAGATTTTGGAGGTGGACATATCCAAAATGAGATCTTCGCAGGAAGGAATTGGTTCTGCGTCGATCTTAGTGACATTGTTAAGTTTTCTATAGTCCACACAAAGACGAATTGTGGAGTCTTTTTTCTTGACCAAGACGATTGGAAAGGAGTACTCAGATGTAGATTTTTGAATAATTCCACTAGCTTCTAAATTCAGAATTTCTTTATTTACACTTTCTCTATAGCTAAGTGGGATAGAGTACGGCCTGCATTTGATAGGCTTAGAGTCCGAAAGAAGGATGGAGTGCTCGATTATGTCCGTCCTACCAGGAATGTCGGAAAATATGTCCTTATACTCTGTTATTAGTTCTATTGTCTGTCGTCGTTGCTCGTCTGTTAGTCCCTGTTCTAACCGTATAGAGTCTAAGGTCACAGTCTTCTCTACAATTGGAACAGGTAGTTCCATCCCGTCGTCGTCTACCTGATTCAGTACGGTGGTGGTGCTAAGTGCGTTTTCTGTAAACTCACTAAGTGTATGCATCTCGTCGGATTTGCCAGTCTCGCTAACTAGTGTAGTTGCGTTGTGTACGTCTGTCGTCTCATCCATAGGTGTGGGTGCATTGTGTTCGTCTGTCTCTAAATCTGTCTCTTGTCGTGAAAAGTAAGGTTTCAACATGTTGATATGAAATATCTTTAAGTGTCCGTTTATCGATATTTCATAGTCGACATCCGAAAGTTTTTGTATCACCTTGAAAGGCCCTTGCCATGTAGTTAACATGTTATTACGTTTGTCAGGTAGTAATAGCAATACATCTTGACCAGGTTCAAGACTCATGGGTCTAGCCCTTTTGTCGGGATTGTGATTGAGGATGTCTGCACTGTTCATTGGAGTGAGTCTATTCTTCTCCTCCCAGGCAGCTATTTCTTCATCTGTGCAGTGTCTTAATTGGGGTAGACACCCAAGAATTAACTCAGTACAAGGGTTGTCTAGTATTGCACATGTAAAGGTACCAGAAAGGAATGGGGTGTTTATACGGACTCTTGCCAGAGGATAGGTTTCTATATTTCCTGAAAAAGTACGGCATTTTACAGAGTCACCAGTATAATATTTTGGATCAACCAGTTCCTTCTTTACACCAATAATGGAGCTACTACTATCAAGCAAACAGCGGCATGGCTTATCATTGACCAGTGCAGTGTGAAACATCAAATTGCCTCTGGAGGCTACAGCTGCGTTTGCATTCTCTAAGGAGGATGTTACAATGTGTCCACATGTGAGTTTGCCGTCTGCATGAAATTGTTGACATTGGTTACAATTATCAAAGTTTAAAATATCGTTTACACAACACACATCTACCGATTGGTTAAAAGGTAATTCGTTTTGGACGTCACACTCAGTCTCACTTCCACTATCAGAGGATGTATCGATCAAAATTGCATTATTGGCCTTCATTCTTTGGCGGCCCAGGCACTTATTAGAATAATGGCCGTAGCTAGAACAGAAGAAGCATTTGACTGCACGCCTGTATGCAGTTCTCTTGTTTTGTTGTTTCTTAATGACCATCTCAAGATGTGTCGGATAGTTTGGTGATTTATCGCACATAGAATAAATATCATGAAAAAGTTGGCAATATACACATTTTGACACTTTCTGATCTTTCTTGTCGATTCTCTGAAATGGTTTTTTACTGCTACGATAGCTTTTTGGTTGGTCCTTAACAAAAGAGACTATTTCAGAGTCGATATTAGATGTTTTAAAAATATCCCTATTTGAGGAAAAATATGCTGAGCCTTTCTTCTCAAATTGTTCGATGGTTTCTATGTCAGACTGCTGTAGGAATTTAGCGAAAGGAGATGGTATTGTGGATATGACTTTATCCATGGCTATTAAATTTTTTAAGTTTTTCAAAGTCCTTTCCTATATTTGCTGCGTTAAGCCATCTATTTAGTACGCTTTGGACATTAGAGACATAATCAATGAAAGTCTCACTTGGTTTTGGTTTTAAATTTGAAAATTGTACTTGATACCCAGGGGCATCAAGTAAGAAATGTTGCATTATCCTATCGTGGATGTATTGATAGTTAGATCTAAGATCAGTTGGAATAGATTCTATAACTTTAAGGGGCTCACCACTGAGGTTCTTCATGTAAATCATGGCCCACATATCTATTGGTACTTGATGATATTTCAGCTGATATTCTACATTTTCTGTCCAAGCTGATATGGAATCTTCTTTACAGAATGGCTTAATAATATTTTTGTATTTGTTAAATTTATTCTCTTCTTGCTGACTCTTTAGTTTTGTAATGGAAATATCTAAGTGTGAGTCTACTTCCATACCTTTCATCTTTAACTGTGTCTCTGATTCACTCTGTATTTGTTTTTCTTTCACTCTTGCCATTTCATCTATCTCTCTTTGCTTTAACTCTAGGTCTTTTTGTTTTAATTCTTTCTCCTGATCTAATTGTTTTTGCTTAAACTCCTTATCTTGTTCTAATTGCTTTTGTTTTATTTCTTTGTTTTATCATGTTCTCTTTCTCGTGCACGTTCATCTCTCTCAGCATCTTTTGCTTCCTTAAATTTTTTATCAGCATATTGCTCTAATTAATTTCCTGTATATTTTAATTCTTTGCCTGCTTTTATGAAATCAGCTAAAGTTGCCATGTTGTTGGGTACTTAGCTAGTATTGACAGGCACTTAAATATTTAATTTGGTTTATTAGATATGTTCAGTTTTTAAATCTCTGTGTATAACAATACACCTTTAGATTGACCTTGAGAAATAGATCACGAAAAATGTACTAATAGATCACACCCTGAAAAAGAGATGCATTATTAATCATATTGCATTGAAAATAGTTTGGGTATACTCATCTTAACATTCCAGAGAATCAGGTACAATCGTTCGGCACCTCAGGTCTAATCGTTCGGTACTTCGACAAACAGCGTGAGTTATTCTCATACACAGCTCTTGTTACATCTGGTTTACAAGCGCATCAACAATTAACAATTTGTAAACGACATATGACTTTAGACAATTTGGTACAATCACATGCCCCCGGACACAACAATGTGGTTTAATTAATATTAAATGTCAATGTCCTGTCTTCGTTCTACCGTTTTCTGCCTTCCTAACTATGTCGTTTAATCTATGGGAGTGATGTGCAGACCGAGTCTTATTTGCATAGCAAAAGTAGTGCCATCGTGACGGTAACAAATAGAAACAATCTTCAAATAAATACATAAATGCTTTGAAATAAATATAAAAGTAATAATAATGTTTAAATAAATAAATATATTTAATAAATAACTGGTATAAACAAATAATATGTAATATAAGCCACAGATTCAGGCGAGCAGCCGCTTGGCGATTTGTAAACAATCCTTCGCTGAATGCAAATGGCGTAGGGCAGCTGTTTGTCAGTCGCGATACGTCATAGGCGCAGCGCTATTTTTAGATTGGAAAAATCAATACTGTCGCCTGCTCATTCTTGTGTATTGCTCCGCCGTAAATCATTTTTGACAAATATTCATAAACAAATAAGTAATTATAGAAATAAATGATACAAAACAATAATAATAATACTTACAAATCAGAAGAAAACATGTTCATAAGCAAAAAAATATTCTAATAAGTATAAATAAACATAACTTGGTCACGATGGGCACAGCTCGCACTTTGTTCTGTCTGCACACGCCATTGTCACTAACATAAACTAAACCCTGTGATTATCTAGCCGTAATATTATTTTCGAGCCGTGGGTGAGTGTTTTAGCTTGAACAATTGTCCAAGCCACACTTCTGACACCACTTTATCCTTGCCTGTCAGCAACCGATGCTTCAGGCATCACGGGATACTTCTCTCGCACCACACAAAAAGATTTGTCAGTCGTACGAGAGGTATTGATTATACTGGTTCCCAAGCGGGGAATCGAACCCCGGCCGCCGCAGTGAAAGCGCGGAATCCTAGCCACTAGACACTAGTGCTACACTAGTGCTACACTAGATTAGCTACACTAATTTTTAGAAACCTCTTGCGTCACAACCAATGAGTCAAAGTTTGTAACGCAACACAGGAGGGGAGGGTGTGCTTTATCCTTGCCTGTCAGCAACCGATGCTTCAGGCATCACGGGATACTTCTCTCGCACCACACAAATGGATTTGTCAGTCGTACGAGAGGTATTGATTATACATTTTATTGCCACAGGCTCTTTACATTACATCAATGCACAAAAACGGTCGCTAATAAATCACACATGAATACACCACAGAATTGCCTATCACTAGTCGTTTCTAAAACTATTGCTAATTCTATCTACTGGCTAAAGAATACGCATCGACGCTAAGCGATGCGCTCACTACAAAGTCTGTCCCCTGTCTGAGGAAATCTCCACGTGCTGATTACACGGTACGCGGAGTGACCTTGTGCGTACTTCGGCTTCTGCGTGCTGCATCACTCAGCACGCTTGGAGTCGTGGTCTCTCTTGAGTCTAGTTCTCTGTATCTGTCACGCTGGCGTGATTACGCCGTGACCAGAGTGCTTACTCTCTGGTTGACACCTCCGTGTCTCATGAGAGAACTGTTTGATAGTTCCCCTTCCTATTTACCACCTACACCTACCCTGCCCTCATGTAGGGGCACTGGGTTACCTCTAATCTACTTGAGGTGGACCACTCATTCAGGGTGGTCTTCCCTGAGTCTTTGACAATGCTTCAAGAAAAATCACAAGAAAACTTACAATGTTATAACATGCTGCCAACAGACAACACTGGGGGAACCACACGGAGACACACAGACTGCTAATAACCATCAATGGAAGAAACAACGGGCGAGGCGTGCTGACAACCAACACATAAAGACAGCACGACCCGACTGTACACACATTATACTAGGCGATTCTTTAATGAAAGACCTATACCGGATGGCCACTTCAGACAACGACATTGGTTTCATAATCCCACCCCCTGGGGCTGGTGTTGACCGGCTATCAGACAAGATTAGCTGGCTGGCTGTAAATTATAACGTTAGAAAGGCAAGCGTACACATTGGTATAAACGACACGATGAACAACCAACAAATCACAGTATCTCAGCTGCTAGCACTCTTGAATGGGTTACGTCACACTTTTCCTAACTCATCTGTTTTCTTCTCCTCCATCATATCACCGAGTTATGGATTCCAGCGTCGTCTAGCTGACATAAATAACAACATATTGCAGAAGTTTTGTTTTCACAACAGCATACAGTTCATTAATAACACACCGTTCTTCACTTCACAGGCCGGTGCACACACAAAAAAAGAGTCTTTATATAAATCAAATACATTTGTCTACATTGGGCACCAGCTTGCTCGCCAAAATATCAGATACCCAGAACGGACACAACATAAATCCAATACAGGATTGCGTAGGACACTATTAGCTACTCCACCCGAAACTCAAGTCAGACGACATACTACAGTCACTTCAAGTAGCAATAGGCCAGAAGTGCGCAGACAACTCATAACCACTGCAATGAAATCCACGCCAGACGGAACACCTCCTCCACACCAAGTTCGTACAATAACCCTCTTACACACAAGAGGGTGATAGTTATGAAGATATGTTCCCTCTTCTCCCCAACAAGAAACAATCTATCAGTAACAACAACGAGCCACTAAAGCCCCCTATTAGCCACGAATCAGAACCTGTAGTTGGTAGTCGTTACACACCCGTGAGAAATTAACAGTAT
This sequence comes from Cepaea hortensis, assembly GCA_963921405.1. Classification (NCBI taxonomy): domain Eukaryota; kingdom Metazoa; phylum Mollusca; class Gastropoda; order Stylommatophora; family Helicidae; genus Cepaea; species Cepaea hortensis. Next base: position 6,530,982 of record OY992892.1, read on the forward strand.
CCATTTCATTGTAAACCAGAGTGGTTATACCTCACACGTTTTAGCCCAGCTTCACTTCGCCAGGCACTTATGATGTCGCTGTACCAACTACCAACACAACCTGGTATTTACTAGCAATTTAGCACAAAGCTACACCTGATCTCGGTACAAGAAAGAGCCTCTTCTAGACCGTTTATGTGCATATTTGGTAATTATTTTATATAGTAACGTAATATGTTGTACGTGACAATTAACATTGACTCGTATTTACATTACATTAATTGATACTTAGTTATATATCTTTTATAATACTTTTTATTGTGTTTATACCGTGAGTGAGGGTGTCTTCACTACTCATCCTTACTGACCTGTATACGTATTTTTGTATATTGACGGAGATATTACTGCTTCTATGAAGGTTTCCACTCAGGTATTGAAACATGTGCTGCGACGATTGATCTTGAGGATGCGTAGAATAGAGTACTGTTGGGTCTGTTAATGTTTCAGCTGCTTGCTCTCAAGATAAGATCGTGAGTGAGGGGTTCTTCACTGCTCATCCTTACTGATCTGTATACGTATTTTTGTATATTGACGGAGATATTACTGCTTCTATGAAGGTTTCCACTCAGGTATTGAAACATGTGCTGCGGCGATTGATCTTGAGTATGCGTAGAATAGAGTACTTTTGAATTTGTTAATGTTTCAGCTGCTTGATCTCAAGATAAGTCCATTTCCTCCTACGTTGGATCGCGGCAACTCTCTTCCAACGGAAAGTAGTTTTTAGATGTGGCAGTTGGACTTCTGAACCAACAACAATATATCCGGGCCTGCCACGGGGATCACCATTATCTCCGGCGCTTTTCAACGTCTACACTGTGAGAATGACCAGCGAGCAGATCATTGGACCTGGGAGGACATTGTCATATGCCGACGATATGTTAGTGTATCGTCAGGGTAAAGATAGAGACCGGGTTGCAGAGGAGCGACTGGCCGAGTGGCTAGAACGCCGGACTCCCATTCGGGTGACCCGGGTTCGATCCCTCGGTAAGGTGTGGGATTTTTTTCTGTCGGGGGCAAAAAGAAAATTCTAACCTGCACAGTTAGCGGCGACTACACTAGCCAGGCGGCCTTAATTCCTCAGGCTCAAAGACCCCTCTGCCATACACCGCAAAGTACTATGTTGGCAGTAAATGACAGTTTTTTTTAATGATTACTGCTTCTCTGTACTTTAGAGTGTGTATTGTAGTAAGGGAAGTAAGTTGTATTCATTTAGTGTTTAAAAAATTATGATTACGCATTGTTAAATGTCTAATAAGTACGAGCACTGGCTCAGTAATGATGGGCTTAGAATCGGGCATTTAAATATCTGCCATCTATTAGGGAAGCTGCCCGAACCATCACTTATACTTAATCAACATTTTTTTTGGGAGTCTCTGTGGCGAAGTGGTCAAGCCGTTTAACTCGGGCTCCGAAGCTTGTGGGTTCGATTCCGGGCGGCGTCCTTCCGTTTACGAATTAAATTTTTCGGAAACTCCTGTGTGTCGTCGCTAGAGCTACGGAGTTCGTGCTTTGTGCGACGCTTTCCGCGCTGCGGAAAGAGACCTAGCCATATGGGATAAAACCCGGTGCAATGAAGTCAACCATGTCGACGTTTAAGCGACTTTTTAATCAAAATTTTTACATGTTCGGCGTTAGCAAAAGTCGATTAAATGGTAAAATCTCAGATGATGACATCGCTATCAGATGTTTTAATGCCATTAGAAGAGATCCTTATCAGAAGCAAGAGAACGGGTATTGCAGTTTATATTTCTAATTCGCTTAACGTCCGCCGCAGGCTATATTTTGAAACCTGTTAGATTGAGTGTGTATGGCTTGAGGTTAAACTTCAAAACCGCATACCTCTAGTAGTTGGCTATCGTTATCGAAACCCCAGTGCAATATACATCTGGTATGAAAAATTCACCACTACGATGGATGTAGTCTTTAGTAATGCGAGAGAAATGATACTGCTAGGTGACTTCAACATAGACACTAACAAATCAAACAAAACATTGGAAGACATAATAGAGTCATATAACTTCCAACAGTTAGTCAAAAAAGTCACTAGAATAAAAAAAATTTCTGCAACATTTATAGATCACATTTATACTACATGTGCTGAAAACATCACAGAATATACAGTACCTATTAATGCAATGAGCGATCAATACCTAGTATGTTGCATGTTGTCGAAAAGAGGTACCAAAACTCAAAAACACAAACATATAAGTATAACATATAGAAATTATAAAAATTTAAATCAAGATGTCTTTTTCAAGACTTGCTCAACTCATCTCTGGACTATGTTTACCATCTTCCTGACCCAGACGATGCTCTTGACCACTGGCTGAAGACCTTTCTAAGTGTATTTGATAAGCATGTTGTATTTAAGGAAGTTCGAGTTAAACATTACACTAAGCCCCCGTGGATCACACAGAGGGTAGTTGAACATATGAGAGATCGGGACAGGGCACATAAAAATAGAGATATAACCAAGTACCGTAGTCTGAGAAACAAAGTTCAATATGTTATTCAAAGGAAAAGAAAAACTATTTTAAGAACTTAATAATAGATGAAATCAACACTAAAGATATATGGAAAGCAATTAATACCTTGACAAAGAAACACAAATCATCACAATCATTACCATCAAATCAGGTTACATGTGATCAATTCAGTAGATTCGTTCAGTCTGACATAAACCAACTTAAGGCTGCAATACCAGATGCGCCTCATGACATATCTTTATTATCATCATTCTGTGAAAACAAATGCTATGGAGACATTCCCTCAAACATACCTCTAATTACGACCACTGAAGTATTTACTCATCTCACTAACCTAAAAAACAATAACACATCAGGACTAGATGGAATCAGTAATCGGATCCTTCCGCTACGCTGCACCGGCGACCTGCGAGTCACTAACTTTTATATATAATCAATGTCTTACCAAAAGTCCCTTCCCATCAGCCTGTAAAATCGCTAAAGTGTATCATCAATTGAAAGCTGGTTCATTAGACGATCGTCTCATTAGTAACTATAGACCAATTTCCATATTATCTTCACAATCCAAACCGCTAGAAAAGCACATTCACAAAACAACACTAGAGAACTTAGTTCGCCACAAATTAATAGTTGACAGTCAGTCAGGATTTCGGCCAAAATATTCTTGTCATACGGCCCTAACAACAGGATTTCGGCCAAAATATTCTTGTCATACGGTCCTAACAAACATGATAGAAAACTGGCATCAATATATTAACAACAATACTCTATGTGGAGCGGTGTTTATAGACTTTATAAAAGCATTCGATATGATAGATCATACTATTCTAATTAACAAAACTAGAAACAATTAAAGTAAACTTTAATATAGTGACATTAATAAAAATCATTTTTATTAGACAGAAAACAAGTAGTATCACACAATAAATCTTTATCCCGAGCCATTACCATTAATACTGGAGTACCTCAGGGGTCTATACTTGGCCCTCTGTTATTTGCCATTTATATAAATGATCTTCCCTTATATCTGTCATCGTCCTGCGATCTATTTGCAGACGACTGCACAGTATATACAAACGCTATTGATCGTAATGTGCTAGAATTATCCTTGCAACAGGAAATAAATATTGTAGTTAACTGGAGTCATACAAACAGCATGTAAATTAACATTTCTAAAACAAAATCCATTTTAATAGCAACCAGGCAAAGACTTCACACTCTAAACTTGCAGAGAACTCTTCAGCTGAACATTGGTAGCAAGTTTATAGAAAGTGTAACCGAGCACAAGGCACTGGGTCTTATCAAACATCAAAATCTAACCTTTAATTCCCATGTTCATGCTCTAGTTAAACAAATAGCCAAAAAAGTATATCAACTTGCCAAAATTAAAAATTTCCTCGACGAAAACACAAGAAAGATATTCTATATTTCCCACATACAAACACATATTGATTATTGCCCCACAATCTGGGATGGATGTTCCAAATCAATAACAAAACGCCATAATTCACTCCAGAAAAGGGCAGTGCGTTTAATCAATGGTGGTAAGCCTACAGACAATCCTAGCCTACACGAACGTCCTCAGATACCGCCACTCCACAAACGCCTACTTTTTAATAATGCTAAACTAATTCACAAAATCCTATTTCAACATGCTCCAAGCTGTCTTTGGCCATTGTTCAAATGTAACGCAAGACATAGCGAGCGGCTAAATATACTTCATGTCCCTAATCCTAGGATAGACTTACATAAAACACGCTTAGCATACTCTGCCACTCACCTGTGGAACAATCTTCCACAAGAAATCAAAGACACCACCAATCAATATACATACAGTCGCAACCTGTTTGAACACTACCTCAGTACAGACTACATGCGCCCCTAAAAATAATCATGGTAAATTATCTCAAACGACAACTACTAGCCAATAAACATTCCCATATATATGGCACGTTACATCTTCCTTAGGTATTTATAATGCCCATGTTAAACATTTCCTCCTTGAGTCATGTATTAATGATTATTTTTCATTAGTATTAATTCTTACTGTTCTTTTGTTGTCTAAGATTAGCTTCATAGGTGATGTTGAATGGAATAATGTGTGAGAGGAATTAGATAAGAAGGGCAGAATGTCAGACGGACCTGCGAGCCCAATTCTTAACCCTTTGAAAATAAAGATTATTCGTTCGTTCGTTCGATCGTTCGATCCTTTCACTCTTTCCATCTGCTTACGGCTGAGAGTTAGGATCGCCATTGCATACTCAAAAAGAGACATGACCATACCCTCGTATAGAAGACATAGATGGCGCTGCTCACAGTTTGCTGCCGCCTTTACCCGCATCGCAGCCAAACCCCGCTTGGTCTTTGTTATCACCTGGTCTATGTGCACATTATAAGCAAGGCTTCGATCAAAACGTATCCTCAGGTAATTCATTGCCTGCGTTCTTTCCAGTCTCTGAAGACAGATTTTCAGTTGGTGTTGGAGTGTTGACAATATGATTATTCAAAGAGAACCATGTCACTGCTGTCTTCGTTGGGTTGACCATTGCCCCAGATTCCACACACCAAGTGCTTATGCGATATAGTTCGGTTTGTAGTTCCACAGCAACCCGGTCTCCATCTTTACAATGACGATACACTAACACATCGTCGGCATACGACAATGTCCTGCCAGGTCCAGTGATCTGCTCACTGTTGATTCTCACAGTGTAGACGTTGAACAGCACTAGAGATATTGGTGATCTCCGTGGCAGGCCCGGATATATTGTTGTTGGTTCCGAAGTCCAACTGCCACATCTAAAAACTACTTTCCGCTGGAAGAGAGTTGCCGCGATCCAACTTATTAGGAAATGGACTTATCTTGAGAGTAAGCAGCTGAAACATTAACAAATCCAACAGTATTCTATTCTACGCAACCTCAAGATCAATCGCCGCAGCACATGTTTCAATGCCTGAGTGGAAACCTTCAGAGACATCATGGGTTAATGTTTCCCATGAATTACTACTAGTGTCTGTTTCATCTCTTGTTGTTTCCTTTTGAATGTGCTCTTTCTTTGAGAGGTGTAGATTGTCTATGTGATAGTTGTTCTTTCTTTACGATTTATGTTGTCTCTCCATTGAGCATGTTTGGTAGCACATATCTGCGTGAGCAGCTCTTCTTAGTGATGAAGATTATCAAAACATTACACAGGAGTCGTCTCATTGAAGAACACTTGCAGTCCATCATGAGAATCTCAATGACAGAGAACATTACTCCCAACATAAACGACCCTGTAGCCAAGAACAGATGCCAAACACCGTGCTCTGACAATTTGACATAAGAGTGAAAATGTGAATGCCAATGATGTTTTATTATTAAAACTTTTTTTCTGTTTTAATTTATATTAATGTTGAAATAAGGTTTAATTTTCGGCTTATTGAATGTTTATCATGTTCAGCCCGCAACCTTACGTGTGATTTGAGTTGTGGCCCGCTGAGCGATTGAGTTTGACACCCCTGCTCTAGGGGAACCACTTACCCTTAAAAACAAAAAAAAACAAAAACAAAAAAATGTCGCTGGATAGGACACACACTGGGAAAACCTGAGGACAATATAACTAGACACTCTCTTGTCTGGAATCCACAAGATAGGACACACACTGAGACAACATGAGGACAATATAACTAGACACTCTCTTGTCTGGAATCCACAAGATAGGACACACAATGAGACAACATGAGGACAATATAACTAGACACTCTCTTGTCTGGAATCCACAAGATAGGACACACACTGAGAAAACATGAGGACAATATAACTAGACACTCTCTTGTCTGGAATCCACAAGATAGGACACACACTGAGGAAACCTGGGGACAATATAACTAGACACTCTCTTGTCTGGAACCCACAAGATAGGACACACACTGAGAAAACCTGAGGACAATATAACTAGACGCTCTCTTGTCTGGAATCCACAAGATAGGACACACACTGAGAAAACATGAGGACAATATAACTAGACACTCTCTTGTCTGGAATCCACAAGATAGGACACACACTGAGGAAACCTGGGGACAATATAACTAGACACTCTCTTGTCTGGAACCCACAAGATAGGACACACACTGAGAAAACCTGAGGACAATATAACTAGACACTCTCTTGTCTGGAATCCACAAGATAGGACACACACTGAGGAAACCTGGGGACAATATAACTAGACACTCTCTTGTCTGGAACCCACAAGATAGGACACACACTGAGAAAACCTGAGGACAATATAACTAGACACTCTCTTGTCTGGAACCCACAAGGCAAACGAAATAGTGATAGATGTATATACACCGGGAGAAGAGGATTACAGACAGGGATTAATAATATTTGGAGGACTTGGGGGGAGCTGTAGGAGATAGCAAATAGAATATGGCTTAGTGTGGTTTGGTTGAGGGCATATGTTTAACGGGGATATAGGGTAGAAAAAGATGAAATCAGAAGATTTTAAACATTTCCAAGACCGGCGCCATAGAAAGAAAGGAGGAAAGATACAAAGAACAAGCCAGTGAAGAAGCCCACACAGCCCAAAAAAGAAACCAGAAAAGAACTTAACACTTGAACACCCATCGCCACAACAATCATCACACCTAGTACGGAAGAACTGGCTCAAAGAGACTCCGACAGCCGAGGATTCCAAGCGGCCACAGACTAGAAAAAGGAGAACGAGGGTTAAAAATGAGAAGACAACATAAGAAAGAACAACTGTCACATAGACAATCTACACCTATCAAAGAAAGAGCACTTTCAAGAGGAAACAACAAGAGATGAAACAGACACTAGTAGTGATTTATGGGAGACATTAGTCAAAGACAAATATACTTCCGGACAAGACGCGGAAGATCAAAAGGACTTACCTGAACTTGAATCAAACAATGTCTGTGTAGATTTATACAGGAGTCGGCAACCTACGACCCGAGCGCCTGGAGTGGGGCGAGGAACGATTGTCAATGGCACGCAGAGCGAATGAAAATACGGTATCTGATCTTAATTTTTTTTTTTATGAATTTTAAAATAAATTGCGGCATATCATTCTTAAAGCTATCACAAAATTCAGTAAAAGGCAGTATTCAATTTTTGGGTCACATTATGAAAACAAGTTACTACTGGAACATATTGTGACAGCTGGACACATTTTTGGAAAGAGAGATAGGGGAACGCAGCGAGGGAAAATTCTTCAACTCTTATGTCATGACACGGAAGGAAATCAACACACGAATTGAGACACGCCTTTGGAGATTGCAAAATGTGGATGACCATGATCATCCACACCAGGCGGCAAGGCACTTGATGATGATGATGACTACCTCGACGCAGTTCTATTTTCGTCCCATCACTCCAACCGCCAACTCTATAGACAACTCTATAGGAGTTAAATATACCTAATTGTTTGCCAACTCTATAGTTGTTTCGGCAGTTTTATATTAATGCCAGAGTTGTGCCTGTCAAGTTTTAGTCACTGAGCTACCGTATGACAGTAGACTGGACTACCTGCTTTCTGTTAGCGCCGATTGTCAGGCAGCGCTCACCAAACCCGACACCCCACATTGTGCCAACGGCTTCGGGCGGACAAGCGCAATTGAGACGGTTCAAGCCTTTCCCTGCTCCTCATAATTATCAAGTGCCATGCCAGCTGGCGTATGCGTTCATGTCTTTCCACATATCTCGATCTTTGGTGTTCTGGATCAACTCTGTTGCTGATATTCATCCATGCCACCATCTCAATCCATCTAGCATCATTTCTCTTGGTCGACCTCTTTCTCTCTTCCCCTTGATCTTTCCAGTCGTCACGATGTTCTCCAATGCCTCTCTTCTCATCACATGACTAAAGAAAGCTGTTTGTCTCACTCTAATTGTTGAATATAATGTTCTAGTTTCATTAGTCTCTTTCAGGCAGTCATTAGTTACTCTGGTAGTCCATAGAATTAGCAACATTCGTCTTAGGAACCACATCTCTGTTGCTTTCAACATCTTCCTAATGTGTTCGTTTACTTTCCAAAATTCACTATCATACAGCAAGACAGGTTCTATATAGCATTTCATCACTTTCTTTCTTACATTCAATGAAAGAGACTTACTGCATTATTGCATAAGCCTTACCCTAGTGAGAGGAAATGTCACATAAAAACTAAATGTTACGGCAGGGCAGACCAGGCCCTAAGCCTTGGTCGGCAACTGGTCTAGGATCGAAGCTCCGACAGGCGGACAGTTTGACATTTGTTATGCTGATCCGGCAGCTTCTGCTACTGGTCTTGTGTCGGATGTTCTGGTGTTACCTTTCCACTAAAGTAAACTAGCCAGACCAAGAGAGGGATCATGTTGCATGAGCAACACATGATCTCTACAATTCAGCCCAGGCTTTGTACTATGGAGGGGTATAACTCCATCGCTAGTGGGTTTTAGTTATTAAGAACCATGTCACAAACGATCGTCTGTTCAGACGGCCGGAAGCCAGTATTAACGTCACCGCGACCATTGAACAAAGTTTGGTGTTGTTATGAAGTAATTTTGTCCCGTTAAAAAGTTTTGTTCGTCAATCTATTTGACTTTCTGTCTTTTAAAAATGTACAATTTATAACAAAATGGCAAAATAATCAGTTATTTGAAAACATAATATTTGTAAATAAAAAGTAAGTTTGGACTAAACATGGTCACACAATCAAATGAGCAAGTATTATAATGTAAATTTCCATTCATTGAGCATTGAAATTGTGGAAGATACCACGAAATAAAATAAATAACACGATGACCCTAGTATAGCGATATATCGTCCTTCTGTCCATATGAGAGATCACATGTGTCGATATATTATCCTAAGACACCGAATCAGTTACAGTACGGAATAATAATTTTAAATCAACACCTGCGAGATGAGACGCTTGAGAAGAGCTGCCAATTTAACTATCCGAGACCGAGTAAGAAATGATGTTATCAGACAGACAGTGGGATCAATACCTTGTGTCACATATATTAAAAGGCAGAAGCTCAAATGAGTCGGCCATCTCTTTAGAATGCAACACCATCAACTACCAGCACTAGCGCAGAAAGAATATCTTATACGAGAGAAAATGGACACCTGAGAAGAAAATGGATTGGCAACATCAAAGAGCATAAGCACACAGAATTAAACTATGCAGTGTCTCCCATTGGGCGCTGGAACAACAAACCCTCCCCCACGAAGCCTGACGGAAAAAGAGGATGATGACAATGATGTTGATGATAACAAACTGAGCCAGTTTTGTCTTAATTGACAAGCCACCTCCTGACCCTGGTCTGCATTTGTTCTCAGGCCACCGCAATCTACAACCGGAACGATTTCTCATCCTTATAGACATTTACATATAGTACTTAATGAACCAAGTTTTTGCTTAGCAATAAACCAAATTTACCCAGATCGCCTTGCTTCATGGGGCCTTTACAACTCGCGGAGTTTTTAAGCCAAGTTAGAGAGAATTATGTGACAGGAACTCGTAATGTTTAAGCGATTTGTAATACAACCTGGAAAGCTTCACTGGCATTCTGGGATAGCTGGCGATCTGTGAGAACCTGGGGTTGATTTGATTTCACCCCAGTTGCGATGTTTGGCCAACGGGAGTTATTGTTTCCAACTGAGCAGTTCCGGGTCATTTATGGACGCTATATAAACTAGATTTGTTTTGCCTTTTCTTTGGGAGATAACCTCGGCCGAAATAAAGGCAAATCTTCTAAGACGTGACTGCAGATAAACACCGCAGTTTATTTATCTTTATCTTCTTCCTCTACTTCTTTCGAAATAACACACGGTCTCCACAATTCAGCACAGGATGTGTGCTATTGTTGAAGTACTATGTAACAGTATAGTATACATCTTCCGAGGGAAATACGTTACGCTTAGCTGTGCATCTCAAGGGTCAGTGCTTCCAATTTGGGCATGCATTTGTGTCAGGTATTTGTTCGATGTTTAAGAGCCGGAATCTTTCCCATTGCAACATACGCCTGTGAGACCTGGACACTTACTAAACAAGCTGAACAGCGCATAAATGCCTTTGAATATAATTGTTATAGACGGGTTCTAAGCATAGAAAAGAACAAATGCATCCATACGATAAACGTTTAACATTTAAAGAAAGCTGGCTACCAAAGACGATAACACAAAGAAAATAGAAATATTTTGGTCACTTAAAACGTCATGTAAGTTTAGATAGAACAATCATGGATGGATGAATACCCGAGAAGAGAGGAAGAGGAAGGTCAAAGAGAAGATGGGTGCAGGATGTGGCAGATGGTCTCCAGATGGGTGTATCGGAGGCGGGACATCTTGCTTATGACCGAGAAGATTTCCGGAAGATTGTTTTGGGAGCAAGGTTCTGCAAAGGACGTGCTACTGAATGAATGAATTTGTTAGGTGGTGAGAAATCAACGATGACGGCCCTCCCTCCATCCCTCCCTCCCCCCTCCTTCCCGACAGAGCGACCGACCAACCGAGCGACCGACCGCCCGCCCGGTCGGTCGCCCGCACGCCTGACCGACCGCAGCCCGCCCGCCCGCCCCCTCCCCCCCCCAGCCCGCCGGCCCTCCAGACAGACCGACCGACCGACCGACAGACAGACAGACAGACAGACAGACAGACAGACAGACAGACAGATAGAGAGAGTGGCGGGCGGACGGATGGACGGACGGACGGACGGACGGATAGATAGATAGATAGATAGATAGATAGATAGATAGATAGATAGATAGATAGATAGATAGATAGATAGATAGATAGATAGATAGATAGATAGATAGATAGATAGATAGATAGATAGATAGATAGATAGATAGATAGATAGATAGATAGATAGATAGATAGATAGATAGATAGATAGATAGATAGATAGATAGATAGATAGATAGATAGATAGATAGATAGATAGATAGATAGATAGATAGATAGATAGATAGATAGATAGATAGATAGATAGATAGATAGATAGATAGATAGATAGATAGATAGATAGATAGATAGATAGATAGATAGATAGATAGATAGATAGATAGATAGATAGATAGATAGATAGATAGATAGATAGATAGATAGATAGATAGATAGATAGATAGATAGATAGATAGATAGATAGATAGATAGATAGATAGATAGATAGATAGATAGATAGATAGATAGATAGATAGATAGATAGATAGATAGATAGATAGATAGATAGATAGATAGATAGATAGATAGATAGATAGATAGATAGATAGATAGATAGATAGATAGATAGATAGATAGATAGATAAAGAGAAACCCAAATGGCGAACACGATGTTGTCTTATCATATCAAAAGCTATTAAGCGAATCAACAACAAAGTGCACACTGCATTAATCGCACCCGCTGTCCAGGCTGAGAGGTGCCTGACACACACAAGACCCTCATCTATCAATCACACGAAGCCGAGGGTGCATGTAAGATAGGGGCACATTTGTCTGCTCAACATTTCTGAAACATTCGCAATCAGTGCATTAAAAATTGCAATGCTGTGCTGCTAGATTGTTGGACATCCAAACAAATTTTGCATCATTGTTTGTGTAAGTTTAGGGTAAGGTCGTGGAACGTCTGGCACGCGGGGCGTATGCGGCCCGCGTAATCATTTGGTCTGGCCTTCCGCGGCACCCACAGGCGGGGCTCGAAATTCAATAAATCTCATATTTTAATAACAGCAAGTTACTTAAGCAGGACAAATTTCCAAATTTGAAGAGACATAAACTAAAATATACACCTGTATTCAGAACAACTTCCTGCTGTAAGCAGTTCTTATCAAAACTTCCCATTGCAAAATGTCGACCGCGCTCCAGACTGACCAATGCAAATCTGGAGAAACAGTTTCAGCATCATCAATACAATTTAACATAACATGCTTCACCAAAGAGAAGCTGTTCCAGCCATCACATTGAGGACGAGTGAATTAAATGTTTGGCCAAATATACAATATAGCAGGCTTATTGTTAAGTTGATAATTGTGCATGATGCTATAAATAACCAAAAGGCCCTTGGGATACAAATAAATTGTCCCCCACCCTTGCTTTTTTATGTGGGAGGCGAGCGGGGTTGGTGGGGGAGGGGGTGTGTTCTGATAAGGAAATCGTATATATTCATTTGAGAATAAAGTTAACTGCATGACTTTTACATAACATTGCAATCAATCCCATCATTTATTGTCTGTTTTTTTTTTTTTTTTTTTTTTACTGGACATTTTAAAGCAATTTTACGCTGAGTAGTTTGTCCGAGAAGAAAATGGATTGGCGACATCAAAGATATTGTACGGTCACACAGAATGACAGTATCCAGTGCAACCCATCGAGCGCTGGAATGTCAATTATTCCTCCCCACGACGCTTCTCGGTAACTGTGGAAGATAATGATTATGGTGATGAGTTTGTCATTGCTTTCTGCAGAGATGACGCTTATAATATGGATATCAACGCAAAGCAATCTGCTTCAAGGGTAGGAGTCTCCGACAATGTCACAGAACAGAATTTGTCACGGCGAATGTTTGGATATATTAGATCATCACAATAGACAGACATCACAATGTAATCATCAAATTATCCAACTTAGTAATCAAAATATCACAATTTATAGATCTAAACATCACAATTTAATCATCAAGATATCACAACATAATCATCAGGATATAACACCTTAATAATCAAGATATCACAGCTTAATTATCAAGATACCACAGCTTAGTCATCAGAAAATCAAAATTTAGTCATCAAAATATCATAAGTCATTAAAATATCAACATTTAGTCACCAATATATCCCAATATATTCATCAAGATGTCACAATTTAATCAAAATATCACGATTTAATGATCAAAATATCACAATGTAGTCATCAAGATATCACAATTTAATCGTTTGATTGTCACAATTTAATCGAAATATCACAATTTAGTAGCAAGATATCACAACTTAATCATCAAGCTATCACAATTTAATCATTAATATATCACAATTCAATCATCAAGACATGACAATTTACTCATCAATATATAACAATTTTATCATCAAAATATCACAACTTAATAATCAAATATCACAACTTAATAATCAAATATCACAATTTAATCATCAAGATATCACAATTCAATAATCAAAAAACCGCAATTTAGTCATCAAAACATCCAAATGTAATCATCAAGATATCACAATTTAATCATCAAAATATCACAACTTTGTAATCATGATATCACAATTTATTCATCAAAACATCACAAATTAATAATCAAATATCACAATTTAATCATCAAAATATAACAATCATCAAGATATCACATTTTTAACATTAAGATATCACAATGATCAAAAAATCACATTTTAATAATTAAGATATCATAACTTAGTAATCAAAATATCACAATTTATTCATCAAGATATCACAGATTAGTAAAAAAAAATATCACAATTTAATCATCAAAATATCGCAGCTTAATAATCAAGATATCACAGCTTCATCATCAATATATCACAGCTTAATCATCAAGACATCACAACTTAATCAACAAGACATCACAGCTTAATCATCAATATATCACAGCTTAAACGAGAAGATATCGCTACTCATCATCAAAATATCACAGCTTAATCATCAATATATCAAAGCTTAATCATAAAGATATCACAGCTTAAGTATCAAGATATCACAGCTTAATCAACAAGACATCACAGCTTCATCATCAAGATGTCACAGCTTCATAATCAAGATATCACAGCTTCATCATCAAGATATCACAGCTTCATCATCAAGATATCACAGCGTCATCATCAAAATATCACAGCTTCGTCATCAAGAAATAACAGCTTCATCATCAAGATATCATAAACACATCAGACTAATATCATCGCCGTGCGGAGAGCGTGAGTTTTTTTCCTTGGTTCAGTCATTCAGATCACGAGTGCAGTGTCTTCGGAAGCCCTTGGGGCTCGTCGCTGGAACTACTGAGTTCGTGTTCTACGCAACGCTGTCGACAGGCCGTTGTACGGAAGGCACAGCCACATGGGACAGCACCCGCTGCAATAAAGTCGTCCCTCCTGCCTTTAACATCTTTCGCCTCCCACCACTGTGCCTGTTTATATAATTATACGAGTGGGCTTCAAATGAAAACATTAAACGTTTGGTAGAAATTACAATAACCATGCCATTGTCTTGTAATCTGACAATATTGTTGGTAAGGATGTCAAGAGTATTAAGCAAGTGCATAACGGTGCAAACGAACATGGTGGCGTCATAAGGGCAGTTTCAAGGTGGCTGCCACACTTTTGACATACACCAAAGAGGAGCAGCGTTCTATTAACACTTTTTGATTAGTGTAAGGGTGAAACCTATAGAGTTCATCGGCGAATGAAGGTCTGGTATGGTGTTGCATGCCTGTCAGTCCAGCAAATGTATGAGTGGAGTAGGAAGTTTCAAAACTGCGTGACTTCTATGACATTGTTCACGACCGGGTCAGGCACACCGAGTAGTGACCAAGATAATTTTATTTATACAGGAATCCAAACACTTTATCGGCGCTGGAGGACTTGCATTGAAGGCAGTGGTGATTACATCAAAAATGATACATTTGTTCATTACTTTTTCAGAATATATTCACAACCCCACTCCCCCCCAAAACACACACACACACACACACACACACACACACACACACACACACACACACACACACTGGCGCGACACTGTGAGCTGTGAGTTTCGTGTGAAGTGCTTTTGAATCTGCCCAAGTTTCTTTTTTTTTTGGGAACGTGACTTCATGTTCGGAGCGATGGTAGGTGGCTATGTCCCAGAGTTGACCGGTTTTTGCCTTATGCAGAAATGCGTGGCTGCTGGGCTTCTGGTTGACTGCCACTGCCGTCGGTGATGAACTGTATTTTCGTGGACTGTGTAGGTGAACATCTAGGAAACATCCAGATAGGAAAATGACTGCCGATTCCATCAGAGATGAATTGGGTGTTTCGTGGGGGACTAGTGTGTTGACATTCTGGCGGCGGCATTATGCACAGTGTATCTGTGCGGGCTGTTGGTGTCGAGACTCCTGTCTTTTCCACTTTAAACATTGGGCAGTGGGGAGCATTTTGTGTGATATTCACTGGCACCGGAACGGAGCATAATGGGGACGACCCGTTGTTGTGAAGTTGGAACTGCGACTAACTAACTAACTAACACACACACATGTATGGTGTTCATCTGAAGCCCCCTCGCACATGGCGGATTTTTAATGTTGACTTGCGTTCAGGTCGGCCCAGGCTAAAATAGGTACCAGAAATGTGTTGGGAAATAAAAGAGGCCGGCTTGATGCGTGCCACAGCAGCCACCCAGTGCCGATTGGTCTACAAAAATAAGGGTCTAGCATCATATACATACATACATGCACACACATATACATACATATACACAAACATCCACATATCCATATATACACATACATACACAGACAGGCAAAAGTGTGTGCACTTTCCATCGAAAATTACCACCGATATAGAATACAAAACAAATATCCCTCCATCCATCAATCGCCCTCTTCCGGCCCAAAATTTGTTTCTTATCTTTCGCTTTTGTCTATCTAGTTTTATACCCACCTCATTTAAACTTCCCTCCAAAATCTCTCAGGTTCATTCACCAATTTTTTATACATCGTCATTCTCACAGGACAAAAAAAAAACCCAAAAAACATTTTACCGGCCCCATATTGATCCTCTCCCGTCCACAACTGTGTGGACCAGCGTTTTGCGACAATTACGGAAAAGAAAACGTCATTTTGTATGTCCATTTTATGGAATCTGCCCAGATGTTGAAAACGTCAGTGTGGGAGCGATTTGGGCTTGTGTAATGGCGAACCTGTTAATAGCACGATTTACAGTCTTTCGCGTTTTGCGTTTTGTATTTACGCAAAAAACAAATGAAAACCGCGGAATGAAAGTAAAGAGAGTGGGAAAAAGAAAGGGTTTGTTTGCACTGCAATACTAAAGCAACAACAAAAACATCAATACCACCAACAATAACTCATTTAAAACATTGCTGATTTTAGCAGTAACAATATCACCAAGTGCCATGTCGGCTGGCGTTGGGGTTCATGACTCTCCACAGATATCGGTCTTTGGTTTTCTGGATCAACTCCTCTGTTGATATTCCTCCATGCCTCCGCCCCAATCCATCCAGCATCATTTCTCTGGTCTATTTCTGCCTCTCTTCCCCTCGATCTTTCCAGTTGTCACGATGTTCTCCAATGCCTCTCTTCTCATCACATGACCAAAGAAAGCTGTTTGTCTCTTTCTTATTGTTGTATATAATGTTATAGTTTCATTAGCCCCTTTCAGGCAGTCGTTGTTAGTTACTTTGGCAGTCCAAGGAATTCGCAACATTCGTCTCATGAACCACATCTCTGTTGCTTCCAAGCTCTTCCTAATTTGTTCATTTACATTCCAAGATTCACAACCAAAAGCCAAAACAGGTTCTATATAGCACTTCAGCACTCTCTTTCTTACATTCAATGATAGTGACATATTGCACAGGAATTCTTCATTTTCTGAAATGCAGTTTTTGTCTGCCCTATTCTGTTCTTAATCTGTATTGTGCATCTTCCATATGTTGTTATAAATGTCATTAGGTATTTAAAACTATCCACTTGGTTAAGAATTGTCTCTTCCATTTATATTTCACATTTTGGTGTCACATTTTTCTTTGATATCACTATTGTTACTGGTTTCTTGATATTCAAGGCGAGTCCTTGCTTTGCATTCTCTGTTACGACAATGTCCAACAATTGTTGTAGATCATTTGCATTATCCGCCACCAATACTGTGTCGTCTGCATAGCATATGGTTTTTTTTTAAATGTTATAACCTCTGAATAGTATTCCTGGCTTCTCTTTGATCTCTCTCATTATTACTTCGCTATAGAGGGAGAATAGATCTGGTGACAAAACACAGCCCTGTCGTACTCCGAGCCTTATTTGTTCATGCCCTCTTTATTTCCCATTTTAATTGCCGCTACTTGGTTCCAGTAAATATTCTTTATTATTCTGAGATCTTTCGCATCAATGTTAATATCTTCCAAAATTTTAATCAGTTCATCATATTTTTACTTTATCAAATGCCTTGGTATAATCTATGTCTTTTTGTGTCTCTACTGATCTATCTGCCGGTCTCTCTGGCCGTGGGGTTACAACACTTTCTCTCCGTAATCCCGTTTATCACGCAGAGTCTCGTAGCGGGTGAGAGCTGGGAGCGGTTCGTCCCCCGCTGGTGACTTGCGGGATAACTGAGCCGGCCGCTCAAAAAGCAATGGCAAACTACTGAGCGTAATCTTGCCAAGAAATCAACAGACAGCTGAAAGATGCTGCTGTTGACAGCGATGTCCTGTAAAGGATATGCGAATTTAAAAAAAAAAAACTGATCTATCTGTTAGTGTCCGTAATGTATATATTGCATTGTTTGTATCCTTTACTTCCACAAATCCATACTGTTCTTCCCTAATTTCCATTCTTATTCTTTTTCTTGTTCTTCTCATTATATTTCTGAGTAGAAGCTTAGTGACATGGTTTATGAGGTTAATCCTACGAAAATCTTCGCATTCAATTGCTCCTGGTCTTTTTGGTATAGCTATAAATACAGATTTCAACATATCGTTCGGTAGATTTCCACTGCTGTAAATATCATTCAACATATTGGTTAATATATCTACTCCAAATTATCCCAGTACTTCTAATTCTTCTATTGTGACTCCATCTGACCCAGCTGTTTTTTTTCTTTCTTCATATGTTTGACAGCTTTAGCGACTTCATCTTTTAGAATAGTTCACCTTCTAAATTACTTTCTTCTGCTAATTCTTCCCTTTCTTTATCATATAACTCTCTTATATACTCATTGCACCTCTTCAGTATAGCAACCTCCTCCAATAATAGTTTTCCTGTTTTTGATTTCAAACACCCTGTATTTATTCTTACTGCTCTTCCCATGAGCTCACTGATTTGTCTGTGCATATTTATTATATCTTTAATAGAATTTAATTAAATTTTCTTGCACTGCTCGTTTAACCAACTTTCTTTCACCTCCACATAATTATCTCTAATTTTTTTTTATTTATCTCATCATATTTTTGTTTGAAATTTTTACTCTGTTTTCTTTTGGCCAACAACTTTATTTTCTTAGCGTTTTGGCTTCTCTCCGGTAATATTTCTTTGCTCGTTTGATGAATTAGACCCTTAACATTTCCCAATTTTCATTTATACTCTCTATTTTAGCTATTGCATTATACCTATTTTTCACAGTCGCTCTGTACTGTTCTTGAATTTCTTTAAATATGTTCAAAACCGCTTTATTAAGTCCCGTGTTCTTAATCACATCTTCCCTTTCTTCAGTCTTACTTTTATTAGTCCACATAGTGATACATGATCACTATTACAGTCAGCACCAGGCAATGTCTTTACATTAATTAACGCAGTTCAAAACCTTTTATTAATAAGCATGTAGTCAATCTGGTTGAGTATTTTATTATCAAGGCTTTTCCATGTGTAAAGCCGTCTTTTATGGTGTTTAAACCTGGTGTTTCCAATTATCATATCATCGATTTTTGCCCGTTCTATTAGTTGCTCTCCTATTTCATTTTGTATACCTAAACCATAATTCTCCACTATATTCTCTATTTTCCCCTTTCCTACTTTTGCATTGAAATCACAGAGTATTATTTTTATTTCTTGTGATTTAATTTGAGACATCCCTACATCTACTTCATCGTAAGTATGTTGTATTTCTTCATCACTACGGCTTGTTGTTGGGGCGTATACTTGTACAATATTTATATCTATTGGTTTGCCTTTAATTTTGACCATGATAACTCCATCTGAAATACGCCAGAAACCATTAATTTTGACCATGATAACTCCATCTGAAATACGCCAGAAACCATTAATTTTGACCATGATAACTCCATCTGAAATACGCCAGAAACCATTAATTGACTTAGCAGTTTGTTTCTCAAATATTAGTCTTACTCCTTGTTCGTGTGTATCCCCTCCATTATAAATTATTGTGTGTTTGCTGGTTATAATTTTGCCCAAACCCTTCCATCTCACCACACTTATGCCTAGGATATTCAATTCCATGCTTTCCATTTCACTTATAACATTGTGCAATTTTCCAAGCTTATTTAACGTTCTAACATTCCATGTACCTATTTTAAATTTATTTTCTTTAGTTATGATTTTGTCTTCAGTAACTGGATGACTGTCTGGTGTCACCTGTGACTAATGACTGTCCTTTTCGGACGAGGATGTCCTAAGACAGCCATTAACGTCGTTTACTGTCTCTGAAATGTGTTTTGTCATGAAGTCTTGGGAAGATATTGTGGTGGTTTAACCTTGACTTCCACATCCACATTGGGGTCTTTGACAGCCATTTCCGAAGGTAGGAATAAGTGAGTAGCAATAAGTGAGTGTCCCGCTCTGCTCAGCTGCAGATTTGTCCACTTATTCCGGCCGATCCTCGGTCCCCAGGGCTGCGTTAGCCACACCGTGGTGTGTTTCCCATCCTCTAACACGGGGAGGTGCAGCTGGGATTTTCCCTTCCTAAAGTTATGGTCTATGCTGGCCAAAACTCACCAGTACTTGTAGAGGACTCCTGAGTGCTACACAAGAATATCAAGAACACAGAAACACTGATTCTATCAATGAAAATGATGAAACCAAAATGTGAGATCACAAGATAAGGGAAAATGCTTATCCAAGTTTATAGATTTAAATACCATGAGGCAATTATAACATCAGATGTAAGATGCACGACAGAGATTAAGAGCAAAATAGGGCAATCAAAAGCTGCGTTTCAGAAAATGAACTGTGTCTTTATGTAATAAGTCACTATGGTTGAAGGTAAGAAAGATAAATGTTATATAGAACCCATTTTGCTGTATGGCAGTGAATCTTGGAACGTTAATGAACAAATTAAGAAGAACTTGGAATGGACAGAGATGTGGTTCCTGGTACGAATGTTGCGAATTCATTGGACTGCCAGAGAGCTAACAACGACTAGCTGAAAGAGACAACAATAAGAAAGAGACAAACAGCTTTCTTTGGTCATGTGATGAGAAGAGAGTCACTGGAGAACATTGTGAAAACTGGAAAAATCAAAATTAAGAGAGGCATTGGAGAACATAATGGCGACTGGAAACATCAGTGAAAAATAGGCAGAGGCCGACCAAGAGAAATGATGCTGGATGCACTGAAACGATGGCCTGGGTAAATATCATCAGCAGAATTGATCCAGAGGATAAAGGACCGAGATCTGTGGAGAGACATGCCCTCGTACGTCAGTGACCAAGGCACATGATGATGATGGCAGGCGGAGGATGACATACTGACCATATCACCCCCCCCCCCCATTCCCCGCCCCCCCCCCCCACCTCGAGTGTCGAATGGTCTACGTTACCAAATGGATACTTTATGGTCATGATTCCAAAAGTCGCTTTGTTGGAATCATACACGCGAAGTTCAACCACACACGTGTCCACTCCACAACAAGGACATAGATAAGCAACTTTTATATTTATTTATTCATGTAATGTTTTTCATGTAGTTGTTAGTCGGTAGTCGTGGTTCCAACTTCACGGCAAAGGGTTGCCCCATTATGCTCCGTTCCTGTGCCAGTAAATATCGCCACAAAATTCTCCTCACTGCCCTATGTGAATAGTGGAACAGACAGGAGTCTCGATAAACCAACAGCCCGCACAGGTATACTATGCATAATGCCGCTGCCAGAATGCCAACACAAAAGTCCGCCACGAAAAATACAGTTCATCGTCGATGGAAGCGGCAGTCACTAGAAAAGTAGTAGTCACACATTGCTGCATAAGGCAACCCAGTTTGTTCGGCGAACAGCCGGCCGCCAATTTTCTGAACATGCAGTTCATGCTACAAAAAGGCGCGGACAGAATGGTTTCGTCGCCCAACTACTGATTTGAGAGCAAGGAGCGACACTGTGAGATGTGAAATTGTGTGTGTTTGTTCTGTGTTGACGAAGGCTTTGGCCGCAACGTCCATGTTGTTACTTGCGATCATGTTCTAGTACAACTTACCGTCTAATTCTGCTTTTTTTTCCCTGTGTGTTTGTTTGCTTGTTTATTGTTTTTTATTCATTTATTGTAATTACCGTGGGGATAACAGACGCTCCTCATTCTAACAATACATGTGACTATGTGTTTTAACTGTTTCAGCTGAAGTATTATTCAATTATTCACTTCAGATGATATATATAACACTTGTAGTATGCACCTGACGACATGCAGCGAAATATGCCAGGCAATAAATCGTGCAACATATTGTTTGTGACCTCTGCATTAAATTCACTCAGGAAATACATGGTTTTGGATTCATAAATTGTATTATCTCCAACAAACAGCAGTAAGTAAGGCAATGTTGTATTCTACTCATGCTATAGAGTCACCAGTGCAGGATTTCTCCTGTCTATCGTTTCCCTTTCAACTGCTCAATGCAGAATTATCTTTGGTATGTAGCCAATATGGATCTATGTTTGGATGTGTCACGCGCTATGCCAAAATGAAAACAATGTAGTTAGCGTTCTGGACATGCAAGTGAAGTTGTGGGCAGTCTGCGAAAGGAATGATTGACTTATTATTCATATTTCATCATAATTGTTTTTTAGAACCCATTAGAAACATTGCAAGTTTCGTGTTAGAAAGACGCCATGTTGAAATGGCAGAAGATGTTGCGTTGTATATTTGCATTTTATAAACAGAATTTGAGCATCCTGCTGTCAGATATGAACACGAGGGCATGGAAGAGAGAGGCTGAGAGAGCCTCCACATCATCATGCCTGCCTCTTCGTGACTTCATTAGAATTAGAGTGATCTAGTTCTTAGATCGCAAGGATAGAATCTCGTGCAGAGTTCTCCTGCGGATTGGGTGGATGAATACATTCGGGTTAAAGGTTATGAAAATTACTGGACAATAAAACGTAGTTCATCAGAAGTGTATAAATCATTGGGACAAGGATAATTATCCATTAATTTATTAATGCTAATTATAATTAGCAATTCTTCTTATAGTACACATCCTAAGACGTAGGTCATGCTAATTTACAGCCTCCAGTCATTCCCGATACAGATAATTCTTTATGACGCGTTGTCAAGTTGTCCACACTTTTCAGTATGTATATGTCTTCCGCTGTTTCTTTTCCACTCCAAACTATTCGTTGTCACATATTCCCTACAAACTTACCGGTGTCACATTTTCCCTCTAACTCTTCCGTCGCCATAACTTTTTTCCCTCCAACTATCCCGTTGTCACAACATTCTCCCCTCCAACTATCCCATTGTCACAACTCCAACCCCCCCCCCCCCCCCCCCCCACCCTCCAACTATCCCGTTGTCACAACTCCACCCCCCCCACCCTCCAACTATCCCGTTGTCACAACTTTTCCCCCTCCAACTATCCCGTTGTCACAACATTCTCCCCTCCAACTATCCCGTTGTCACAACATTGTCCCCTCCAACTATCCCGTTGTCACAACTCCAATCCCCCCCCCCCACCCTCCAGCTATCCCGTTGTCACAACTTTTCCCCCTCCAACTATCCCGTTGACACAACCTTTCCCCCTCCAACTATCCCGTTGTCACAACTTTTCCCCCACCATCTATCACGTTGACACAACTTTTCCCCCTCCAACTATCCCGTTGTCACAACTTTTCCCCCACCATCTATCACGTTGACACAACTTTTCCCCCTCCAACTATCCCGTTGTTACAACTTTTCCCCCACCATCTATCCCGTTGACACAACTTTTCCCCCTCCACCTATCCTGTTGACACAACTTTTCCCCCACCATCTATCCCGTTAACACAACTTTTCCCCCACCAACTATCCCGTTGTTACAACTTTTCACCCTCCAACTATCCCGTTGACACAACTTTTCCCCCACCATCCATCCCGTTGTTACAACTTCCCCCCCCCCCACCATCTATCCCGTTGACACAACTTTTCCCCCTCCACCTATCCTGTTGACACAACTTTTCTCCCACAATCTATCCCGTTGACACAACTTTTCCCCCACCATCTATCCCGTTGTTACAATTTTTCACCCTCCAACTATCTCGTTGTCACAACTTTTCCCCCACCATCTATCCCGTTGTTACAACCCCCCCCCCCCCCACCATCTATCCCGTTGACACAACTTTTCCCCCTCCACTTATCCCGTTGATACAACTTTTCCCCCTCCACCTATCCTGTTGACACAACTTTTCCCCCACCATCTATCCCGTTGACACAACTTTTCCCCCACCATCGATCCCGTTGTTACAACTTTTCACCCTCCAACTATTTCGTTGTTACAACTCCCCCCCCCCCTCCACCATCTATCCCGTTGACACAACTTTCCCCCCACCACCTATCCCGTTGACACAACTTTTCCCCCACCACCTATCCCGTTGACACAACTTTTCCCCCACCATCTATCCCGTTGACACAACTTTTCCCCCACCATCTATCCCGTTGACACAACTTTTCCCCCACCATCTATCCCGTTGTTACAATCCCCCCCCCCCCCACCATCTATCCCGTTGACACAACTTTTCCCCCACCATCCATCCCGTTGTTACAACTCTCCCCCCCCCCCCCCACCATCTATCCCGTTAACACTTTTACCCCTCCAACTATCCCGTTGTCACAACTTTTTCCCCCACCATCTATCCCGTTGACTCAACTTTTCCCCCTCCAACTATCCCGTTGTTACAACTTCCCCCCCCCCCCATCTATCCCGTTGACTCAACTTTTCCCCCACCATCTATCCTATTGTCATTACTTTTCCCCTCAAACAATTCCATTGTCACAACTTTCCTTCTACAACTAGCGGCGCCTCAACCGCCGCGGCGTCGGCCGCCGCCGCCGCGCCGCAGCACCCTACGCCGCCGCCGCCGCATCCGACGACGACGAAGAAGAAGAAGAAGAAGAAGAAGAAGAAGAAGAAGAAGAAGAAGAAGAAGAAGAAGAAGAAGAAGAAGAAGAAGAAGAAGAAGAAGACCACAGCCACAACAACGACATCATTATGATAGTTGTAAAGATATTAAACTTATTATAATTTCTTGTCTAACTGCCAGTTACTCGTAAAACCAGCGCAAACATTCATCGACACCGCCCACTGGTAATTAACGTATATCCGAAACCCAACGGTCCATTTGATTCCAACATGTACTAGAATCGATACTAATTTGGAGATATTTACTTTCGATCCCTGTTACTTTCAGGGACAGCAGTAATCAAAATAGCCCTATTAAAGACATGAGCGCGTCATTTCTCATATTTTAGATGAAGTAGTGTAGACAAAGACATCAAACAGATCAATGTCCATTATCTGAGAGATTACGGTAATGTAAGGATCCCTGGAGTTTAAGTATATGTCCAATCACTATCCAGAGATCGCCGTCCTGTTGTATACATTTACGTACGTATTTCATTTCTCAAAATTACATTCTACTAAATTGATGGATCTCTCATTACCATATCTGTTGTAATAAGCGAAATTCAGGAAGACTGAGAGTAGTACAAAATTGATAGTATGTAGTCATTGCTGGAAAGCTTGAAATAAAGTTACGTCAACACCGCTTTATGTCAAATATATGTAAGTGTAATTGGGATCATCAAATTAGATATTAATATGATATTGTTTACATTCTCAGCCTCTTTATCATCTTCCTGTTCCTCAACATATGTTATCAAAACAATGTTGGTGAATTTGAATAATGAAGACACATACAAGAGGTTGCACGGTTTATGGTCCGTCATATTTCGCTGCACGTCGTCAGGTGCCTACTGCAGAAGTATGCTTCGTCACCTGTTATACCCCCTTGGGGCATAGGCTGTCAACCAAACCACGCCATAAACATATCATAATTTATTCTTCAACATACCATAAATTAGCCATTAAAATATCACAATTTAATCATCAAGATATCACAGCTTAGTAATCAAGATATCACAGCATCATCATCAAGATATCACAGCTTAATCCTCAAAGCATCACAGCTTAATCATCAAGATATCACAGCTTAATCATCAAGATATCACAGCTTAATCATCAAGATATCACAATCACAGCTTAATCAACAAGATATCACAGTTCATCATCAATATATCACAGCTTAATCATCAATATATCACAGCTTAATCATCAAGATATCACACCTTAATTATCAAGATATCACAGCTTAATCATCAAGAAATCACAGCTTCATCATCAAGATATCACAGCTTAATCAATAAGATATCACAGCTTCATCATCAAGATATCACAGCTTCCTCATCAAGATATCACAGCTTCCTCATCAAGATATCACAGCTTCCTCATCAAGATATTACAGCTTCCTCATCAAGATATCACAGCTTCCTCATCAAGATATCACAGCCTCGTCATCAAGATATCACAGCCTCATCATCAAGATATCACAGCTTCCTCATCAAGATATCACAGCTTCCTCATCAAGATATCACAGCTTCCTCATCAAGATATCACAGCTTTATCATCAAGATATCATAGCTTCATCATCAAGATATCACAGCTTCCTCATCAAGATATCACAGCTTCCTTATCAAGATATCACAGCTTCCTCATCAAGATATCACAGCCTCATCATTATGATATCACAGCTTCATCGTCAAGATATCACAGCTTCCTCATTAAGATATCATAGCTTCATCATCAAGATATCACAGCTTCATCATTAAGATATCACAGCTTCATCATCAAGCCGTCATATCTTTTGCTATCTCATGCAGCTCCCTCCATCTCCTCCCTCTGTTATTCATCTCTGTTGTTCTCTTCTCCATCGGTGCTTCCATCCTAGACCAGTTGCCGACCAAGGCTTAAGACCTGGTCTGCCCTGACATTTAGTCTTAAGGTTGCATTTCCTCGCACTAGGATAAGGTTTGTACCCACGTAATTGCGCTCCTGCCCAAGAAGCCAGTGGTACAATGGGGGGGGGGGGGGTGTCGGGCTTGGTGAGCGTCTCGCAATACGACCTCAACACTAATAGTACGATAGTTCTCCTAATAATATAGCATCAAACACTATTAGCATTTCTTCTTCTTCTTCTTCTTCTTCTTCTTCTTCTTCTTCTTCTTCTTCTTCTTCTTCTTCTTCTTCTTCTGCGTTCATCCTGAGTGTTTTTTGTTTTACAGACGTAATTGCGTTGGGACATTCGACTCTTACTGTTGTGGTGTCGTCCACATCCCAGCTGGTCAAGTTGCAACAGTCGAAGACTTCACGGTCAGTCCTCAAGGGAAGGCAAGGGTCCACCATGGGCATTCAGCGCCATCCACGGAGGCTTCCATAATTGCAGAGCCGACACATAGCGCTCTGGTACTGGGCTCACCCAAGGAATCGCCACGGTCTGCACATGGCTGCTTTAATTCCTCACTTCCGTATATCGGGCATTGAACACTATTAGTACAATAGTTATTATAATAATACAGCATCAACACTAATAGTACGATATTTCCCCTAACAATACAGCATCAACACTAATATAGTACCTTTTTTTTTTTGGCCCCAATATAAACATCCATATCTCAGTAACCAACTGAGGGAAAATTATGAGATTTAGAATATAACCTTATCATTATGTCCACCCAACAAAAAAAAAAAAATTTTCTGGGGATTTTACAGCAGATGTCAAAGTTTGTTTATATGCGGTATATAATTTACGGGTCTGAGATGAAATTCATAATTTTAAATGTATTACAGCGTAGCCAGACAATCAGCGCTCATTGATGAATATTTTTCGTTTTTTCACGGGATTGGCCTTATGCCAACTACCCGCGTTGTTTAAACTAGGACTGTTCATTCAGAGGTGTCTCAAAATGTGGGTTATTTCATGAAACCTAATTAATATGTTGTTGTTTTTTTTAACATTATCGCTAACATTGAAATGTGTGAATATTTTTCAATGATATTGAATGCGAAATTATACACTTCAAAGAATCGCTATGAAGTTGTACACATATTTTTGTCAAGGAGCTGATCGCAGGAAACTGTTTTATACTATTACAAAGATGTCATAAGGCGAGTTATTATAAAATGCTTTAAAAAGTCGCTTGATATACGACAGGGTCGACTTCATTGCACCGGGTTCTATCCCATATGGCTCGGTCTTTTTCCGCAGCGCGGAAAGTATCGCACAAGCAAGAACTCCGCAGCTCTAGCGACGACCCACAGAAGTCTCCGAAAAATTTAACTGTGGAACCGAAGGATGCGGCCCGGAATCGAACCCACGACCTTTGGATCCCGAGTCAAAAGGCTTGACCACTTCGCCACGGAGACTCATAAAATTATAAAAATTTTGGATTTTATATCCAGGATTATCCAGAATTATAAAAATGCTGGATGCCAAAGAAACAGTGACTGTAAGAAAACTTAGGGTTTGGTTGAGAAAGAACAATAATATAGAGCTATCCAAAACAACTTTGTGGAAAATTAAAAGGACATTATCTTCACTATTTGAAAGTACAAGGGCGGTAGAAATAATCTTTGCGAGCAACCGCATTTAGGAGCCACGAGAAGCAGATACCTACGTGAAATAAGGGAAATGCGCAAAGATAATTATGGCATAGTGTGTTTAGATGAAATGTGGATCAATGCGCACCACACAAGTGATAAGGAATGGCAATCAGTGGATGGACAGATAAGGCGATATGTGCCCAGTAGTATAGGACAACTTTTGGTCATGGCCCATGCTGGTAATACGCATAATGGCTTACAATAGAATGCTGGGCTTGCGTTCGTATCAAAGTATACAGACAATAGGGATTATCATAATAAGATGAATGGTAATGTATTTAGAGATTGGCTCGAGAATACTGTGCTTCCATCCCTAGATACACCGTCCTGTCCAATTATGGACAATGCATGATATCAATGTTGTTACCCAAGAAGACAAAATACCTACAGCATCGAGCACAAAGGGAGCAATAAAGATATGACTCCGAATGGAAAACATATCATTTCCAGAAACGTATTTCTAGCTAGAATTGTTGTCCCTTGTAAAACAGACGCCAAAACGCAAGAAATATCAAATCGACAAGTTGATAGAAGAGCATCGTCATGGGTGCTTGAGACTTCCGCCGTACAATTCTCATTTTAACCCTATAGAACTTGTGTGGGCTAAAATTAAAGGACAGGTGGCAGCTGACAATACTATATTCAAATTGTCTGACGTCAGGATACTAATCCAGTCCGCGCTATTACATATTGATAAAAGTTACTGGGAAAATATGAGGACCATGTGTTGAAAGAGGAAGAGGATTATTGGAGAAAGGATGAATTGAATTTTATGCAACCGAGAGCAGTCATCAACCTACTGGAATCGTCCGACACAGATTAAGGTCTGAGCAGATCGTAGACCTTAATCCACGTGCACACCAACTGGGATATTTTGCTATAAATATTCAG
The DNA here is from genome assembly GCA_963921405.1 of Cepaea hortensis. NCBI lineage: Eukaryota > Metazoa > Mollusca > Gastropoda > Stylommatophora > Helicidae > Cepaea > Cepaea hortensis. The sequence goes on from OY992892.1 coordinate 6,560,009, forward strand.
AAGAATTGCAGGCCCTAAACATTACAGCATCAGCATAATGTCAATGGCAACAGTTTGTATTCCACAGTGATGAATTTTCAATTCCGCAAGTTCTCAGCGGTGACAAACAACTGTATTGAACACACACACACACACACACACACACACACACACACACACACACACACACACACACACACACACACACACTAAACGCATTGAATACCAACAGAAGAGTAATATTGCAGTGGAAACTGACATATTGTGGCATAACAAGAAACGTGAGAGCAAACACGTTGTCAAATTAGGGGACAACACACGTGCATACGAATCAATCTATAAACTTCAATGAAAAGAGGACAGACATCTTGGTCGTTAAGAAGAAAGCCCACTACAGAGACACTGACAACTATTTTCATAGTGCAAAACAGGTAATCATGTTCCGTCTCTGAACGGTAAACAGCAGAGTAGACAATCTTTCACGAAGACTCAAAGCGGGTCTGTCACCCATGTGTACGTGTGAACAAACTACACAGACAACTGAACAGATCCTTAAAAATGGAAACATGATGACTAAATTGCGGTATCATTTCTGGTCACTCCATACGCACATTAATGCACAGCTATTTGGAAGCTTTCACGAACTCAATATAAAAAGCTAAATCATCCTAGAAACATGACTCCTTGTGTACACATTATTAACCAGCAGCTGAAGAAACAAGAAGGAAATGAAAAATAAGGTAAGAAATATATTCCTTCTACTTTCCTGTCAATTTACAAATTATTTACCCCATGCCTCTGTAAATTCTCTGTCTTTACTAATATTACACATTGCACCCCTCTCGGGATTCTCCGTGGTGAAGTGGTCAAGCCGTCTGACTCGGGCTCCGAAGGTTGTATGTTCGATTCCGGGCCGCGTCCTTCATTTCACGAGTGCATTTTTTCGGAGACTCCCGAGGGTCGCCACTGGAGGTACGGAGTTCGCGCTTTGTGCGACGCTTTCCGCGCTGCGGAAAGAAACTGAGCCATATGGGATAAAAACCCGGTGCAATGCAGCCGACCCTGTCGATTTTAAGCTACTTCTTTCATTGCACTCACTCCCATACGAATCCGGATACGCCTTGTGTGTCATCTGAATTGGTGGGGCTTTCATTACTGTAAACATAAATTTGTTAGCGAGAAATCACTAGTTTTTCAGCAAAACATCAAAGAAATGTCGCCGCTTTCGATGATTTAAGTTGTTTTTGGACCTATCAGAGACATATTCCTTGGGTGAGGGTAAGACGGCTGGAAAAATTTTATAACGATGCAACAGACAGTTATCAAAATAATGTATCGTGAATGAAGGCATTCTTTTCGGGACATACTATAGTACGATATTTCTCCTAACAATAATGCATTAACACTAATAATACAATAGTTCTAGTAATGCAGCATCAACACTAATAGTACAATAGTTCTAGCAATACAACAACTACACTGTCAAACTGTCATTTACTGCCAATATAGTTAGTACCTTACGGTGCATGGCTGGGGGATCTTTAAGCCTGAGGAATTAAGGCCGCATGGCTAGTGCAGTCGCAGCGAACTGTGCAGGTTAGGATTTTCTTGGATGATGGATGGATGGACAGAAAAAAAAATCCCACACCTTACCAAGGATTCGAACCCGGGTCTCCAGAAAGAGAATCCGGCATTCTAGCCACTTGGTTCTAGAAATACAGCATCAACACTAATAGTACGATAGTTCTCTTGGCAACAACAGTATCATCACAAATAGTACGAAAGCTCGCCTCGCAAAGAGACTATCACTTTTCTACCAGAGAATACGCGCAAGGAGAGAATGTATTAAATAGCGTTACTTACCTGACCCAAACGAAATATGAAAGAACAAAACACACACCAAAGCTATGGCTGCGCAGGGGAGGTGCAGGTTAAAAGTCATCTCCGGGTATCCCATGACGTCACTAAAGAAGTTACTTTTCTATTCTTAGAAGTGGTTTTCTATGGAACTACCGGAAGTCGTCACGTGTTGATCTGAATATTCCAGACACGGGTGCTGGGGAATTTTGATTTTATGCTGAATATTTTTATCTTAAAATTCTGTAAACGTAGCGACTAAAGCTTTCTTGTGTTGGTAATTTTATTGAGTTCTTAAAGCGATGATGAGGCCAGCCTTGAAATGTTCAGTTCTTGTTGTGTTATTTGATTGTCTTCCGTTTACCTGAAAAACAAAAACAAAAATTGAAAAATAAACAGGATTATGTGGATTGTAGGCGAGACGATCAACTTAAACTAACCCTCTCTGTGTGTATTAATTTGAGTGACTGCGTGATTGCGTGAAGGAGAGCGCCTATATGTATCTGGTTTAATGTATGACTGAATGAGGGGGAGAGAGAGAGAGAGAGAGAGAGTATGATTGAGTGAATGATTTAGTGTTTGTGATTGTTGGTATATGTTTATATGTACAGAAGTGTGTGTGACATTGTGGATGTACGACTGTGTGAGTATTTGTGTATTTGCATGTGTGTAAGTCTGTATGTGTCGACTATGTGTGTGGGAAGGAGTGCATGCGTATGTATTGCTCTATGAATGAATGAGGATATATGGGCGTGAGAGCGCGGGGAGGGGGGAGGAGATCGAGAAAGAAAGGGAAGAAGAGAGAGTATGGGTATGTATGTATAAGTAAACTTTTGTTAGTGAGTTTGTGATTGTAATAGAGCGCCAAAGTCCTATATTTATTCACAACGACATAGTTTAGAACAGGACAGGCAGAGTTAAATAAAGCCTTTAATGTATATTCACAACAGCTTAGACTAGGAGGGGTTAAAAGACTTTGTAACGTTTACTGGACGGTCTCCGTGGCCAAAAGCTTGCGAATGCGGTACGTAAGCCACTTACCAGGCGTTCGAAACGCATCTGTGATCTATCTGGCAGCAGACCGTGTCGCGTTGTGTTATAACGTGTTGGTATGGGAACCGGTCGTTCAGAAAGCAATGGCAAACTACTGAATGTAAACTTGCAAAGACATCAACAACAGCAATGCTTGTGTTGACAGTGATGTCCTGTAAAAAGGATATGGGAAAAAAACGTTTAGTGGCGACAGCTCAGAACCAAACAGACAGACTGAGACGAGTTCATGGACAGACAAGCGTAGACAAGAACTCAGGACAAGTCGGGGCGGTTTTTATTTCGGATTAGGACATTTGGATTGGAGAGTGAGATTGTGAAATGTGATAGTGATATAACTGTGAGAGTGAATGGTTGTTGGGACAAACCTAATGACAGTATGGGTCTAGTGTTAATAAAATAGATTGACAGTGAGAAAGGTGAGTGAGAGTGTGTGACATTTTGCATTAGCACCAACAAAGTGAATTTTCAAACTGCAGCTTCAGAGATAACACATACATTCACAGACACCGATATTATGTGTGTCCAGCCAAAGTACAACGTCAATTGATCTTACCAATGCAGTCAAAACAGACTGCCCCAGTCTTGTAGACAGAGCGACGCTAAACACCGTGGTTTAATTAAAGAGGACGCCTCTAAATATAACAGTTGATACCCACGTGGTGAATGAAACTAATTGGTAGTCTAAACATCACTGTTTATTTTACCATGAGAGTTTAGGAAGGGGGATCGCCCTATGTCATTACAGGCGACCACAGAATCCATCCCTTGGCAGTCGACATGAAAATTTAATTCAGAAAGGATGTGGTGAAATTCGATTGGATTTTACCCTGGTGTCCGGCTGTTAACTAGAGAAAGCTTGTAGTAATAACACTATCCTGAAGAGGACTCAAACCTCCAGTTCAGTAACTCTCTTTATGTTAGAATGGGGTCAGTGACTTCCGTCTAACCAAATTACATATTCAGAAGATATATAATGATTGTTTCCCTTGGTAAGTAAAGTATCACTGGTTTGTGTTTCTTTGCTCATTACATGCACTTACTGAGAGATAAAATGTTCATTTAATTCGGTGTCTTTATTCTCTTATGCTACATTTAATGAGCGAAACTTCTGCAAGGCAAATCTATAGGTAATCATGGTACGGACAGTCGATTTTCTGTCAAGCATAATAAATGTTACTTCAGTACACCCTTTCATGTATTAATGTGCGTGATCCTTATATAAATGTGACTTCAGTATAAACTTTCATGTATTAATGTGCATGATTCGTATATATATATATATATATATATATATATATATATATATATATATATATATATATATATATATATATATATGTGACTTCATTACATCCTTTCATGTATTAATGTGCATTATTCTTATATCCATATAAACATATACATTGTATATGTATGATTTTATGAGACCCTTATACTAGAGGGAAGTGGTACCAGGTTTTTGTGACAATATCATCATCCTGATTCCCCCAGTAAACTAGACGAAGGAGTAATTGAATGCAAGAATGAGTGCACTAACAGGATGGGACATGTGTTGTCAGAAACGAAATGGTAACTATATGTGTATTCGTAGCATTATAACTTGGGGCCAAGTCAGAGGAGGAATGGACCTATTGTGAGGCTATTGAACTCTTGAATGATTACATGCAGCAGGCAAGGATCTGAATGACCTACACCTGTGTAATGGTCCTTTCCCATTGTCCCTTTCACCCAACTGTTTATGAGGATGGGAACACATTTGTTGTTCATGTTCTTGATATGCAGGTGGTGGTCGAGTGATCTACATGTGGTAGGTTCCTGAACGAGGAACATCAGCATCCGGATGGTCGATGCCCTCAGGGAAGAATGAGGGAATTTACCTTTCTACTACAGGAAGAGTAAAGAACCATTTCACCACATTGACCACTCCGAACACACGGCCACTATAGAACCAAGCTACGTCAAAAATCTGTAACCTTAGTGACAGCCAACAGCCAACAGCCAATAGCTTAGACTAAATTGGAGTCCACAATTAATCAAGATTAACAAAGATATAAGAACAATAGATACCAAATGATGAAAACGTGTTATAAATACTTAACTTAGCCAAAGACACAAGGACAGTCATCTTTAGTTTATTGTGTTAGAACTTTGCCTGGTGTTCCAGAGTTTTCAGAGACAGAACATTATAGATACTCACATATGATAGATTGTTAGGAATAATTATGTTTTTGAGCACTAATGGTTGTGTAAATTTTGAATGCCCATGGAGCATACACCTCCCTATTTATTCATTACAAGATTATAATCTTTTTCTAATGTGTTATTTAATTTCATCAGAGTTACATGTGCATTACTGTGCCGAAAAAGAATGCAATAGTGCTATATTAGTTGACAACAGATTAGAACAGCTGTGTGGCAGGGATGCTACTCGCTTTCAGTATAACCAGAGTGAGCATTCTCCTGCTCTGGGGGCAGTGACTTTCCTGTGCTCTCTTGGCCTTCTACTAGGAACCCTTACCGGATACCTTAGTGGGATCTCACCATATGTGTCTGTTCCAGTACTAGGGAGTCTTACAAGCAATACCTGGATTTCAATTAGTAGTCAGCAACAACGATTTGGGGATATCAATCGTCCATTTCTGTTTAACGTACCACAGAGTGTCTGAATAACCCTGCTTGTGTACAGAGTGGGCATATTGTAATATATAATCATGTGCTACTGTTATTGCTAGTAAATGGATCGCGGTGTTATGACAGTCCGTGTTAGAGTGCAGTGGATTCGTAGGAATGATTTGCCTGTTTGAGGCTTAACGCAGACTTACGATTAAACGTGCGATTGTGTTAAATAACGACTAGGTCTCTGACAAGTAATTTGGGGGCTCGTCCGGGATTTGAACCCAGGACCTAGCGAGAGAGTGTGTATTTGTGTGTGTGTGTGTGTGTGTGTGTGTGTGTTTTTTTTTTTTTTTTTTTTGGTGGACTGGGTGCATAACTGTGAGAGTTTGCGTAAATGATGTAAGTATGCAGATGAGAATGTATGTGTTTATGCATGTGCATGTGTGTATGTTTGCTTGTCTGTCTGCCTGTCTCATAACATGGTAATATGCAATGTTTATGTTAACAACATTCATTTGACAATGATTTCCCTGTGTAAATGTAACATGCATATTAAATAATTGATGTACGAATGATGAGTGATGGGAAGGACCGAATGTAAGACAGGCCTGTGTGCTCAATTTGCGACCCTTTGAAAATAACGTTCGTTCGTTCTCTTTATAGAGCAGCTAACAGCCTGCCCTTAGCCTGTTGATACTTTATTTTTAATTCACCGCAAACAAAGGAATTCCGGGAGTTCCTGGAAATCATGTGATTTCGTGATTATTTCATAGTGGATTTCCGGTTGAGTGTGTGGTGGACTGCTAGACCGATCGATGATGTAATGGATGTTTCTGGGCCCGGGGGGCTCTCACTGTCGTCGAAGTGTAAATCCATATCTTGTGCTACTCGTCTTATCTTGTGTATGTCCATCTGTCTGCGCTCATCTTTGATGTATCTGGGAACCAGTTTGCAAAGACAATGACATGCGGTTTTGGATACATCTTGCTGCAAATAAATTTGTCGACGGCCCACGAAGTAATTCCTGATATCCCTATACTGAAAATCGACGCTCCCACCAGATCTAGGCCAGTGCTAACAATAACTATGCGGTTTGTTTGTGGTGAATTAAAAATGAAATACCTCGTCGGGCAGAGCACGAACTGCCTAGCCTCAGCAACAAGTCTCCGATAAAACTGCTCTCCCGAACAGTCCAAAAACCAACAGACGGCCTTCTAAGTACAAAGAAAGCGGCTGTAGTCCGACCGCCCGAGAACATCGTTATGTCTCTATTCCACTGGTGCCGAGCAAGATGGGGTTTACAGCAACGTGGTACTCTCATTCTAACAAATGTGGACCTGGATCTTGATCATATCCAGTCTGCAACCATTCCCATGGTCTAATTGGGAAATATGGCCTTTGCACCTGCTGACGTGGCTTCAGATAATACTCTGATGACATTGGATTCACAAAGCTCGACTAGACCTTCAGGTGTCTCTGACTTGATTGTTGTACTAAACGTGTCCACACTTCGCTAATTCACTGGATGGTTTGTTTGATTTAAATAAAAAAGGTGTCATCTGTCCGCCAGGGAGACTTTTGAAACATAAATACAAGGAACTAGGAAGTGCTAGTAAGTAGAGAAGTCAGAAAACAAGAAGAGATATCAAACAAAATTATACGTAAATGAAGAGTATTTTTTTAAAAGATTGTAGATTGTTAACAATACCTAGCAAATATAATCATAGTTAGTTGGATATCCTTTACAGGACGTTGCAATCAACCCCTGCATTTTTGGCTGTTTGTGATTTCTGGCAAGTTTACGTTGAGTAGTTTGCCATTGTTTTCTGAACAACCGGTACTCATACCATTGTATGAAAACCAACGCAAGGATGTCTGCTGCCAAATCGCCCGCAGCTGTGCTTCGAACCCGGTAAGAGGGATTAGGAAATGCGTCCGTAAGCTCTTCACTACCGAGCCGGCCTTCGTCACAGAGCTGGCTTTCGTCACAGAGCTGACAATAGGTTATGTGATCACAGAAGATGGCAGAACAGACAAATCGAACTCAGATGTCCACAAACAAGTGCGTTTATACATTAACTACCACCCATACTGAAACGGCCAATTATACGTATGTCCGCAAACCGACACGTATTAACTAGCTTTTTCACACCAAGCCTGTGCCAACATTGTCAAACTTGGACATTATATCAAAATCTGACTTCCGCAAAATCAACACCTGTGAGATGAGCTGCTTGAGGAGAGCTTTTTGTAAAGGACTCTTACTCTGATTTCAGGGCAGTGTATGTAAAGAGTGCTACGTAGATCTTGTACTTTGTTATGGGTGTGAAGCGTGGACAATGAGCAGACAAGCTGAAAAGTCATCTCTGTCGAAATGTGGTTTTTGAGGACAATGCAGAGGCTATCTTGGGCAGACAGAAAAACCAATGACCACGTCCTACAAGAAACATATGAAACCTGTAAACTGATTAGAGAAATTAAACGTAGACAATCACAAGTTTTGGACGCCTTATGAGACGAAATGAACTGAAGAAAATGGTGGCAAGGTCGAGGGGAAGGGAAAGACAGAGAAGTAAATATCTGGATGGTTTGGCAATATGGCATGGTTGAGACAAGAATACGGAGCTGATCCACGAGAAACATACTTATCGACATGGCACATGAGTAATAGTTGAAGTAGTTGTAGTAGTAGTAGTAGCAGCAGCCGCAGCAGCAGCAGTAGTAGTAGTAGTAGTAGTAGTAGTAGTAGTAGTAGTAGTAGTAGTAGTAGTAGTAGTAGTAGTAGTAGTAGTTGTTGTTGTTGTTGTTATTGTTGTTGTTATTGTTGTTGTTGTTGTAGCAGCAGCAGTAGCAACAGCAGCAGGAACATCAGTAGTAGTAGTAGTAGTAGTAGTAGTAGTAGTAGTAGTAGTAGTAGTAGTAGTAGTAGTAGTAGTAGTAGTAG
>OY992892.1:6570957-6574108 GCA_963921405.1 Cepaea hortensis
AGCAGCAGCAGCAGCAGTAGTAGTAGTAGTAGTAGTAGTAGTAGTAGTAGTAGTAGTAGTAGTAGTAGTAGTAGTAGTAGTAGTAGTAGTAGTAGTAGTAGTAGTAGTAGTAATAGTAGTAATAATAGTAGTAGTAGTAGTAGTAGTAGTAGTAGTAGTAGTAGTAGTAGTAGTAGTAGTAGTAGTAGTAGTAGTAGTAGTAGTAGTAGTAGTAGTAGTAGTAGTAGTAGTAAAAGCAATAAGAGTTGAAATAGCAAGAATAGTAGTAGTAGTAGTAGTAGTAGTAGTAGTAGTAGTAGTAGTAGTAGTAGTAGTAGTAGTAGTAGTAGTAGTAGTAGTAGTAGTAGTAGTAGTAGTAGTAGTAGTAGTAGTAGTAGTAGTAGTAGCATTAGCAGTGGTAGTAGTAGTAAAAGCAGTAAGAAATATAATAGCAACATTAGTAGTAGTAGTAGTAGTAGTAGTAGTAGTAGTAGTAGTAGTAGTAGTAGTAGTAGTAGTAGTAGTAGTAGTAGTAGTAGTAGTAGTAGTAGGTATTTTTGTTGTTGTGTTGTAGTAGTAGTAGTAGTAGTAGTAGTAGTAGTAGTAGTAGTAGTAGTAGTAGTAGTAGTAGTAGTAGTAGTAGTAGTAGTAGTAGTAGTAGTAGTAGTAGTAGTAGTGATACTGGTGGTGGTATCAGTAGTAGTAGTAGTAGTAGTAGTAGTAGTAGTAGTAGTAGTAGTAGTAGTAGTAGTAGTAGTAGTAGTAGTAGTAGTAGTAGTAGTAGTAGTAGCAGAAGTAGCAGCAGCAGCAGCAGCAGTAGCAGGTGTGGTGGTGGTGGTGGTGTTGGCGATGGTGATGGCGGCGGCGGTGATGGTGGTGAAGGTGGGGGTGATGGTTGTGGAGGCGGTAGTTGTGGCGTTGGTCGTGGTGGTGGTGGTGATGGTGATGGTGGTGATGGTGGGGTGATGGTTGTGGAGGCGGTAGTTGTGGCGTTGGTCGTGGTGGTGGTGGTGATGGTGATGGTGGTGATGGTGGGGTGATGGTTGTGGAGGCGGTAGTTGTGGCGGTGGTCGTGGTGGCGGCTAGTATTAAGGTGGGCATGTCAAACAATAAAGACCCCCATATAAAGCCAAAAAGTCACGGTAACTCTAGCTTTCCTTGTGTATGTTGTCTAGTGTGTCCTCTAGTCTCTACTTCTGTCATCTACTTCCATACGCGCCAAACATTACATGTGTGTTTATTGAAGAACTGCCTTAGTGGCCCCAAATGGTACCCCAATTGATATTCCTGTGTAAACACAGATGAACATTGTCAAAATCATGTTTTCCTGAAAAGCCCACAACCGAATAAACCAAAGAACATACCCTCAAAAAACATCGCAGGAAATATAATGAGACAAACGGGAACGGTAACGCAAAGAACAATTAACGAATTTCCCATGCAACTAACAATCACATTTTACGCGCAACTAAAAAATTACATTTCATGCAAGGACGTGGCATAAAACAACACAAATAATCACTTTTCAGATAAGGACGTGACATAAAACTATACAGCCAATCATAGTTCACAACGAAAAAGACACATTTACTTAATTTATTTCAACTGATTTTTGGTCGCTAATTTCTGTCAATCAAAAAGAGACAAGCTTATTTATTTGTGTACATTAAATCAACTAATTTCAACAGCCGCCTGATAGGATCAGCAAATTTCAGGTTTTTTTCATTTATAATTTAGCTTAATTAAAATGTCAACACTTCGGTCGATCACAAATCGCAGCCATCTCGTTGAAATATAGCAGGCCTACAACCAGTACGGTTACTGTGGCGTTGTAAAGGTACTTGCTAGTAGAGTTTGACCAATTCCAATTCCAATTTTCAAAACAACACTTCCAAATTCGGCCTCGTTCATCCTGCCTCACTCTGATGTCGTGATTTATACTTGTACAACTTTCTCCTCCTCCTCCTCCTCTTCTTCTTCTTCTTCTTCTTCTTCTTCTTCTTCTTCTTCTTCTTCTTCTTCTTCTTCTTCTTCTTCTTCTTCTTCTTCTGCTGCTGCTGCTTCTTCTTCTTCTTCTTCTTCTTCTTCTTCTTCTTCTTCTTCTTCTTCTTCTTCTTCTTCTTCTTCTTCTTCTTCTTCTTCTTCTTCTTCTTCTTCTTCTTCTTCTTCTTCTTCTTCTTCTTCTTCTTCTTCTTCGTCTGCAATCACAGTTTGCTATAGTGGTGCACAGCATTCATTGTAGTGTGTAGATGTCCCCTTTCTAGTGATGTGTCAACATCTTTCGACTTCGACAGCTGAAGTTTCTTTTCTGAATTCCTCCTCCCATGGCCAGATTGCTTCCCGGGCTTGTAGGAATCACTGCCTGTTAATATTTTCTGTCGGGCTTTGTTGCCCAAGTCTTTGTTCTGACAAGAACTTCTACCAGGCAGTAGTGGTGTAGAATTGCTGCTCCAGCCTTTGTTCTTACAAGACCGTCCACCTGGCAGTCGTGGTTTGGCATTCGGTGTGTCCTTCCCGTAGATGTATTTCCTTCCAGGTGTTATAAGTTCAATCACCTCATCGTGTTTGCTCCCTTATTTTAACCTATCAAGCACATAATGTTGCCAATGAACACAGATGTAAATTCCAATGTTAACTTGTCACAGAGAAAGTCATCTTTCCATAAAATTCACCGACGAGTGCGAAGTTATGCGAGAGCTGCGGGGATGTTTTTTTCACCGAAGAATGATGGAAGGTTACCAGTTGACCGTTGTTTCTTTGATTTTGTGTGTGATTTCTCTTCACATGTCCGACAAGTTATTACTGTCTATATATAATTTCTTTAATCAATTTGCATTTCCCATAGGTTTCTTCGATTTGCGCGACCTGCATGCGAGGCCTCCTAATTTGTCGCCCTTATCGGAGAAGGTGAGACGTCCGAGCCACTAACCAAGAACCAGACGGTGTTCCATGATTTTCTTTTGTTTTAAAGCCATGTCGCCTACAACGTGAATCATAGCATGTCTGCGTTCAGGTTGAGGTGGCGTTGTATGTATATGCCCTTCTGTTAGCCAGTCTGGTTCAATGGCTATGGATGGGAGGAAAGGTGCGGGGGATGGGGTGATGAGCTAACATAAACGGATTCGGTATACTGTGGGGTGGGAGGGAGGCGTTCACAATTTGACCGGGTATT
>OY992892.1:6574308-6589308 GCA_963921405.1 Cepaea hortensis
AAAGAAAGAAAGAAAGAAAGAAAGAAAGAAGAAGAAAGAAAGAAGAAAGAAAGAAAGAAAGAAAGAAAGAAAGAAAGAAAGAAAGAAAGAAAGAAAGAAAGAAAGAAAGAAAGAAAGAAAGAAAGAAAGAAAGGGGACATTAGTCTAGTCTCCTCCTTCGCCCTGTTCTAAAAAACGACTATTAAATATAACTCACAAAATAACATCACACGTTCAGGCACTGTATAGAAAGTCGTGTCCGGCCTTATAAACTCCCAAGAGGCTGGTCACTAATCAGAGCACAAATTATCACCTTGGAAGCGACGGACTGGTTTTTTAGCTCAAAAAATGATGCACATCTGCATAAAGAGAATAATACATGGTCTTCGATCTCCGCAGGTGGTCGACGGTATAGCGGCACGTAAGTTGATGAACTGATGAAAACTGCAGGCCAGGTAACAAAGAGATGCAGATAGATTCACCGTAACCTTTTTTGTTAATGGCGATCACGATTTGTCACCCGGAATAATCAGCGTTGCGACCTTCAGGGTATGCTGGTTGAGACTGAGCTTGTATTAGTTTGTTTGGAGTGTTAGGGTATAAATTGTAAGTGGTCAAGAAGAGAGAAAAGAGAGAACGAACGAACGAACGAACTTTATTTTCAAAGGGTCACAAACCCGACTTACATTCGGCCCTTTCAACCACTCATCTTTCGCTCATCAATTGTGCATGTTACATTCACATAGGAAAACAAAAAGACATTGTCAAACGAATGTTGTAAGCATAAATAATTCAAATTACCATGTTATGAGACAGACAGGCCGGCAGACACAGACACAGGTACACACGCACGTTCATAAACATATAGATACAACAGAAAGAGAGAGAGAGAGAGAGAGAGAGAGAGAGAGAGAGAGAGAGAGAGAGAGAGAGAGAGAGAGAGTACGTAAGTAAAGTAACTGTTTGTGTTTGTGATTCTCTATGTCTCTCTCTGTCTCTCGCTTTCTCTCTCTCTCTCTCTGTCTCTCTCTCTCTTTCGGTCTCTGTTTTTCTCTGTCTGTCTCTGTCTCTCTGTCTCTATCTGTCTGTCTCTCTGTCTTTATCTGTCTCTCTTTGTCTGCCTCTCTAACTCTCTCTGTCTGTCTCTCTGTCTCTTTCTGTCTTCCCCTCTCTCTGTCTCTCTGTCTGTATCTCTGTCCTGTCTCTTTCCTGTCTCTCTCGATGAAAGAAAGATGAGTGATTGGAAGGGCCGAATGTAAGACGGTCCTGCGTGCCCAATTTGTTACCCTTTGAAAATAAAGTCTGTTCGTTCGTTCGTTCGTTCGTTCTATCTCTCTGTCTCTGTCTGTCTGTCTCTCTATCTTTATCTGTCTCTCTTTGTCTGCCTCTCTAACTCTCTCTGTCTGTCTCTCTGTCTCTGTCTCTTTCTGTCTTCCCCTCTCTCTGTCTCTCTGTCTGTATCTCTGTCCTGTCGCTCTCTCTGTCTCTCGGTCGCTCTCGCTGTCTCTCTCTGTGTCTGTCTCTCTATCTGTCTCTCTGTCTGTCTCTGTTTGTCTCTCAGTCTCTCTCCATCTGGGTCTCTCTCTCTATTTGTATCTCTCTATCCGTCTCTCTCTCTCTCTCTGCCTCTCTCTCTGCCTCTCTCTCTCTCTCTCTCTCTCTCTCTCTCTCTCTAACCTCATAAAGAAAAGACACAGATAATAAGAATAACTTCAGCAGATGGTAGCCGGATCTCCCTTGGGGAGACCTCACTTCAGGAGACGGATCTCCCTTGGGGAGACCTCACTTCAGGAGACGGAATCCTACACCTACCGGGACAGCAGTGTAGACACAGTGGGAGGGGGGGGGGCAGAACAAATACAGATGTCAGAATAAGAACACAGAAGGGTAAAAGAGCTTCTACAGCACTAGGAAATGTGAGCAGTCAGGAGAATTTAAACATAGCACAGAATTTAGAATAATAAATATTAACCTTAAATCAGTTACTGCTGTATGGACTAGAAACATACAGAACAATGAAACGATAACAAGTAAACGACAATCATTCACTAATTGGTGCCGGCGGATATTTGAAGGAATAAAACCGTATGACAAAATCACCAATCTGGAGCTTGTAGAGAGAACTAGACAAACACCACGAACCAGGAGGTGAAGAAACGACGATGGTGACGAGTAGGACATGTCCTAACATAACCCGAGAACAGCATAACTGGACAATTCTTAGTTTTGAACCCACAATGCAGAAAAAATAGAGGTATATTTCAAATAAAAGACAACTCACCGAGAAGAGAAGTGGAAACATAAAAGAACAAGGGACGCAGAGGTGTTTCCGAGTCACCAAGGCCAGGTGTTATACTGGCCAAGACCTACTAACACGTCCTAGTCGTGCGTCCTGGGCTACAGGTACCTTCGGGGTCCTGGCTAACGTAGTAGGATCGCTGATTCTTCCGAAGTCGGAGAGTATCTGCCTGCACGGCGAGGAACCACCAGTCTGCACACCAATAAGCCAGACATGGAACAACGGATACTCACGCAAACCTCAGTCCGGTATGACATCACACTGATGTTGGACAACAGGATGTCTTAATCCGACATACAGGACTTCACGCTGGAGTTCACAGCCAGCTAACGCAAGCACGCAGCAAGCAAGCATAAAAGAACAATATGAGAAGCACATGGGCAGAGTACCAAGGAAGTATAATAACATCAAATGGCAAATCAGAAGACGAGATCAAAAATAGATGCATTACGGCAAACCAATTCATTGGACAAATGGCACCAATACTAAAGAACAAACATGTATCAATATCTACTAAGAAAGCACTTTGCAATACAATCTTCCTACCAACTCTATGTTACCAATGCCAAACCTGAACAAAGACAGAAAAAGAGGAAAGAACCCTCACAACAACAGAAATGAGATTCCATGAGAAGAATACTCAATGTATCAAGAAGAGATTAGATCAGAAATGAAGAAATCAGGACTAAAGTGGGGGTAATAGCGGCGCTAAATTTTATTAGAAGGCAGCAAAGTCAAATGGTTTGGCCATGTAATTAGACTACCAACTAACAGCATACCACAACAAGCAATGATGTACAGACCAGAGGGAAGCAGAGGAAGAGGCCGACCATGTAAACGATGGACGGAGGCAATCGCATAGTCCATGAGAATATTGATACATGAAGCCCATAAGCGGGCACTCTCCCGCTGTTTATACTTCACTTCGACACCGCAAAGTACAAGAGCAATATGATGAGATGAGATGAGGTTAGATGAGATGAGATGAGATGAGATGAGATGAGATGAGATGAGATGAACTAGCTGCATGGGATAGCTAAAGATGTGAGGAGGCGGTCTAGAGTGTGTTAGTTGAGGATTTATGTCCCAATGGAGGATAAAAGGCAAATGAAGAAGAAGTCTTGCAAGC
This sequence comes from Cepaea hortensis, assembly GCA_963921405.1. Lineage (NCBI taxonomy): Eukaryota > Metazoa > Mollusca > Gastropoda > Stylommatophora > Helicidae > Cepaea > Cepaea hortensis. The sequence goes on from OY992892.1 coordinate 6,577,716, forward strand.
GAGTGGAGAATCAACCACAGTCTCCGCTATGATGAATCTTGTTGGGGACTGAAACATTCCTCAGTGTGTTGTGATCATTTGCTGTTTTGTTTGGTGCACTCTGGATTGCACGTGTGATGTTCATTTATGTCCGTGTTTGGTGCAGTCTACCAGCATATGTTATGTTCATTTATGTCCTAGTTAGTGCAACCTTAAATCAATCAATTAATCAATCAATCAGGTGCCGTCTGCAATGAAGGTTGACTGCAATGGATCTCAACACTGTCTGTCTCTCAGACAATCTCGCCTTGACTGTACATTCTGTCAGGCTGATGTTCGTCCATCTCTTGGTGTTATCTTCCCACTTGTATCGTTGTCTACCTCTTGCTCGCTTGCCCTCAACCTTGCCTTCCAGTATGGTTTTTATAAGAGTATCATGTCTTTTAACGTGGCCCAAATATTTCACTTGCCTCCTCTTTATTTCTTTCATCAACTCTCTATTCATTCCCAGTTTTTCTAGAACCTCAGCATTTGACTGATTTTGTTTCCATGAAATACGACATATTCGTTTGTATATCCACATCTCCAGGGCTTCTATGCGACTTTCTAGTTGCTTATTCAATGTCCAGGCTTCCACGCCATACAGTAGCGTTGAATATTCGTAGCATTTGACAATTCTCATTTTTAAAGCGTTATTAATCTCTCTAGACGTTAATACTGACTTCATGCCATTGAAAGAATTTTTGACCATTCCTATTCTCTTTTTGATTTCTATTTAACTTCTTAAATCAATATGCTATATTCATTTATGTCCATGCCTGTGCAATCAAGCATCAAAGTGTGATGTTCATTTCCCCCCTTCCTTGCCGTAATCCCTCGTTAATTTGTTAATTACTCCACCCGAAAAATCAACAACTTGCAGATCATCCCTTATCTCTGGAACCCAACATGAAAGTCAACAGAATGCCACTCCCACAAGGTTCAATTAAATCAACAAGATAGAAATACCTTGTTTGTGAACAACGATATCATCATTTTGAATTATTCTGTTTTGGGGCTCAAGACAAGCCGCTGCTCGTTAATTTTGTATTTAGGAATAATGGTGGATGTTGAAGGACACGGATATGTTTTTAATAATCAATCAATCAATCAATCAATCAATCAATCAATCACACAATGAATGAAATTTAAGAATATATGAAGTCGAATATCTTGCCTTTTAAAACCCTTTTATTCTTCTCCTTCTTCTGCGTTCACCCAGAATCTGAACTTGATATAAGTCTGTGTTTGAGCATGTATAGCGTAAAGAGTTAACTTGATGGACGTATGTGTTTGAGCATGTATAGCGTAAAGAGTTAACTTGATGGACGTATGTGTCAGAGCATGTATAGTGTTAGTGTGAACTTGATGAAAGTATGTGTTTCGGCAATGTATAGTGTAAAGTGTGAACTTGATAAACGTCTGTGTTTGAGCATGTATGCTGTAAAGTGTGAAATGGATTAAAGTATGCGTTTGAGCAATGTATAGTGTAAAGTGTGAACTTGATGAACGTCTGTGTTTAAGCATGTATGCTGTAAAGACCTGATAACTTAATAATAATAACAAACTGAGGAAACCCCAAGGACCACTGTGTTCAGACACCAACTCTAACCGCGGACTCTATCAACGCTAGCCAAACACATAATTACAAAGTTAACACTTCCGCAACGACCAGACACCCCAACCATTACCCAAACCTCGACGCTCGCTCTTCTAGAGAAGCACCAGACATAACATCTCCCGCCGGACGTCTAAACTTACTTAACTAGATCACTCCCGGGGGTGGTCGGGCTGATAAATCCACTGACCTGGTCTGTAGAGGCCCGGCGGTAACTAACGACGAAATCAAGAAATACCTTGGAGAGAGCGTGTCTGTCTGGTCTCAGTGTTGAATAGCAAGAGTACCAATAGAATGTCTTAGTTTTTCGTCTTCTTCTTCAGCGTTCCGAGCCATTGAGGTTCTTTGCTGCAAATACAATCCGTCTCCATTCGTCTGTCTGGTGGACCTTCTCTTGCCAGTCGTTGATTCCAAGTGCTTGTAGGTCTGTACATGTATTATCTCTCCACCGTCTTCTTGGTCTACCTCGGGGTCTACGGTCATTTATTTCCTGAGTGTAAGCGAGTTTTGTTTCTCTATTATCTTCCATTCTTTCTATATGCCCCAGCCATTGTAGTCTATTAGCCTTCATGATACCAGTGATTAGCGGGGACTTAAACAGATCATAAATGTCTTTGTTACTTCTTCTTTTCCACTCTCCACTTTGTGTATCCCTAATGGGTCCAAAGATGCGTCTTAACATTTTGTTCTCAAAGGTTTGTAACAAGGCTTCGTCTCCTTTCGTTGTACTCCAGGTTTCAGAGCCATACAGCACAACTCTGATCAGTGTTTTGTATATTGTGATTTTGGTGTTACGAGATAGCGCCTTTGATTTTAGTAGATGTTGTAGTGCATAGTATATCTTATTTCCAGAGTTGATTCTAGTTTGTATTTCTTCCCTTATGATGTTGGAGCAGTTGAAGATCGTACCCAGGTATTTGTATGTTTCCGTTCTTTTAATGGTCATATTATCTATTTGTATGTGGCCAGAGTTTCTAGCCATTCCGTCTCTTGAAATTACCATATATTCTGTCTTATCTTGGTTGATAACCAGCCCCATCTGTTGGGCTTTTTCCTTTAAGTGAGTCAATATTTCCAATGTCTTTTGTTCACTTTGCCCTATAATATCTATATCATATGCATAACCAAGCAGCTTGGATGTTCCTCCAATATCACATTCCTCCTTTACATTCCTTACAACTTTCTCTAGAGCCAGATTGAAGAGTTGCGGAGATAGTGCATCACCCTGTTTCAAGCCAGATGTTATTTGGAAGGGGTCTGATTTCTTAGTTTTTCGTAATTCATTTAATTTTGTTGTTGGGTTAACTGGCTGCTGAGTTGTGTGTCTTTATTATGGTAATGATGATGATGATTTTGATGGTGTTGGTGATGGAGATGGTGGTGATAGTGTTAATGATGGTGTTTATCATGGGGGAGATGAAGAGGATGGTTTTGGTGGTGATGACGATGTTGCTTCTGATGCTGGTAATGGCGATAATGATGATGTTGATGGTGATGATCATGATATTGGTGATGATGATGATGATGATGATGATGATGATGATGATGATGATGATGATGATGATGATGGTGATGATGATGATGATGGAACCAGAAGAAGAGGCCAACTACGTCAATGATGGCCAGAGGGAATAGCAGAGTCCATGGAAATCTCGACACAAGAAGCCTATAAACGGGCATTATCCCGTTGTTTATGTTTCACCTCGACACCGCAAGGTACAAGAGGAACAAGATGAGATGAGATGAGATGAGATGTGATGAGATGAGATGACACGAGATTACATTCAGATGAGATTCAAGAATTCTTGTTTATAAGATGCGGTCTCCATGGCGGAGAGGTTAAACCGTCGACCTCCAATACGAAGGTCCAGGCTTTGTTTTCAGGCTCGTTCTGTTCACAAGTGTTTGTCGCTGTAGCTACGGAGTTCGTGCACTGTGCGACGCTACCTGTGGAAATCTCTGCAGAAAGAATTCAGAGCCATATGTGATAGAACCCGGTGCAATGAAGTTGACCATGTGGCCTTTGACCCCCATTTAGCATTTTTGTATTGAAGAATAAAGAGCGACTGGCGGTTTATGCTTAGGGAGACCCAGGTTCGAATCCTCGGTAAAGTGTGGATTTTTTCTTTTTCTGTCGTGGGCAAAAATAATCTTAACCTGCACAGTTCGCGACGACTGCACCAGCCAGGTAGCCTTAATTCCTCAGGCTCAAGACCCTCCCCCACCCCATGTCCTACAGCGCAAGGTACTGTAGGCAGTAGATGGCAGACAGTATAGATCAGTGGTTCTCAACCTTTTTTGGCCCGTGCCCCCCTTCAGCGTATTTTCAAAACGTCATTCCCCTCCTTTCATATTTCCTATCTAAAAATCCCCCACCCCTATACAGTATACGTAAAAATGGAAGGTAAATTTAATAGCACATACTAAAACAAGTCCAGACATCCACATAAAACATGATTTGTGGGTCTACTGACTTTATAACATGAATTTTAGAAGGATGAAACGTACATAACTGTAAAGTATGTAGGGGAAAACAATATCAAGTAATCGGTTCTTGTATTAACGCGATCTTGAAATGGTCTTAATTCCCCCCCCCCCCCCTGGAAACCCTAAAATTCCCCCCTGGGGGGAATTCCCCACCGGTTGAGAACCACTGGTATAGATGAATGTGATAGAATGAATACATAGGTGATAGAGGCTGGTGTTGGTTGGTTACTGGGAATGTAAACTACTGCGAGGACTGACACACAGAGAACTGGTGAAAGAGTGATGATGATGATGATGATGGTGGTGGTGACGATGACGATAAGGAGGAGGAGGATTGGGATGAGGATGATGACGATGATGCTGATAATAATGACGATTATGATGAGGATGATGATGATGATGATGATGATGATGATGATGATGATGATGATGATGATGATGATGATGATGATGATGATGATGATGATGATGATTAGGAGGAGGATTATGACGATAATGATAATAATAATAATAATAATAATAATAATAATAATAATAATAATAATAATAATAATAATAATAATAAAGACAATTATGATTAGGATGATGATGGAAATGACGATTGTGATGAGGAGGATGATGTTCATGTAGATGGTGATGATGATGATGATGATAATGATGATGATGATGATGATGATGATGATGATGATGATGGTAGTTAAGATGATGATGATGACGATCATACAGATGACAATTACGATGAAGTTACTGATGATGATACTAATTATGATGATGAGGGTGAAGATAACGATGGCGACGACGACAATGAAGAAAATGATGATAATGATGATGATGATGATGATGATGATGATGATGATGATGATGATGATGATGATGATGATGATGATGATGATGATGATGACGATGATACTATCGTCACGATAGTAATGATGACGGCGATAATGATATTGATGACGATGGTGGTCTTAATGTTGATGATGGTGATGGTGACGACAACGATGATGATGATGATGACGATGATGATGATGATGATGATGATGATGATGATGATGATGATGATGATGATGATGATGATGATGATGATGATGATGATGATGATGATGATGATGATGATGATATACATATTCGCTGCAAACAACAGCCACCTCAATCAGAAGAACGTCCACGTCCTGTGCTGTGAACTTTTCCTCTTCGTGTCTGTCGAGAGTTCATTAAAAATGTTCACGGCGTTCAGCAAGAACCGGCGGACACACGACTCCCCTGGGAACCCGAGATTGGGGTCAAGCTGGAGAAACACAAGTGTTGGACGTATCTAGAGGCCGATCTTGGAAGGCAGGGACAAGGAATTTTCATGTCACTGCCTTATGCTAATGGACGGAGACTGGGTCAGGAGTTTGATTCGATACACCAGGGCGGTGTCGCGGGTACTTGATGATGATGATGATTGTAACGGTAGTAATGATGATGATAATGATGACGATAATTATTATGTTGTGATGATGATTATGATAATGATGATGATGATGATGATGATGATGATGATGATGGTGGTGGTGGTGGTGGTGGTGGTGGTGGTGATAGTGATGATGATGATGATGATGATGATGATGATGATGATGATGATGATGATGATGATGATGATGATGATGACGACGATGATGATTATGTTGTGATAATGACGTTGATAAAGATAATGCTGACGGTGTTCGGTGGCGATAATAATCAAGGCGATAGTGGTGATGATGATAGTCCATCCATCATGTGCCATGCCGATAAGCGTGGGCGGTCATGTTTTGCCATCTCACTCGATCACCAGAGTCGTGGATAAGCTCCGTATTTCTGTCTCGACCGTGCCACGTGGCCAAGCCATCTAGGTATTTGCTTCTCGGTATTCCCCTTGGTCTCTTTCCCCTCGATCTTGCTATTTGTCACCAAGTAAAGCAATAACATGGCCCGGAACACAGACATTCACTAGGGCATGTTTCTTTAGCGACTCAATGAACATGATCAAGTGGATAGAGATGGGGTCGATCCGAAGAGAATGTTTGCTGTCTCTGGGGCGCTCTCGGCTGGCAAAGATTAGTTTCATCTTCGTGCCAGGGCATGCGGGAGTACAAGGAAATGAGCGGGCTGACAATCTCGCAGGTGAGGCTACTGTGGAGGGCGGACGCGCCATGGACCAGGCTGACATTCTGAATGCTCTACGAGAAGTAAGACTTTTGCGAGAACCAAGTGATGACTGTGAATCTGTAACCATGGTCAGATTGCGAGAACAGGAAATAAAAAGAGGTGTGGCCAAACAAGAACACTGGGAAGCCAAAGAAGAATGATAAACAAACACAGAAATGGTGTCGTTAGCCGCTACACGCTGCGGGATTTGCTGAGGAGGGGATCCGAGCACTTATGGACTGAATAGTTCGGTGTGCAATGAGGATGATCTGTTGACTAACTAACTAACCAAGTTCTCCAATTCATTTCTTCTCATAACATGCCCAAACAATTTTGACCGTCTACGTCTAATGTCTCTAATCAGTTTACGATCTTCATTTGTTTCTTGAAGGACTTGTATGATGATAGTAGCTGTGGTGATAATAATGATGATGACGATGATGATGAATATGAAAGACAAGAGGAGTGTTCTAAAGCACGGGGAACTTTGTGGAAGCCAAAAATAAATTAATTTTATCTTCAAACGTAAAATATTCAATTCTAACGTCAAGTCAGTACTGCTGTATGGATCAGAAAAATTAAGAACAACGAAAATAGTTGCAATAACAATAGAAAATAAACTACAGTCATTCACCGACTTTTTTTTTAAAAGTTGCATATCCTTTACAGGACGTTGCAGTCAACACCAGCATGTTCAGAAGTGTTCCATTGCTTTCTGAACGACCGACTCCAATACCAACACGTTAAACGGTCTGCTGCCAAATTGGTCACTGCTGTATTTCGAACGCGGATGAGCGGCATTGCGAATTGCGCCCGTAACGCCATCGCCATCGAACACGGCATTCACCGACTGGCACCCGCGTAAATAGAAGGAATACAGTGGTATGACAGAACCATCGATGTGGAGCTTATGGAGAGAACGGGACAAATACCCGTGAACCCGGAGGTGAAGAAATGACACAGGCGCTGGATAGGGCATGTAGAGAGCAAACTTGGGAATAGCATAACTAGAAAGGTTTTGTCTCGAATCCACATGGCAAGAGAAATAGAGGAAGTCCTGTAAACACGTGGAGAAATGAAGAAGATTCATTCATTCATTCATTCATTCAGTAGCATGTCCTTTGCAGAACCTCGCTCCCATAACAATCGTCCGGAAAACTTCTCGGTCATAAGCAAGATGTCTCGCGCCCGATACACCCATCTGGAGATCATACGCCACATCCTGCACCCATCTTCTCTTTGGCCTTCCTCTTCCTCTCTTCCCAGGCATATACCCCTCCATTATTGTTCTCTCCAAACTTTCGTGGCGTTTCAAGTGACCAAAATATTGCACTTTTCTTTGTTTTATCGTCTTTAGTAGCCAACCTTCTTCAATATTCAGCTCTTGAAGTATGGATGCGTTTGTTCTTTTCTTTATCCAAGATATTCTTAGAACTCGTCTATAACAGCCGGCTTCCTGGCCTAGAGGTTAGCAACTTTTCTCCGTAATCTCGTATACTCTCGTAAGTAACGTGACGGCGGTGAGAATCAGCAGTGGTTGGAATCGTGTCGGTAACTTACGGGGTATGTGAGCTGGCCGCTCAGAAAGCAATGGCAAACTACTGAGCGTAATCTTGCCAAAGAAATCAACAATCAGCTGAAAGATGCTGATGTTGACAGCGATGTCCTGTAAAGGATATGCAAACATTTTAAACATCTATAACATTTATATTCAAAGGCATGCATGCGCTGTTCAGTTAGTTTAGTAAGTGTCCAGGTCTCACAGGCGTATGTTGCAATGGGAAAGATGCATGCTCTTAAAAATCTATTTTTTTAGTCCTATCTGTCTTACTCCATAATTTATTCAGTTGTTTTAATCTTTGAAGAGCAATTGGTAGTCGTCGTTTATTTTCTTTAATTGTGTTACCGTTGTTGCTAATCAATGACCCAAAATATTCAAAATTTTCCACCACCTCCAATCTTTCCTCATTAACATATATTTCTTTCTCTATTGTAGTTTTCTCCTGAGTAACGTGACGTTGCGTGAGAATCGGTAGCGGTTCTCTCCGCGTCGGTAACTTACGGGGTATGTGAGCCGGTCGCTCAGAAAGCAATGGCAAACTACATAGCGTAATCTTGCCAAGAAATCAACAATCAGCTGAAAGATGATGATGTTGACAGCGATGTCCTGTAAAGGATATGCGAACAAAACATTGTAGTTTTATCTGTATGTATTATCTTTGTTTTTGCTATAAGATATAAGTTGTGATTTTCACTATTTCTTTAAGTTGCGGTTAAGTTTTCTATACCATTCTGTGATGTGGATAGTAATACTGTATCATCATCATCATCATCATCATCATCATCATCATCATCATCATCATCATCATTATCATCAAGTGCCGTGCCGGTTGGCGTAGGCGTTCATGGCTCTCCACAAATCTCGGTCTTTGGTGTTCTGGATCAACTCTGCTGATGATATTCCTCCATTTCACCGTTTCAATTCATCCAACATTTTTTCTCTTGGTCATCCTCTACGTATCTTACCCTCGATCTTTCCAGTCGTCACGATGTTCTCTAATGCCTCTTTTCTCATGGATGTCCACAGATGTCGGTTTCTGGTTTTCTGAATCAACTCTGCTGATGATATTCCTCCATGCCACCATCTCAATCCATCCAGCATCATTTCTCTTGGTCTGCCTCTGCCTCTCTTCCCCTCAATCTTCCCAGTTGTCACGATGTTCTCCAATGCCTCTCTTCTCATCACATGACCAAAGAAAGCTGTTTGTCTCTTTCTTATTGTTGTAGATAATGTTCTAGTTTCATTAGCCTGTTTCAGGCAGTCATCGTTAGTTACTTTGGCAGTCCAAGGAATTCGCAAGATCCGTCTCAGGAACCACATCTTTGTTGCTTATAATTTCTTCTTAATTTGTTCATTTACATTCCAAGATTCACCGCCACACAGCAAAACTGGTTCTATATAGCATTTCAGCACTCTCTTACGTTCAGTGATAGTGACTTATTGCATAAGATACTTTTCATTTTCTGAAATGCGGCTTTTGCTTGCCATATTCTGTTCTTAATCTGTGTTGTACATCTTCCATCTGATGTTATAAATGTCCCCAGGTATCTAAAATTATCCACTTGTTTAAGAATTGTTCCTTCTATTTCTATGTCACATTTTGGTGTCACCATTTTCTTTGATATCATCATACTGTTTCATCAGCATATCGAATCTCTGGTATGTCATGACCAGCTATATTTGGGGATTCGATATGCTGAAGAAGATACAGAAATTAATAAAATAGGGAGGGCATGGAGGGAGGACATGGAGGTAGGACATATAGGGAGGACATGGAGGGAGGGCATGGAGGGAGGGCATTGAGGGAGGGCATGGAGAGAGGACATAGAGGGAGGGCATGGAGGGAGGGCATGGAGGGAGGACATAGAGGGAGGACATAGAGGGAAGACATGGAGGGAGGACATGGAGGGAGCTACATGGGATAGTTAAAGGTAGGGTGCTCGGAGTGGGTTGATTGAGGACCTTTGCTCCATAAAGAGATAGAGGGCGAAAGAAGAAGAGGTGATGGGTCTGATATCGAGCCCTGTGAGTGCCGCCTGGTCTACAATATGGTGCTAGCACCACATACCAAGTAGGCGATGAGGTATGTGAAGGGTGATGTATTTAAGTTACTGAAACCATAAACTAGGCATGGTATGTACGTACGTGCGTACATGCACACATACACACACACTTACATATACACATTGGGACATACTTACATACAATACACACACACCTACACACACACACACACACACACACACACACACACACACACACACACATATACCAAAGGACAGAGATCTAGTTAGTTAGTCGACAGATCATCCTCATTACACATCGAACCATTCAGTCGATAAGTGCTCGGATCCCCTCCTCAGCAAATCCCGCAGCGCGTAGCGGCTATCGACACCAGTCCTGTGTTGGTTTATCAATCTTCTTTGGCTTCCTGCGTAGTGTTCTTGTTTGGCCACACTTCTTTTAATATGCTGTTCTCGCAGTGTCTTACCATGGTTGTAGATTCAGTCATCACTTGGTTCTCGCAAAAGTGTTACTTCTCGTAGAGCATTCAGAATGTCAACCAAAGGACCGAGATCAGTGGAAAGGCGTGAACGCCTATGTTAACGAACAGGGAACATGATGATAAAACGCACAGAGTAACACAAAAGATAGAGTAAGTTAAAAGGATTAGGTAAGAAATGATGTTATCAGACAGACAGTGAGATCAATACCTTGTGCCACATAATTGAAAGACAGAATATCAAATCGTTCGGTCATCTCCTTAGAATGCAACACCATTAACTACCGGGTGTTTGTAAAGTCTCACTACACTTTGTATGTAGAATACATTTGAAAAATGAAGTACATGTTGTCTTCAAAAAACTGTGCTCCACAGTTCACCGTGAAGCAATATATGCAGCGAATGACTGTCGTCAGCTGGAGTAATTCTTTGCACTCGAAACAGAATTGTGTTTTATCAACGGAAGAAAGAAGTGTTTTGGTTGAACAAGTGTTTCGAAATGTCGGTCGATACATACGGATGGTTGTTCACAGATTTATAGCAAGATTTCCTGATAAACAACCTCCTCATCGCATTACGGTTAGAAATTTGTTGAATAAATTTAATGCTACGGGAAATGTGGAAGATGCTCCGCGATCTGGTAGGCCTGCTGTGGCTGAAGACAAAATACTAGATATCCATGATAGAATCCTAAATAGTCCAAGCAGGAGGTATTTGACTATGTGAAGAGACGTGTCCAGTCGTTTATTGAAGACTGTGGTGGACATTCCCAACACCTGTTATAATGAATACTTCATTGGTACTTTCCAGCTTCCCCAAAACAGCGTTAGACCATAGCAGTAACTATTGTAACTAATTTAATGAAATTGAGACTTTACAAACACCCGGTACCAGCATTGGCGCTACATCAAATAAGATCTGCTACGAGAGCAAGAGGAGGCCCGAGAAGAAAATGGACATCAAAGACATTGTACAATCACACGGAATGATACTCTCCAGTGCCACCCATTGGGCGTTGGAACTTCAATTATTCCTTCCCACGGCGCTTGACGGCAAAAGTGGAAATGATGATGATGATGATGATGATGATGATGATGATGATGATGATGATGATGATGATGATGATGATGATGATGATGATAATGATGATGAATTAAGTGTATGCATTCTGAGCAGTCAAGGTTGAAAAACATTTGATGGCTGTGGAAATGTGGTTTCTGAGTAGAATGCAAAGAAT